>ML682025.1:10110868-10134330 GCA_007922195.1 Podocnemis expansa
CCCCCCCCCACTCCCAGCAAGGGGAAGCGGGGGGAAGCCGGCTGGGGCACCCTCCGACCCCCTGCACTCCACTCAGCACCCTGGCCAGGGTACTGGAGGGGGAAATTCCCCCCGGGTGCTATGCACCCGGGGGGAAGGTCCTTGTTATTTCGAAACAATCCTTGTTTCAAAATAACATGTCCAAACGGCATTATTTAGAAACAACTGGTTTCGAAACAACCCTCCTTTTGAAAACAAAGTGGTTTAAGCTGTTTTGAAACAAGGAGCTCCTTCCTTTCGAAACAAGAAAGCGTTGTGTGGACATAGGGACTTTTATTTCAAAACATCCAGTGTTGTTTCGAAATAAAAGCCCTGTGTGGACATACCCTAAGTGACTAAGGAGCTGAAATCCCATTTTCAAAAGTGACTCACTCACTAAAGAACCTAACTGTCATTGACAGTTAATGAGAAGACAGCTCCTAAGTCACTTAAGCATTCATTCTGGAAAGTTTTACCCATGTTCAGGAAACCCTTAGTTGTGAGAACAGGAGTTTTAAAACAAGACTATAGATATAATCGGAAAAAATAACTGAAGTCTGGAGTGTGGTATCACTACAGGGTGGTTCAGTCAGTGCTGATACGTTTGCTTAGGTCTGAGCTGGATGATGCATGGTGGGCATCACATGAAGATCATGCTTCCCAAGAGCTGTAACTGATTCATCGTTGTGAGTCCGTTTGACATGAAGTAGCTGTGGATTTCCTGGTTCTTGAACATTGTCGCTGGTGGCTGTTGTACTTGAGCAGTTCTCATTGCAGGATTTTGTGTTTTTTGCTGGAATAATGACACACCCAAAGAGCCCTTTTCTGGGATGCACTGACACATCTGAGAACAGCAGTACTCAGGATGAGGGCCCTGGTCCTAATGCCAGCACCATCAGCCACATCTCACTGTCCGTGGGACACCATCAGTGGATGACGAATAGCAGATCTGTAACAGATCCCTCCCTGTTTTCTTTCCAGCCATCGTTTCTCTGGCTTTCAGGCTGCCATCCAATCTCAGTCCCCCTGAGCTCAGACTTAGGCACTGGGCCCTCTTAGACAAACCCCACTTTGCCCAGGCTTCTTCAAAGCCCTTTCAACTCTACAGGTTTGGCTGTTAAGAGTTTATTGTAACAAAAACAAGCCTCCAGCCCTCCCCCCTCATGTGCCTCCGGGGGAGGGGGGGATGGGGCTGGCTTTGTGCCATCTTGGGGGCAGCAAGAGGAGACACTCTTCCCAAATCCTCTGACATCTTCTGGGAAGAAGGCCACCTCTGCTGCAGGTTGCGGGGCCAGGCTGTGGCCTCCTGCCAGAAGAGCCAGGGGACTCAGCAGTGAGACCTTCTCTTTCAAAGACAGACACAGAATAAGTGGCCAGCCCAGCACCCTGAAGAGCCCAGGGGGACTGAAGACATCTGGATGGGTGTGGAGGGCTGGGCCAATGGTGCATGGCATCTATCCTAAGAAGGGCAGCAGCTGGTCCAGCATTTACTCTTCTAAGTATCCAGACCTGTTGAGGAGAGGGTGTTTGGGGTACTTGGGGTCATAAAACTGTGGCTCAGATTTGGGGTAATTTGGCATCGGTCCCTGAATATCATTTCACATAAGAACCAGTGCATCATCACATTCAGCCACTTTTTGGATCCACACTGCCAGCATGCTTCAGGGTAGCAGGAACAAGTGTTTGTACTGCCACTTCCTGCTTTCATGGACACAGTGCATAAATGGGTGCAAAGCTCATGGTTGGCAGAGCTAATCACAAAGAATGGTTTGTGTTTTTTTAACAGAAAGGGGGGTGGGTACACCTGCCACAGATCCCACCACATCTGATCACCCACATTTCTAAGTCACTTTCTCCAAGGCTAAAATACTAGGGCAACCAGCAGTCCAGATTTTGTAGAGACAGACCCAATATTCAGAGCTTTTTCTTCTATAGGTAGCTAATACCCTTCCTCCTCCTACCCCATCCTAGTTTTTCACATTTGCTATCTGTTCCACCTATAAAATGCCCACCTCATTATGAGACAAGGTGGGTGAAGTAATATCTTTTATTGAACCAACATCTGTTGGAGGAGAAACAAGCTTTTGAACTATCTGGCACTCTTCCCCAGGTCTGGGAAACTTACTCCAAGTGTCACAGTTAAATACAATCTGTCCCTCTTGTATTTATCTGTGACATTCAGAATAAGTTTCCTGGACCTGAAGAAGAGCATTGGCTGGCCAGGATGTCCCTCACCCACAGAATTTAGGTTCTATAAAAGCTATGACCTCACACACCTTGTTTCTCTAATATCCTGGGATCCACATGACTACACCAACACATTAATGAAACTGATCAACCATTTAATGTTGTTAGCTTGTACAAGTACAATCTGAAGCGAGATATTTAATTAGTGAGCTCCTGGGCCCAGCTGCAAGTCCTGGGTCACAAGCAATGTGCTATTATTTATGGGTTTATCATTCTCAAGCAGTTTAGAAATCTCTCATGTGTTCTTACAGCCTGCTGCAAAGTCAGTTACAGAAAGGGCCCTGGGGAGGTTACTTGAGTGTGCGACAGTTTGGACTCTCTCTGCAGACTGCGCTGGATTTCTGCAAGGGTTGACTGCCTGTGAGGTGTAGGGGGTTTACAACTGAGTCCTGGGAGGTGCTGGGCAACCCTAGCTTCAATGGGAAATCAAGCTTCTAATTATCATTCATTCCATCAAACTGATTCTTACCTTAAGTGACCCACCTTGTCTCTTACAATTGAATATTTGCTTCTGGGGAGAATGAGGGCAAGTAGAACAGAAAAGGGAAGGCAGAACACTCACTCCTCCTTTGGGTAAAAAAATAAAATCGGCAGAAAGAGTAAAGATACAGAAGCAAACCACTGCCAATTTTCAAGGGCAAGCTCTGTCCATTTTGCTGAAATTCCTCCCAGCCTTCTGTTGTCCCTGACTGCCTGTTCTTGTTGTGTGTTGCTTTCATCCATATCACTGGAATCAGAAATAGGTGAGGTTTTACACTCTATCTGATCAAATCCACATGGATAAAGAAATTCATTAAAGAGATTCTCTTCTTTTAAAGTAACATCCTAGGGAGCAGAGCAGGGGGAATAAAAGCCCAGAGATCTGATGGGAAAATTCAGGGTTTCTCGTGACTTTGCCAGCTACTATACTATGATTTTTAGAAATGAGATTGAAAACTTTTCCATCTACTGTGTAGCCAGCTGGCTGCTGAGTCACATTCTTTGCTAAGAGGTTTTCTGCTCTCTCTGTTCACGGGACAACAGGATATTTCAGAACAGGAGTCCCCCCCCCCATGTTTATTTCCTATAAGAGGACGGAGGTGATGATGAGGAGGGCGATAACAGGGAGAAATGGATGTGATTTCCGGTGGACTCCCTCAGGCAACATGGGCTGGGTGACTGTAAACAAGGATCAGCTGCAGGGACGCCAATGCAAGAATTAACTGCACCCAGCAATCCAGGGGGATTGAGCCCAGCATAATTATGGTTCAGCTAAAGAAAGTGGAGAGGGGAGCCCCCTGCACACAGACTGCCGGAAGGCAGGACACAGAGCCCAGTGGCCTGCAGTGTGACTGAGAACAGCACGGTGAGGTGCTGGCTAACAGGCCACTGAGCCTTCTTTGATCTTTAACAGGACTTGGGTCACGTTCAAAACCAGGGCCTGGTTCTGATGTATTTGGACAGTTTATGACACTCCAGCAGTGCCCATGGGCACTTAGAGTGACTAACAGCCCAGCCTGGAACATCCCCCCTCTGCCCCCCGTACTAGCAACTGCAATCAGATGCTCTGCTCTCACTCCATGCCCCCTAAATTCCCTCCCACCTGAAAAAGCTGGAGAGAGAGAGACCTTGCAAGTCTCAGTTTCAAAGGGGTAGCCGTGTTAATCTAGTAAAGCAAAAAAAGCATGGAGTCTTGTGGCGCTTAAAGACTAACAGATTTATTTATCGCATGAGATAAATAAATCTGTGAGTCTTTAAGTGCCACAAGACTCCTTGCTTTTGTTGCAAGTGTCAGAGAGATCAAAAACCACTGGGGCTGCAGAAGCATCTGGCGATGAATGTCAGAGCACCTGGGCTCCAATGCAACTGGTCTGCAAAGCATCACTCAGGCCACCTCTCTGATCTCAGCCATAGGGACATGATGTGAGGGAGGGGTCACATGGTACACAGGGCCCAAACCATAGAGGGCTTTACAGATGCCCTTGGAAGCAACTGAAGTGTAAACAGAGCTAATCCAGCCTGCCCAGGCCTGTCTTGGAAGCCCGTAGATTAAATTTAGGTGGGTTCCCCTGTTTGCACGTTCTAGGTTCCAAATGGTGGGTGCATCCCCTCAGGCAAGAGGGCAGCCCTTGCCTCTGCAATTCCCAGCTGGAAAGACCCCTGCTGGGAAAGTGTTAGCCAGCTTTGCCCAGGTAAGACCCAGACTGACTGGAAGTGGCTCAACATCAGCAAGCAGCTGAGAGGAAGTGCAGCCTATCAGTTTACAGGTCCTGAGTGCCGGGCAGGAGCAGTCTACTAAAGGAATGGCCTAAGAAAGCCCCTGAGAGATGGGCCAGCACCCAGCACTGCAGCACTCAGGCCTTCCTCCCAGAGTAGGGCTACCAGATACGAAAGCCTGGAAAGGAGGACAGCAAAGTATGAAAAGGAGGACATTGGAGGACACATGGAGAAAATGTAGTATTAATGTAATAGTCTTCTGTTTTTAGGGGGCCCTGGAACACTTTCCCCTAAAAATAAGGTATTCCTTGGCATTGCAGCATACTTGAACCCCTATAAGTAAAAAGCCAGACAAAATCATGTACTTTAAAATGCCTGCCGGACGGAGGATATGAAGGTAAAAAGGAAGACATGTCCTCCTTTTGCTCGATATCCAGCAACCCTATCCCAGAGGCAAAAGAATGGAGCTGTTGCTGTCTACGTCAGTCTGTCTCTGCCCAGCCCCTGCCGCAGCTCAGTGGCGGGTGTGAGGAAGCACCCTAACAGCAGCTGATAGCTCTCCTAGAGTCAAGGCATGGCAGGGAGGCATCTCCCTCTGCTTCTTTGGATGTCCCAGCCTAGCACACAGTGTGCATGCAGCTCCCATCAGGCACTCTGGGCTTAGGCTAACTCTTCCCTGACTGCAGGGGGATTCACCATTCCACTGCTTGCATGGGGGAAACTGGCCTGTGAGCCAGACCATGGCCATAGGCTTGTAGAGTACTTCTGATGAGTCTATAATGCTAAAAACCACACCCAGGCCCAGGCCAGGGTCTCTTAATGGGGACAGGCCATAGGAACGGAGCCCTTCCCCTGAGTGGAGGAGAGACAAAACAGGGCAGTTGGTAAAATGGGCCCAGGAGAAGCACTGACCTGTGGCAAGCCCAGAGAAGCAAAGGCTCTGGGGTCTCTCCAGGCCCTGAGGCAGGGCCATAACTAGGGTGGGGTGACCAGGGTAAAGCCCCAGGTGCCGAATTTCAGACGGTGCTGCATAGCTGGCAGTCGCAGACCCTGCCTGACCCCCTTCTATCCACCTACCCTTTAAAATTCGACGCCTGGGGTGGTGGAGAGTCAGATCTGTCCCCAGCCAACCACTGGAAGGTGGCAGGGAGCCCCAGCCACCATCTGGTAGCGGCTGGGGATAGATCGGGCCCCAAGCCAGACTGGGGTCAGGGGAGGGTGCATTTGGGGCTGCTTGCCCCAAGCGCCAAAACACCTAGTTCCAGCCCTGCCCTGAGGATCCCTTTCTCTTTCTACCACAGTGCCCTTCCCTCCTCTCCTCACCTTCCTCCAGCCACTTGGACTTTCCACTCTGGCAGCTTCATGTCTGTTTGTCTGTCCATCAGTGCATGTGCAATGCACTGGGTATCTGCTGCCTTCCAGCCACAGCTGGCCTTTTTCCCTTGCTTCTCCAGAGACTCAGCATGCTAGAGCTGGAAAGAGCCAGTGAGCTTAGCCAGCCCTTCCCCAGGGCTGATGCAGGAGATTGTGTCCTCTGGGCACATCCCAGGGGGGCACCCAGCCTGCAGTTAAAGGTGCCAAGTGATGATCCCACAGCTCTGCAACCCTGCCTGTCTGTGCTGAACACTAAAGGGCTTCCCCACTCAGCAACAGATGCCACTGCAGCACCCTATTCTACAGCCCCTTTGTGATCCTGTCCCATACTGCACCCAGTCCATCACCCGGGCCTGGCAGCCTCCCCTCCTGCCCACTTCTGTGCTCATTTCCTTCAACTCTCTCTGCACCCTTCAACCCAGCTTGGGCTCACCCAATCGCACTCTGGATTGGGCTTGCCCAGGCGCCGTCCCTCAAACTCAATCCTGCTGCGGTATGTGACACCTTAGCAAGTTCCTAAAAACCAGCCCTAGACTCATGGAAGAATGGCAGGAATGGCCAGATCAGATCAGATTGGGGCCAGTCTCCTTCAGTGTCCTATCTGCCAAAGGCCAGTGCCAGATATTTGGAGGAAGGCACAAAGGACCCTCTCATGGACAATGGTGGCATAACCATAACCTGCCTATAGGGAATGTTCTGCCTAACCCAAAGCAGTTACAGCTTGCTTTAGGGCAGGAAGGAGAAGTCTATAAATCCCTTATAAGCCCTAAAACGTTCAGCATAGTCATGCAGCTGTGGATACTCTCAGCAACTACAGAACTGCCCAGGCCTTCTCAAAAATATGCTAAGTTCTTGGTCTCTAGAGGATATCTAGTGGCACTGACTTTCATAGACTACCCTCACTCCAGGCTCTACCATTTGTTGTTTTTTCTGTACTTTCTTTGTGTATCTCTCTCACCCTTTTAAAACTTGATCTGCACTTCCCTATCTTGCTGGCATAGCTATGTCAGCCAGGGACATGATTTTTAACCCCATTCCTGACCACCACAGCTGTGCTTGCAGAAGCCCTGCTGGCACAGATACCCCAGCAAAAAGTCCTTTTGTCAGGACTCCATTCAGGTAACTGGTTTAAGTGCCACCAGTAAAGCACGCTTCTGATAGGACAAGCTGGGTCTTCACTAGTGGGTTATATACCAGTATAACTATGCTAGCAAACCCCTCCTAATGCAAACAGGGTCTCTGTCTGCTGCTCTCAGTGGTTGGGTCCTACTCTTCCATCTCCTTTATTTAGTGGCTAGCACCTCTGCTTAACATACAGCAGGTCCTGGGTTCAATTCCCAGGGGGTTGGCCTCGATGATGTCACAAGGTCCCTTCCAGCCCTATGATTTGACTGATTGATTTGATTTGATTTGATTTCCTTTGGCTGGAGTCTCCCTGTCCCACACCCCGCAGTCACTCAGTCTTGTGCAAAGTTCATGTAAAGAGCTACCACTCTGCTTTTCCCCCTGTCACACTCACTTCACACATGTGAAGCCACAAAATGGGAAAAGCAGGCCACTCTGCCCCAGCTCATAAAGCAAGCTGTAACTGTTCCCCCATCCCCTAGAGGCATGTGCTAGAAGAGTGGGGTCCTGTGGTGGCTCTGGGAGGCTAGGCTTATGAGTGAACTGAATACCATGGGAACAAAACAAAGAAGAGATGATTGGGCACATGGGTTCTGCCAGAATGTTTTCCTTAGTGTAGACACAGGTTAACACCCATCACAAGGGCTGATCTTGCAGCAGTAGGGCCTAGGGAGGCCAGCTAACCTTGTCTGACCTTCAATTGCTCTCCCTAATCCAGACATACCCTTATGCCCATGGACTCTATCATCAGCTGATGGAAACTGTCACACAGCATCACCAGCTCTGTTCCCACACTCTCAACAGCTCTGTCATCCCTGCCCTCCAGCCCACAGCTGGCATACCACCTCAGGCATGCAGACACTGGTTGTGCATGCAGTTTGGCCCATCCTCTCCACAAGGCTCTGGATTCTCTAACACCTCACCCCTACTGTGGCTCCTGTCCCAGCTGGCTGCACCCATCACACTGGTCCCCAGAGCCTCTGGCCAAGGCAGGTGCGTCAGGCAGAGCAGGAGGCTGAATGCCCCATGCCCCAGAAATGACACAGGCACAGGAACAGCAAAAGGGTGAGGTGTGAATGGATGGGAAGGGCAACTTTGAACAAGCTAAAGAGGGTACCAGCCCCAAGCCAGCACCAGAGAGCAAGCATGTTGACACACGGGCAGGACTCTGGCACCAGCACACCGCAGGGATCAGTCGGGGCTGTGAGCCTGGCTGGAAGGAGCAATTCTTCAGCTGGCTGGGGAGGGCATCTCCTGCCTGCCCAGAGAGGACAGCAAGAGTGGTATATACAGAGGGGCAGTCACACAGTTGTGCGTAAGTGGGACCCCAGATTCTCGCACGGTATGTGCAAGTCCCCTAGTCTTGGATGCGCTCTTCTATCACCATAGGTCCTAGAGCTCCCCTAAGTGTCAATGCTGTGTTCCACACTCCATAATGTGTAGCATAGTAATTTTCTTCCTGGTGAATGATGAGGTAATCAACTGGAGAGATGATCAATACTGGTTGATGTAATCTGATGGCAAACAGGCACTTCCTGCAGACTCCAACTCAGCTGGCAACGCAACCCTGGAGAAGGAGCCAGGAGGAGCCTCATAAATATAACAGGGAAGTAGGCGCCCCGTCCTGCTGCTGCTGGGACCAGGCCTCTGCTTGCCCTCTCAACCACTCAGAGAAGGAATAATGAATGCACAGGCAATGTTTGCATTCAAGAGGGTTTCAGAGACACTCCACCCAGCTCACCTGGCAGAGCTCTCCTGGTTCCTCACTCACTGATTTCATTCTTGCCCACTTTCAGATTTGTTCCCCCAGCTTTATTCTTTTATAAATATCCTGATGCTTCCCACCCCCACCTCCTCATTGGCCTGTTTTGACAATAGACTGCAGGCTAGCAACCCCTTGCCAACACACAGTCACACCCCATACCTGCATCAGACACTGCCCAGGGTTGCTATGGCTTCCTGGCAATCAGTCTGCACAAAGTAAGTGGAATATAGGGCGTTTTCTGGTTTTGTGGCTGGGAGGCCTGGCAGAGCCCCCCAGACAAGCTGCTTTTGCCCCTGTCCCGTCTCCATCACACTCATGGCATGGGCCAGCAGCTTCATCTCATCCCCAGTTTATTGCTGGTTGTACAAAATTTGGAGGCTGCTGCTGTCTCCCAGAATCAGCTCCTCTCAACAACTCACATGCAAATAGGACTCATCTGGCCCACGAGGCAGCAGGAGGAAATGGCTGAAGAAGCCAGGAGCTCTTCCAAGAACTGCACACTCACCACACAGACATAGATGCAAACCCAAAAGAGGATCCAAAACAACCTGCATCCATTAGGCACCTGTGAGAGCCAGGCCCTGCAGGCTGCACCAGAGGTGATTCCTGCATGGGAGCTAGGGCCATGACCAGGGGTCTCAAACACGCAGCCCGTGGGCTGCATGTGGGCCCTAAAGCTATTTCCTGCAGCCCACAACAACATGATCGTTACTGATACTTGCAATATTGTTGTATGAAAGGGTTCTGTGGTGTGGCCCTTGGGCTAATGTACTAGTCCTCATGCATGGCACGGCTCTTGGACTAATATACTAGTCCTCATGCGGCCCTTGTGATGTTTTGAGTTTGAGACCCCTGACCAAGACCTTGGGGTCGCTCACACATTGGACATTGAGTGCCAGGTACTGAGCACAGAGCAAGTGGGGAGGTATAGGTCCCAGTGGTGAAATGGATCCTGGGCAGCAGACCTCCAAACGGAATTAGGTGGGGCCTAGGCCTCTCTGCAGAGGGTGAATTTTACCCCTTCGGAGGGATTTGTCCCTCCCAGGGAAGCCCTATATAAATAACTGTGGCTGGCAGGCAGGTCTGTCCTCCACTCAGAGCTGCACAGTGCAATCCAAAGAATTCCACTACATGCCCTCAAGCAGGGGTGTCGCTGGCTGGAGGAGGGACCCGGGGCACAGGCCCAGACCCCGGCCCCAGCCCACCAGCCACGCCCCTAGCCACCAGGCCACGCCCCCTGGCCAGGGACAAGGCCCAGTGCCAGCATGCCGCTGTGAGCGGCCAGGCCCCGCATCCCCAGCCAGGATTGGGTCCGCTGCCAGCATGTGCGTTTGGGCCCAGGACTGCCCGCTGCGGCTGCGAGCAGCCGGCCCCCAGATCCCCAGCCGGGGACAGGGCCAGAAGAGGCCGCAGGAGGCCGGGCCCTGCATCCCTGGCCGGGGCCGGGCCCCGCATCTCCGGCCCGATTGGGCCGGAGATCTGGGGCACCGGCACTGGGCTTTGGGGCACGTGCCCCGGGGTGCCAAGCGCCAGCAACGCCCCTGCCCTCAAGTGCCACCCAGTGGCACCCAGATCCTTTAACAGCCTGGTTCGAGATCCATGGCTATCCAGCACTCCTAGAATGTTCTCCATCAATCAGGAAGTGCATGTATTAAAGCAGGTGTTGGCAGCCCAAAAGATAAGAGCCATTTTAAAAAAATTCCTTCAATAATCAAGTGTTTTGAAAGCTGCAATGGGTGTAGCTTCCTGGCATGGGGTGGAAGAGCTGAGTCAGGTTGCCATCTAAAGCAGGGGTCTCGGACACATGTGGCCCCCAAAGCTATTTCCTGCGGCCTGCGACGACACTATTGTTAACCAATATTTGCAAAATCACTGTATGAAAAGGTTTCAGTGGTGTGGCCCTTGGGCTAACATACTAGACTCACGCGACCCTCATGATGATTTGAGTTTGAGACCCTGGTCTATGGGGTCCCCTGGCAGGGGAGGGGGAACCTAGAACCAGGAGCAGGCCCCTGCAGGGTCTCCCCACGGTAGTGGGTAGCTTGGAGCCTGGTGTGGGCTGCTCACAGGGTCCCCCTAGTGACAGCAGGGCCCGGAACCCATGTGCACACTGTCTGCAGGGTCCCCTGGCGGTGGTGAGGGGGGACTGCAGACCAGAGCAACAAGAGGGCAGCCAGAGAGCCACATGCAGCTCCAGAGCAACAGGTTGCAGACCCCTGTACTAAAGGAACGAGCTCCTGTGCTGGCCGAGGAAATGAGGAACCTTGTTATTCAAACCATGGAACAATGGCAGGCATCGAACTTGCGTACCCAGGGAAAGACAGGAGCAAGCCAGAAGGAAACATTTACTAACCACCTTGAAAGAAACAGAACTTTGCTCCATTGCAACAGAGGGATGTAAAAAGTACATCCTGCCAGACAAATATGATTACTTTTCTGGACTGAATTACAAAATGACTGGACAAAGGGCATGTTGTAGATATGTGGCTTTTGCTTTATTAAAGCATTTGAAGTGGAGTCTCATGAAATCTTAATGAAAAATGTAATTAAAATTGGCTTGGACAGGAACAAGTGTGGATCAAAAACTGCCTAAAAGACAAGTAACAAGGGGCAATGATAAATGATGATGTTCAGTGCTTAAAGCCACTGGATTTAATATCCCCATTAATAATTTGGAAGAGGGAGAAAAGGGCACATTAATGAAAGTTACAGATGATATTAACTTAGAAGGAGCTGTGGGCATCAACTCATGCCAGAGGCATAGTTCTGGGCCACCCTCAGAGAGACATGGACAGGAAATAAGGAATCATATCAGGGGAGCTTCACAAAGTGCAGCTTGTATGTCTTGGGATGAACAATCTGAAACACAGACTTTCCACGCATGCAAGGACCGCAGAAAGCAAGGTTACTTTAAGAAGGCTAGGGCTGAGGCTGGACACCAAATTAGACATGAATTTGGGGTGTGATATGCCAGCAAAAAGATCACATCAGAATGAGAGGCTGAATGCAAAAGGCATCACAGCCTGGGGAAGGCAGGATGCGCTGCCTCCCTATGTAGTCCTCTTATGTCTCATCTGCAAAAATGCAGTTAGATTGGGTGAGATTCTTGTCATCAGACTGGAGGAAGTTCGTTTAGACTGGAAGGTCTTTGGGCTGGTGACTGCCCAGGTGACTGGAGTCTATAGCTGGGGGTGTGGGAGATGCAGCGTTCCCTGGAAATGTCTTGGTTCCTGGCAGGGATTTCCCAAACCCCCCCCATGCCCCCCCCCGAATTTCCCAACACCCCCTCAGTTGTCAGCTAGTAACAGTGTTATACCAATTTAGTGAGAACAACCCCAATACCCCCCTACACTTCCCCCTATACTCCCCCCAGTTTCAAGTCCTGGGGAGAATACTGGCCTGGCTCAAAGGTGGTTGTGTTTAGGGAGGGGAGACTAGGGTTACTAGACATCAAAGCTTGGACAGGAGGACAGAGAAGTAGGAGAAGGAGGACATTGGAGGACACATGGAGAAAATGTAGCATTAATGGACTACTCTCCTGTTTTTAGGGGCCCTGCAACGCTTCCCCCTAAAAATGTGTTCTGGGGTGTTCCAGCATATTTTAACCCCTGTAAGTAAAAAGCCAGACAAAATCATGTGTTTTTAAAATGCCTGCCGGAAGGGGGATGTGAAGGTAAAAAGGAGGACATGTCCTCCTTTTGCCTGACATCTGGTAACCCTAGGGGAGATGCTGGGTCTAGGCTTTCCAGTCAGTCAGGTAATTCAAAGCCAGGTCTCTGAACTAGAAAGACACCCAGGACACAGAGTTTCATTTCCAGTCCAGCCAGAATAGGCTGCATATTGACATTTAAGCTAAAATTTCCAAGCGGCCTCACTTTTGGAGGCCTCAGTTTTTGGGTTCCCAACTTGAGATACCATAGACCTGATTTCCAGAATGGCTGAGCCCACATGGGCTCTACACAGAGTCAGTGAGAGATGCGGCTGCACGGCCCCTCTAAAAAATAAGGCCAAGCTGGTCTCAGGCCAGGTGCTCAAAAACCAAGGGGCATCCACAGTGGACACCACCTTCGTGCCAAAACAGGTTAAAATCCTATCACCTGGCTCTGTGTCTATGTGAAATGAGACCTGCTAAGGTTCAGGTCCAAACCAATGCTCACCAGTACACACCGAAAAACTTCTCTTCTTTGCCACAGTTCAGTATCCTACTCTACCTCTCCTGCCGCCAGAGTGCAGATTCTGCACAGGTCTGCACCCTCAGGTATTCAAGAAGTTAAAAAAAATCCAACTCAGCCCGGGACAGAAATTGTTCATACAAGTGAGCAAAAGTTGGAAGCAAACAGATGGGACAGACAGGTAGATTCTAGTTACAGGAGCTGGGCCAAGGGGTCCAAAAGGTTCCTGGCACACTCATGGGGTGACGTGGCAATGCACCAAAAGATTTGAGAACTCGGAGGAAATGTTTAACGCAGAAATCACCGAAATGTGCAGTGAGTGGTCAATGTGACCGGGATGGGGCTGCCACCTCTGCTGTGTAGCTGGGGTCACTAAAAGGGGATGTTCAGGTGACTTAAAAGGAGCGAGCTTTCCCATCATGGATGCCATCCCCATTGGCTCCTGGGACCCCAGGATCCACCACTGCTGTGTGTTAGCCCTTTGCTGTCTTGATCCTGAGAATTGTCCTGTCTAGACTGGGCCAGAGAGAGGGACCCCAATGGGATCATCATCTCCCCCGGCTCCAGCTACCCACAACATTCAGGATGTGCCACTTGCTATCCTTGCCTTATTTTCCTTTCTTCCCTGCTCCTTGTGCCTCACAGAGTCTAGCTAGGCTGACATGACAACTACTGCTGTGAGCCTGTATGTGACCAGAAAGCTAGCCTAAAGCAGGGGCATGCCCAGAAACTAATTTCTGATCCCTTTTGGAGGGGCACTTCTGTGCCCTCCTCTCCCACCCTGGCCGGAGCTCACCCTTCCTGCACCACCATGACCTCAGGTCTGGAGGAGTTCTATGTCCCCAACAATTATTAGGGTGCCTCTGCTTGCCTCTCCCTGTGCATGTGTCTAAAACCAATAACTCGAACAGCCTGATGCTAGTTATTTTGCATTAATCCTGTCCTCCAATGCACTTGCAACCTCTCACAGTTTGGTATCATCCAAAAACTTTCTAAGTGTGCTCTCTATGCCATTCCCTAAATCACTGATGAAGGTATTGAACAGAAGTGAACCAAGAACTCACCAATGAAGGACCTCACTCAATGGCTACGTCTACACTAGGGACTTAAGTCAACTTAAGCAAAGCCCAGGCTATGTTTAGTATTTATTAAGTTGACTTAAGCATTTGCTTAAATCGACTTAATAACTCTCACTTGTTAAGTTAACTTAATTTTTAAGTCAACTTTATTAAGTCGACTTAAGCCAATTTAGCCTGGCATTAGGCTTAAGTCGACTTAACTGGCCTCCTGGCCATCTGAAACCTTCCTGACAACCAGGAAGTGCCTGCCTTGCCCAGTCCCAGGGCAGGACAAAGCCCTGCCCACCCTGCTCCACAGCTAGAGCTAGCCAGAACGCCAGCTATTTGGCAGGGATGGCCAATGGCAGAGCAAGACAGCCAGGAAGGGGGCCCTGTCCTGTACCCACCAGGAGATCCTGGATCTCCTGGCCATTTCAGGGGTGAGGCTATACACTATATACTGATTACAGGGGAGCCAGAGGAACCATGATGGGTGTAGATCCATCTCCAAGGCCCGGGCAGAGAGGGGCCACACCTGCCCACCCAGCAGGTGTGGGTGAAGGTCAAAGACCTCCGCCAGGGCTATCACACAGCCCAGTTGGTCATGCAGCACTCGGGGGCAGGCAATACCACCTGCTCTATTACACCCAGCTGCACTCCTTCTCGGGCTCATGACAGCCAGCCAGCTGGCACCGTCAACATTGCCAAGTCCCCCTTACAGGACAATGACCAGGAGGAGGGCTCAGTGGACAAGGACATGGTGCTGAGCTGGGGGGGACATGAGCACCCCAGCACAGGGCACTGCACCAGCCCTGGGCAGTGCCAGCCTGGGAAGGAGGCTTCCCCACCTCAGACAAGGGGACATCATGCCAGGCTCCTGCTGCACATGCTGGTGAGTGCTCCCTCCCTGCAGGTATGGTGGGGCAGGCAGGTAGGACAGTGACTGTGGGGGACGGGTCCAAGGACAGGCAGGGTCCTGGTGGGGGGGCGTGCAGACGCACTCCCACAGGGGAACAGGGGCAGCGGGCCATGTGGTGGGGGGGCCTGGTGCCAAGCGGGGGCAAGGGCCTGGTAGTATATGGGGTGGGGGCACTAGTGGTGGGACAGCCAAAGCCAGACAGCATGCATCCACCACCACTGGCTCATGGCCTCAGAGAAATTCCCCCTGGGACAGGGCTGCCTGGGGCTCACTGTTCTGGGCACTGCATGCACCCCGTGCAGCAGAGCACAGCAGCATAACCTAAGGGGTCCCTGTCCCAAAGGACAGGGGGAGGGTGAAGCAGGGAGATGGGCATGGGACAGTAGCTGCTGGCAGCCTGCACTCCACACCACTGAATGGGGGTAACCCCTGTTCTTTGCTTCTGTCCTAGAGACCCTGCAGCCCTGACACCAGTCACTCGCAGAGGGCACCCAGCCCCGACCAAGTGGAGGAGGTGGTGTTGCTCCAGAGAGGAGATAGTGGAGGACCACCTGCCGCTGGCTGAACACGCCGAGGCAGACCTCCAAGTCTGGAAGGAGCAGCAGGAGGAGGAGAACGCCACCGCAGGGTCAAGCAGGCGCAGATGGACTGTGCTGGTCCTCATGGAGCAGCAGATGCGTGCCCTGGAGTCCTTGGCATGGGGCCAGGGGCCTCATCAGGCTGAGGATCCCCCAGCAGCAGCCTACAACACCACACGCCCTGGACTCAGGGTGGCCAGATGCAGGCCTGGGACCCACTGGCCTGATGCTGCTAGGCACCCGCCTCCCACAGCTCTCCCCCAGGTCCCCCTGTAAATAAAACAGATCCACACAATCATTCCATGTACAGTACATCCTTTTATTGTGTTGGAGATGGGAGGAGAGGGGTGGAAGGGTAGGAATGGGCAGCTGGGGGTGCTGACAGCTGTGGGAGCAAGGTGCTCTTTCTCATCCGCAGGTTCCACAGACAGTGGTCATCATCCCAGATGGTGAGAATGATCTGGTGCCACCAGTCGCTGCTGGTTTCCCATGCCCAGCTATGCAAGTGCATGGAGAGCACCCCGTCTGTACCAGCTGCGAGGGAGGGCGAGGGGTCAGCCTGCAGCAGCCTGCCCCCATGCTGGCAGTTGCCCTGTGATGCCTGGTTCAGAGCTGGAGGAGACTGGGCAACACATGGAGGGTGTGGAGTGCGGCGCTGGCACATTGTTGGGACACGTTGGGGTCCCTGACCTCCCTGTTGCCACACACAGTATGGAGAGTGGTGTGGTCACTCACTTCCTGTGGTAAAGGAGTGGCCAGGAGAGAGGGGCACCTCTGCTGTGGTGCACTGTGGGCCAGGTAC
This sequence comes from Podocnemis expansa, assembly GCA_007922195.1. Taxonomy (NCBI): domain Eukaryota; kingdom Metazoa; phylum Chordata; order Testudines; family Podocnemididae; genus Podocnemis; species Podocnemis expansa. The sequence continues at coordinate 10,127,123 of ML682025.1, forward strand.
CCACAATGCACCACTCCTAGGGCAACCTAGCAGCTGCCAGTGTGGACGTGCGTAGTATCTTGGCATTTGAGTGTGGACTCCCTAAGCCAGTTTAATAACGCCTACTTTAAGATGGCTTAACTGAGGCTTGACTGCGAATCACAAATTATTTTCTGGGAATGGTTTTCCGGCCAGTTATGCACCTGCCTTATAGAGAGTCCACCTAGGTTGTATTTACTTAATTTATTTAGAAGAAGGTTATTCAGTACAGTACCAAAAGCCTTACTAAATTCAAGATACAGCATATCTACCACTTCCCCGCATCCACAAGCCTTGTTACCCTGCCAATGTTTTCTGTATCTGCTTTCAGAAAGTCCTAAGCAATGTGTTAGTGCATCAGACTCAGTGGCAAACAGAATGGAGATTGGAAGTAAACCACAAATTACTACATAAGAATGGTGCTCACCTTACCACCAAACTCTGCCAGCATCCTCTCCATAAACGAGGTGGGATTACACCTCAGAGCTCTTCTCAGAGCTTCATAAATATGCATTGATTTGGAATTATGTACAAATCCTTCTGCATTCACAGCAGCCCCCTTGCTCAGTACCCTGTTCCACCAGCCCCTGATCAATACTGACTGGGGAGGCAATTCCAATTAGTAGAGCTGGTGCTGGCTCTTAGAACATCAATAGGGATGGCGGGGCAGCAGAGAGGGGAGGAGAAGGAGCTGCAGAGAGAGGAGGAACAGCAGCAACACGAAAACATTTCCTTGGGGACAGTGTTTCCTAGATCCCAGCTGGCGCACACTAAATGCAGAACTTAACCTGTTAATGTCCTCCACCGGGAAACAGAGCAGAGGCTGACAGTAAACACACGACTCTGCCATCTTGCTCAGGCCTCAGTTTCCCCATGTCTGTTTCTCTGGCTGAGTCCTACATGAAATCTGTCAGTAGATTGTAGTTAAGGCTGTATGATGCTGCTCCAGAAAGTTAGAGCTAAAACCAAGCCTACATCCCGTATAAAAATGACCCCTACCCAACACGGTGCCTCGGACAGGTGAGTAGGGCTTGGAGAGATCACAGGATGAGGTTTCCCACCACATCCTGGAGCCTCATGGCTTCTGCTGGATCACCAAGTGGGGCTAATACAGGCTGCCCATCATGCTCATTGAAAAGGAACCACTGTTCACTAAGCCATTATTCCCCAGCAATAGACACAGTCACACCCCAGCAAGACGACCTGCTCCAAGAGCTGCACACTCTGATTCTGAACAATCAGTGTTTCTGGCATCACAGAGTTGCCTCCTTTTCCACCACGGCCACCCTTCCCTCCTCAGGGCCTGGCACCTCAGTCACATACCAATCACCAGGCCCAATTGCTACTCATCTATCATGCAAGAGAGAGGAGCAGCTTATCTCTCGGCATACAGTTACAGTGCATCAAGCCAGGGTTTCCCCACTGAATCTAGCTGTGTCTGTGGCTATTCCCTCCCATTTGTGCCCACCTCCGTACAAATGTGTAGGCCCAGCTGTGCATCTGCCTGCAAGAAGCCAGTTCTGAGTCACCCAGATTCCTCCAGGGCACAACACAGCAGGTGTGGCAGCTCCTGCCCCTTCAAAAGAATCATGCTTGGGAGAATGCTGTTGTTGCTTTCTGGAAAGATCCATTTATTAAATCAAGTTCTGATCTTCCTGGAGCAAAGGACAACATCTCCCTCAGCCTCAGTCGTACTCTACTGTACATTTGTCTTCTCCACCCTGTTCTTAAAGAGACAGTCAAAATTCAAATATTAAAAATACAAGAAACACAACAGCCACAGTCCCTTCTAGATACCACATGTTGTGATATCAGATCACTGTGGCAATTTGCCTGCGGCCAGCACCCTCCCTTTATTTGCAGGAGTTAAACACCACTGCATTTACAGCACAAACAATTCTGACAAAATGTTTGTCATGAAACTGCTTGTCCCAGATCATCCTTATGCAAAATAATCTTGACTTCTAAGAAAGCTACTGCGTGCACTGATTAGTCCTGCACGCCTTGCACAGAGCACGGAGATAAAGCACGTTGATTATTTCTTGCAAAGGCTCTCTGGCCTGCTCCAAAGGAGCTACTTCAAACATGTCATTTGAAAAAGAAAAACAGCCCTTTGCTTGTGTGTGAAGTGGAAATTCACATGCCCTGGAAATTTCTGGGGAAAATGCCTGGTAGCCAGACAAGAACCCTGAGAGCCACAGCATCATACAAAATGAATGGTGCTATTGATTGAGAGCTCTTCTCTTCTGCTGGGTGAAAACAGGAGGGGGCCAGGAATGCTGCACCAGTGACTGCCCACAGAGTGGCAGCAGAGTGTGGGTGACCCACCCAAAGTCCAGCAGCCAGCTTGCAGGCTGCACCAGCAGCAAGCATCAGCTTCAGAGCCACCATTCAGAAAGCACCTCACAGGCCTTTCCCTTGGTGTGCTACACCCCCTGAAGTTTAGCAACAGCCCCTGCAGCTTTCCCCTGTGAGAATCAGAGGGGTGAAGAGGCGTGAAGGGGGAAGGCAAGGCTGCCTGCCAGCAAGGGAGCAAAGGGCATGGGGAAGAAGCAGGACAGACCAAGCATGGGCACATGTTTCAGGGCAAGTTATCACCTTTGCTTGAGGGTGTCTGTGACTCATAGCAGTTACTTTGATGGCCGCCCCTCCCAGGCCATCATTAAAGTACATAGAACATGAGAAGTGAACAATCGCTCCTTCACCTTAACTAGATGGCCCCCTTGAACTCAACTGGATGGCCATTACCACCCTGGGGGCCCATTGTTTTGCAGGGCTTGGTGTAGGTGGGCTCTGCCTAACTGCAAGGTCCTGCAGGGCATGACTCATACCCCCATTGTTCCCCGCATTCCCTGTAATCAGGGAAAGGCAGGAAATAGTCTTTAAAAGCTGAGGTTCTGGGGTGCTCAGGCAGGACGGTTTTAAACATCTCTCCTGGCCTGATCAACCAGAAGCTGCCTCCTCCGCTCACGAGTTCCCCCTAGAGCGTATCCACGAGTTACCCCCACGAGTTACTGCCGGCCGATTACGAGTCTCCTCCAGCCTGTAAAGCTGTTACCCTTGCTACTAGGAGTGGTAAGAGTCTGCCCTGCAACCTCTCTCTAAGAAAAAAGTTATTCTATTTTTTTAGGGCTGCTTTAAAACTGCTTTCCCCAGCTTTACAGGCTTGCGTGTGTACCTTTCTGTTTGCTTCCAGCTCCAGTTTGTGTTAGGAGCTCCCTGTGTCTGTAATTGCTTCTTGCTACTTTGTATCACCCAGTGTATCTCTTTTCCTCCTGGGTTGTTTGAACTTGCTTTAAGAGTATTGTGTTTTGCAACATTGTATAAAGTTAATTGGTAGCCGTAGAAGTCTTAAGTTAGCAGTTAAGATTGTTTCCTTTAGTTGGTAGCCTTTAGAATTGTTTGGTTAAGTTGCCTTTGCCCTCCCCTCTGTAACCTCCCCAACTTAAATAAACCTTTTTCTCTTTAACTTTACTTGCTCCCTCTTCATTTCCGGGATCCCCGGTGCGCCTCAACTTTCCTTCTGTCCCTGTCCCTGTGGCTCCCAGCTCCCGAGCCGCTCTCCCCGCCCCGCTACCCTTGCGGCTCTCTGCGGCTCCCGGCTCCCGAGCCACTCCCGCGGCCGCCGCCGGTTCCCCCGATCCCCGCCGGACTCTCTAGCGGCGCTGCCGCTTTTTCCCCGGCTCCCGCGGCAGCCCGCCAGCCCTCCCCGTCCTCCGCCGCTTCCTGCGGTTCCCGGCTCCCGAGCCGCTCCTACGGCCGCCCTTCCTGCCCCGGCTGCCAGCCGTTCTTCCCCACCTCCTGCCCCCGGCTCCTGAGCCGCTCCCGTATCTGCCGCGTTCCTGTGGCTCCCAGCTCCCGAGCTGCTTCCACTCTCCTGCGGCTCCCCGCGGGCTCCCCGCCCTAGCCGCCGCTTTCCTGCGGCTTCCCGCGGGCTCCCCGCCCTTGCTGCGGTTCCTCCGCAGCTTTCCACGGCACCCCGGGTCCCAGCCGCTTTTCTGCGGCGTGCCGGGCTCTCCAGCGGCGCTCCCACTTCTTTGCGGCTCCCGAGCCGCTCCCGCGGCCACCACCGCTTCCCCCGAACCCCTTCTGCCTTCCCCGCCAGCCGCTTCCCCGAACCCCTTCTGCCTTCCCGGCCGGCCGCTTCCCCGAACCCCTTCTGCCTTCCCGGCCGGCCGCTTCCCCCGAACCCCTTCTGCTTTCCCCGCCAGCCACTTCCCCGAACCCCTTCTGCCTTCCCCGCCAGCCGCTTCCCCCAAACCCCTTCTGCCTTCCCTACCATTTTGCCCTCCTCTGCCTCCCTCACAAACCCCTGAATCCCCTTTCAGCCCCTCGTGCTTCTCCCCATTGCCCACACTCCCACGCACCTACAGCCCCTCTCCTGCCTCTGTCCCCTTACCCCAACCCCCAAGCACCTCCTCACCCCGCTGCCTTTCCACACCCCCCCCACTTGCCTTTACTCCTCTTCAGGCCCCAGTTTCCCTGCTACTTATCTTCTCTGCCACTGCGGCACACTAATTTGCATTGTACCCCCCCTTTTCCTATAGTGTGTTAAGGTAGCCTTTAGGTTATAGTGAGTAGGGCTATAGTGTTAGTAGGTTAGTTGAAGAACCCCATTGTTCCCCAACCTGTCCCCACTCCCGAAAGTTAGGTACCCCCCAACACTTCACAGAAACCACTGTGACAAACACGACATACACCAACCACTGCTCACCTTACCCTATACTCATTTTAATAAAGTGTATCCCAGATCCACCCCGTACCCCACGGGTGCAGTGGTTGCCCCCCAAGATCCTCAAATCTTCGAACCTGCTGGCAGGGTCAGAGGGATGCTAGACCTTGAGGTTTCCAGTGGGCAGTGCTGCAGGGAACACTTGTCCTAGGCCATGGCGGGCGAGCAGGGCTGCCCTGGCCTGGATGGGTCAGGCTGGCCGGCCTTTGCTGTGTGGGGAGCTTCTTCATCGTCTCTCCTAGTGCTGCCCTCAGTCAGTATGCTGCTGGCTCCCCTCCACCTCCATCACTAGCTACCTTGACACTATAGGAGGCCGATTCTCACACCACTGTGCACTTCTCAGGGACTCGAGTGCCTACCCCAGGGCACTGTGGGCCCGCTGGCCTCAGTGGGCCAGGCTCTGTTGAGGAGGCTCCACTGACTGACACCAGCTGAGTGGCCAGGGGTGCAGACTCAACCCCCTACTGGCCTGTGCAGTGATGAACAAACTGCGGAGGAAGTGTATGGGACAAGGTTCACGCAGCTAGAAGCATCTTGAAACTGGAGCTCTGGTATGAGAACACCAAGCCCCACTTCTTTGAGATCATGCAGGCATTTTCAGAGGGAGTGAACTATTCCCAGGAGAATATTCCTAACACTGCAACCCAACAGGTACCCTTATGGCCCATGCACTGGGAAAAGTAGCCCTCCAGTCCATTCCATGACTGCCTCAAGCTAAGAAAGAGACAGTCATCACCCCAAAGTGACTGAAGCTCCCAAGCTGGACAACAATAATCAGACTTAAGCCCCACATCTGCCAGAGTCTGATCCTCAAGACCTTAATTGCAGGGTAAAACATTTTCCTCTCCTTCTCCTAATTGCTGCAGCCATTACTCTCTGTCTTAGGGTTCTCTACTGTGCTAGTCTGAATCTCACAAAGCCAGCAATGAAACTCTGCTCCTCCCGCCTCATCAAACAACTTGGAACACTCAGCTTGACTTGGACCTGCCCTTGTGACTTCACCTCCCATGCAAGAGACTGAAGTTGGAATGGAGCTAATGAATGCCACATTGTAGTCTTGTCAATCTTCACAGAATCATAGAATCCTAGGGTTGGAAGGGACCTCATAGGTCAATCTAGTCTAACCCCCTGCCAGAGGCAGGACCACACCCACTAAACCATCCCAGTCATGGTTTTGTCCAGCCGGGCCTTAAACACCTCCAAGGATGGAGACTCCACCACCTCCCTCAGCAGCTCATTCCAATGCTTCACCACTCGCCTAGTAAAAAAGTTTTTTCTAATATCCAGCCTCAACCTCCCTAACCGCAACTCGAGACCATTGCTCCTCGTTCTGTCCTCTGTTACTACCGAGAACAGTCGAGCTCCATCTTCCTTGGAGCATCCCTTCAAGTAGTTGAAGGCTGCTATCAAATCCCCCCTCAATCTTCTCTTCTGCAGACTAAATAAGCCTAATGCTTTCAGTCTATCCTCATAGGGCTTGTGCTCCAGCCCTTTAATCATTTTGGTTGCCCTCCTTATGAACTCTCTCTAGCATGTCCCTGTCCTTTTTGTAGTGGGGAGCCCAAAACTGAACACAGTATTCTAGATGTGGCCTCACCAGTGCAGAATAGAGGGGAATGATCACAGCCCTTGATCTGCTGGTAACACTTCTTTTGATGCAGCCCAGTATGCCATTGGCCTTTTTGGCAGCAAGAGCACACTGCTGACTCATATCTAGCTTCCCATCCACCATGACCCCCAGGTCCTTTTCTACACTGCTGCTGCTTAACTGAATGTTTCCCAGCCTGTAGCAGTGCGTGGGGTTTTTTTGTCCTACGTGCAGGATTTTACACTTGTCCTTATTGAAGCTCATAAGATTTTTATTGGCCCACTGTTCCAATTTATCTAGGTCTTCCTGAATCCTGTCCTTGCCCTCCAATGTGTCTACTGTTCCCCCCAGCTTGGTGTCATCCACAAACTTACTCAGAGTGCAGTCTATTCCATATTGTTGGAGACCAAAGGTGGGGGAGGTCATAGCTTTCATTACACCAACTTCTGCAGTGGAGAGGGACCCACTTTGGGGATTACACAGCACACACACACTAACCTAAAAAATCCTCTCAAAAAACTGGCCTTCTTTGGTCCAATAAGAGCTGTTACTTCCCACACCTTGTCTTGCTAGTAGAGCCGATGAGGCACTGGGGAACTTGTGACCATCCTGGATGATGTTCTAGGCTATGTTCACACAGGGAGGGCTTGTTTCGAAACAAGATGTTTTGAAACAAGCTATTTCGAAATAACTCTATTTCGAAACACTTTATTTTGAAGGACAAAGACAGTGTCCTCGAAATAAGGGAGTGAAATAGCATGTCCACAGTGTGAACGTGCTATTTCGCTTGGGGAGGGGACTGCAGGCACCCGCAGGGTGCAGCGTAGAGGGGCACTGCACCCCACGGGTGCCTGCACAGGGCTGCAGGCA
>ML682025.1:10134730-10183749 GCA_007922195.1 Podocnemis expansa
GCCCGGGACCCCACCGCCAGGTTTGGGGGCAGCCCGGGCTTTAAAGCTCCCAGGGTGAGGCGCCCCACTGTGCCTCACCTGGCGGGTGCCTGCAGTCCTGTGTCTGCTGTCCCCTGCAGACACCCACGGGTTGCAGCACCCCTCTGCGCTGCACCCTGCGGGTGCCTGCAGTCCCCTTCGCCAGCCAGTGGATACCCCTCAGCACCCTGGCTAGGGTGCTGAGGGGGCAGCCCCTTCCTTCCAGGGTGCTTAGCACCCTGGGAGTGAGGTCAAATGTTGTTTCGGAATACTTTGTTCTGAAACAACATGTCAGCACAGGGCTGTTTCAAAACCAAACGAGGTTTTAGCTGTTCCAAAAGAACGGCGGCCATTTCGAAACAAGCGGATTGCTTGTTTCGAAATGGCCGTGCGTCGTGTGGCCATGGCAGTTCTTATTTCTAAACAACCTCTGTTGTTTCGAAATAAGAAGTGTGTGTGAACATACCCCTAGTTTCTAGGTTGTTGTTTCATTTGTCCAAATCTTTGTGTTGTCACAGGGGGATGAGACAACCCTCAGCTGACTAGAGAAAAGCAGCGTTTGAATCCCAGAAAACTGCAGAGAAGAGCCAGACAGAGACTCCAGCCAACAAGGGCAAAAACAGCCAAAGTTGGGACATTGGTCCTTGGGCATTCACAGACTTTTCTTCAGTGTTGATGGGCCTTTTTCTGTCCTATGCTGACTGACTGCTCCAACCATCCCTCCCTCCTTCCCTTAGCGTCACTCCAAGCCTTCCCATTACTCTTTTTCTTTTGCCTTGCTCCTCTTTCCACCTTTCTTTTCCCTTTTCTTTCCACATAGCTGATCCCCTTCTAAGTAACCACTTTTCTCACTAACATGCTGGATTTCTTGCCATCACATGGTACACACTGCTGGTGTGTTATACCTCATCCCCTCCCCTGGCTCTCATTGGTCTCTTTACTTTGTAAGCTCTTTGGAGAAGGAACCATCTACTACTTTCCTTTTGCACAGAACCTAGCAGTTCTGTAATAAACACAATTAAAAAGAACTAAATGACTCTGGACATTGGGTCAAACCAGATGTAGCTAAGATGACTGCAGCACAGTTAATGCCCTCCCTGCAGAACTAAAATTGCTTCCTGGGTCTCTAAAACTTATTTCTCTTTAAATGGTTAGATTCTAAGCCAAGCCCGAGCCCAGGCTCGGGCCAATTCACCATCACTAGGCCTGAACCAGGCCAGGCTGAGGCCCGCCGCTACCGCTGTCACCACTGACCCCAATGCAGGCCTGAGCCAGGCAGAGGCCAGATGCCACTATATGGAGGGCCTGGAGTCAGCCACTGCCACCCCATTACCTGGGTCCAGGGCCGAGGCTAGCTGCTGCCATAACCCTTCCACCCCTGCCACATGCTGCTTAACCGAGAGGAGGGAGATTTAAATTTCCCTCATCTCCTGTTCTGTACCATGTGCCTCAGTTACTTGGTGCAAAGCAGGAGATTTAAAAGACTTGGACCCCGCCGGTTCTATCTGAGCTCCTCCCACGCAGGCTACCTGGGTCTGAGGCTCTGTGCTTGTCAGAGGCAGCCTTAGACAATAGGGGGACCTAGGCAAAGGCCAGTTGCGGGGCCCCCTATAGATTTCCACAACCCCCCTCCATGGCCCCAGCTCAACACTGCCAGCCCCCTGAGGGTCCCAGCTCCCCCCTCTGTAGCCCCAGCTCTCTTCCCCCACTGTCCCTGGCCCCCCTCTATGCACCTCTCCCATGGCCCCAGTTCCCCACCACTGACTCCCACCCCCCAACATGGCTCTGGCTCCCAGGGGCCAGCCTCCTCTGCCCGCCAGAGGCCTCCAAATCTCTATGGCCCTAGAATTCCAGTTTCCCCTGCAACCCCAGCACCCTGCCAGGGGCCTCCACCCCCCCCCCCCCGCATCCTTTTCTCCCTGTGGCTGACTCACTTCACAGCCCCTGTGACCTGCCAGGGGCCCCAAAAATGGCCTCGATGCCCTGCTGGGGGCCCCAACCCCCCACACTGCCAAAGGCAAGGGGCAGGGCAGGACCACAGACCCAGGCATCCAGGCTGACCCACCCTGCCTCTGAGGGCAGAGTGGGAGCCCTGCCTCTGGGATAGCCCACCCTGCCCCATGCCCTTCCCTGCAGCACCAGGGATCCCGCCGCCCAATTGGCCCTGCCCCTGGCCCCCTGCCATGTGCTTTGCAGGGCAAGAGGCAGACACCATTTCTGGGGCAGGCAAGGGGGCCCTTTGCTGCTCAGGGGCCCTAGGCAGACGCCTGTTTCTCCTATCCCAAAAGCCACCTCTGGTGTTTGTCCATGCCAGAGCTCAGGACTTGGGGAACTGACTGGAACACATGGGGCCCATGCCTCCCACCGTGCTCAGCACCAGCAATGGTCCTGGTTTCTATGCCTGTGAAATGGTGCTGATGAACTTCCTGTTCTCAGGCACATAGAGATCTGTGCGTGAAAAGCCATACACAAGTGAGCTTAACAGTTTTATATCATATCATAGGGCTGGAAGGGACCTCATGAGATCATTAAGTCCAACCCCCTGGGAATTGAACCCAGGACCTTCTGCATGTTAAGCAGAAGTGCTAGCCACTACACTATTTGCACTTCTCCATAGTAAAGTTTGTTTTATCCATTAACTGTGAAAACTCACTGAGTTTCTGAATTTCTCAGATAAAAGCACTTGAAAATGTACCGGAGAGGAGCTGCTTAACCTACTGAATTTCTGCTCAAACTGTTCAGATTTGTTGCTTAGAACAAATTGGGTTTTCTTTTCTTTTCACCTCTGGCTTTCAATGACTTTGGAATGGTCACATCACTGACAACATTACAAACACCAGCTCCTGGCTGGAAGGCGCCCCCTTCCTCTTTCTTTGAAAATGGCATATGGATTTTTAATTTATCATTTGATTGATTGGCTAGGGCATGCGTAGAGTGCTAACTGGTTGCCTAGCCTCCACATCTATATATTGAGCTCTTTCTATGCTCCATTTCCTGCTAGGCCTTTTTTGGAGAAACAAGGGGATGAAATTGTTGTGACAGTGATTTCACTGGGACAGTGCCTTTTATTTTGCACTGTAAATTTTCTTTCTTGCAGCTCATTCCTTTTGGTACTTGGTCTGGTTTGCTGCTTCAGAATGGCCCAGGCTCCCACCAACACCTCTTGCTCCAACACTATGACATCTGCATGCAGGGCCTGAGTTCACTGTTCCCTTTAAGATGTGCGCGTGTGCGCGCGCACACAGGTCATGAAACCTGTGCACACAACAAAATAAAGTGCGCACAAAAAATTCAATAGTGCTAATATTGGCGCTCACAAAGAAATGTTTTTGCGCACACAAAGAAATTGTTTGCGCACACAGTCTGCAAGTAGTTAGAGAGAACATTGCTTGAGTTACACCAATGAAAGTGCACGCATGTGATTTTGTGCCCACCAAGCACAGGTGTATGTGTGATAACCTGGAAAGCAGAGCTGTAACTAAAGAATTCCATGCCCCTTACAATAGCTGGTCCTTGGAGCAAGCGGCCTGGAGTGCACCCTTTAATGGAATGGCAAAGCCCTGCTCGCCCTGCCATAGTTAAGGATCTGCTGGAAAGGGCTGGGGCAGGCCCTTTTGAAAGTGTCCTCTGCATAGCCTTGTAATCAATACAATGGCCAACCCCTTTTAGAATCAAGCTAAGATCTTGGCCTTACTGCTGAAGGATGTTGATTTCCGTAGTTTAATCACACATTGTACAGAAAAAAAAATTCTCTTTGTTGGTTTTGCACTTGCTACCTCTTAATTCCTTTGACTGCCCCTTTATTCTTGTGTTCTGAGGCAGGGAAAGCAGGACTTCCCAAGTTCCCTTCCCCAGACCATTCCATATTTTCCATATTTGTGTTACATTTTACACTGATGTTCAAAGGAATAAATATGAAATGTTTAGAGATTTTTTTAAAGGCATTAATTAAAAGAGAGCAAGAAAGCAAACAAAGAAGGGAGATAGCTAGGAGGACATTATGGATAATGGATGTAAATTGACTTGTGATGCTTTAATTAAATACATCTTAAAAATTAATGAGAATGGGGTATGCACTGCTAAAGAGCTTTCTTCATCTGTTTAAAGAAATGAAATCCAGTGGCTAAAGCACACAAATGGGAGCTAAGAAAGCTGAGTCTGACACTGACTTGCTGTAACTAACCTGAGAGTGAGAAAGTCTTTCTTAATATCCTTGCTACGGATCATGCCCATTGCTTTCTTCAGTGGACATGGAGAGCAACTCATCAACCATCCTCTAAATGAATTGTATTTGCCTGCTCTGAGCAGCCACACTCTGGATACGTCCCCACTGGTGCTCCTTGTAAGCTGAGCAGCAGCACACGGGCACAGCCCCGGCTGCTGACCCATGCAGGGAAGGCCATCGGCCATGCACTGCCTGCAGCCACAGCCCCTACCCAACCGGAGAACAGTCTTTTGGACACCTATGAGCTTCCCTGGGTCTGGGAGTTCTTAAAACTCCTGCTGGTAGAAGCTCTGACTGAGCATGCTCAGAAACTCTGAGCATGCTCAGCCAGTGCTTCCTCCAGGCCAGAGAAGCAGCCAGTGGGTGCTGAGGGCTGGGGGGAAGACAAGGTCGGGCCTGCAGGGGAGTGACCGGGAGAGCAGGGGGCGTGCAGGTTAGGTTGAGAGGACAGGATTGGGCTGGCTGGGGGTTCAGCAGGGTGACCAGGAGTGCGGGTTAGAGATTGGGGGGTGGGGTGGAGGAGGCAGTGAGCACCATAAATTGCTCAGCTGCATCAGCGGCTTAAAGTGAACATTGGTCCCCACCCCTTGGGAGTAGGTGGGGGCAGGGCCGTCCGTAGGATAGGGCGAGCAAGGCAGCTGCCCAGGGCCCCAAGGGGCCTGCACTGCTGCCCTCCCCCCATGCCGGGGACTGGGCAAGCTGGCCAAAAGCAGCAGCCCAGTTCAGCGCTGCCAGTCTGCTCCCCCCATCATGCGTGCTGCCTTCAGCTCTGCCGGAGCAGTGGGGAGGAGGCAGAAGGCACAACGGGACCAGTATTGCTGCCCCCTGGCCACACTGCCTCCTGTCCCCACGCCGGTGCTCCGGCACAGGGCCAAGAGCAGCATGTGTGGGGAGGGGGTGGGCCTGCAGCGCTGAATCGGGCAGCTGCTTTTGGCTGGCTTGCCCAGTCTCCGGCATGGAATGGCCAGAGCAGGGACCTGCCCCTCCCCTGGGCCAGCCAGCCCTGCCCCCCAGTGCCGGGGGGGTGAGTGGGAGCCCTGCAGAAGGTGATTCACCCAGGGCCCTGCACCTCCCTAGGGACAGCCCTGGGTGGGGGCCAGTTTCCTACACTGCCCTTTTGCAACACTGCTGCCTGAAGTCAGTCCCGGATAACAACTCATCATTTGGAGGTCCATGAAATTTTTTCATGCTAAAAAGGAGTCCTCATGCCTGAAGAGGTTGGGAACCACTGACATAGTTGAAAGCTGTTATCAGATCATCTTACCTCAAGATTGAGCCTGACCAATTTTCACCTTTCCTCCCAGGGCAGGTTTGCTAAACTATTTATCATTTTTGTAGCTCTCCTCCCAACTTTCCAATTTGCCCACATCTCTCCTAATACGTGGCTCCTCAAACAGGACACAGTGCTTCAAGTCAGGCCTCCCCAGGGCTGAGTCACAAGGGGAATTGCTTCCCTGTTAATACACCCAGAATAATAAGGTTATTCTAAGTCCTCATCCTGCAATTAGCTGCATCTGCAAAAGCAACCTGAAGGAAGGATTTACAGTGAGCCACCCATCTCAAGTGGAACTATAGCATCACAGCTAGGACCACTGCACTTATCTGCTGAGTCTGCTTGCTTGGTACTAGAGCCTATGTATGATGGGGCATTACAGAAATGTGGAGCAGCACTGGAGAGACCCTGTTTGTTTGTTTGTTTGCATTTATTTTTCCTTCTCTGCTTGTCAATTAAACAAAAGGCCAAATTCTCCTCTCACCTATCCCACTTTCAAGTGGCATCAGTACTGCACTAGTTGCAAGGGTATTGCTCCAGACATCACCACCAGGGGGAAAGAAGCAGAGCAGGCTAGAGACAGAACTGCAGAACATTTCTTGTCTTTAAAACACTCTGGGGCAGAAACCTCCAAGGTTCTGGTTCAGACAAGAAGCAACCAGGGAGGAAATCTGTCATCACCTGGCCCTGACACAGCTTAACAATGGGTTCTGCTGGAAAAGATGGAAGACAGGAGTGCACGCCCCAGGCAGCATCTGCCAGTAAGCAGGGGATTCTGGACAGGTAACAAATGAGGCTTTGATAGCATTAACCATAAGTCTTCACCTGGCCTTCAACAGAAACAGCTGAACTATTCCTAAGCAGGAACATGGTGGTTAGATTTTTCTTCCTGGGCAGAGTTGTTAACGCTGCCGGAAAATGTTTGCACAACCAAATAAATCCTTGTAATAGCTCTGGTAATTGCTTTATGTCAATGTCTGTGCCCCTTGAGGCTATTTGATGGGAAGTAATAAACCCTCAAGACAGAACTCCATCTCTAGAAGGGCACAGTGGACAACCAATCCCCATGGAATTGAATGTTCTTTCCACACACCCCATTAGAAGATGAGGAGCTGATCTTTCCAAAGCAGATAAGATGCGTGTACCTAGCACTGCTGCTTCCATACTTGGTTTGCTTCTCAAATGATCTTGAGACAAACTGTCAGTCATGCCCTGTGAGGGGGCTGAGCATTGATTGTGGTTTGTGGCTGCCAAGAAAAGCATATCTGTGGGGATGGGGAACAGAACATGGTAATGAACGAGTGGTGAGTGTTGACACATGAGATAAAAAATATGCAACATTCAAAGCAGAGCCATCTAACTGACTCTCCTAACACTCGTATTAACCATCCCTATAGTTAGATGTCTCTTTGTGCGCTTCTCCCTCTGTACATCAAAGTCTGCTTCAGCTTGTAAGCCCCACTCCAACCCCCATCAGCTATTCTGTTTGATGACCATAGTCCCAGTCCTCCTAAGGACCCTCCTCCCCCCATATAGGAAATCCCACACTGGGCATCAAGAGGTTCATCTCACATGCCCAGCACTCGGTAGGAGAATAAACATGCAATTGATTTAATAACGGCAGCTTGATATTCAGTGAGAGTCCTGAGCGAAACACAGCTGACATTTTAACCTTGGGAAATAATGGTAAGTCTGCAATAGACGTAGGAGCAGCTGAACCACAGGGCATGAACAAATCATTCAGAGCGGGGAAAACCAACAAAGTAATGAAATTAGCAGGCATGGTGGCTGTCACAAAAGCAATGCTGCATCAGTTGCAAATAGTTTGAATGATTAACAGCCACTAGGAGAGCTGGTCAGGACAAGAGTTGCACCAGTAATTGCAGAGATCATTAGTAAAGCCCTGAGAGTTGGCAAGATACAATACTTCAGCTTCCTCCAAGAGGCTCTAGCTGAAGCAGTGCCAGAGAAGGCAGGAGTGGAAGAGTGAAATCAGATGGGGCCATTAGTACCCAAAGAATACCAGATGCAAACAATCCAGGCTGGAGTTCCTCTCTCTGTTTATACTTGGCAGAAATGCCATGGCCTTGGAGGCAAGGAGCACAGAAGTAAAGCACTGCCAGTGGTCACTTCACAGGAATCAATGATACCACTCCAGTGAGTCACTGCTCCTCAGTAGAAGAGTTCACGTGCCAGCCCTGGAGTTCCTATAAATCATGGTGTATCCCCAGGATGCGACGAGTGGCCAGGTACAGACTAGCAGCTCCTGGTAGGTAGCGTCCCTGTGGGCAGGCTTTCAAACATGACAGTGGCTTCTCTGTCTGGTGACTCTGGCCAGGTTACATTCTGGAGCTCACAACTGTCCAAGTGAAAATCCAAACTGTTCTTAACACAAACAAAACCCACCTGCCCTCTCAGAGTCCCACTCAGGAAAGCTTTTCACTGATGAAACAGCACGGGGCATTTCTTGGGCATCTTGCCTTCCATTGCCACACTGCCTCAACAGGAACCTCCCTAGGAGTCAGCTCCTTCCCTGGATGAGTATTATCCCTGCTTAGAAGTGGCTCCTTTTGCACAGGAATCTCCAGCTCCACACAGATGAGGTCCATCCTGTAATCAGGGTGGCTTAGCTCTGAGCTCTCCAGTTGATCCCGTTACATGTGGGAATAGGGAGTCGGCCTGCACCCTCCCAGGTGGAGGGTCCCCTGCTGGCACTGTGCTACAGTACTGCATGGCATGGACTGCTGCAGCCATACCAGTGGCCTCTTGAGAAAGGCTGTAGCCCCGGGTCCTGTTGACTTCACACAAATGAATCCCTCCATCCTGCTGACATCACATGCTGGCTCTAACAGTCATGCTGACAACATGCACTGCATACCACTGTCCCCCTGACATCATGCGTTGTATTCCACTGTCACAAAGCTAGACTCTGCACTCATGGCATTCAGGAATATGGCTCATCCCAAGAATGAAAAGATCAGTCTTTGCTATAGAATCGCCCAGGTACGATTGGCCCAGGACGCCTGGCCAACGCTCCCTGCCACTCTAGAGCAGTGGTTCTCAGCCACTGCATTGGGACACATTACTGTGTCACCACACAGCAGAAAGTGTGTCGTTGAGAGTCAGGGAGATGGCTGGATTTGGCCTGGAGGAAGTGGGTTAGTGTATCCTATAGAGTTGCAATATGCTGCCAAGTGTGTCGCGACTCATGAATGACGGAGAACGACAGCTCTAGAGGACAACGGGCTGCTACCAAGAACTTCCACAATCCAATAAAGAACTAAAGGCTTTTGATCTAGGGTCAGAGCTTACTCCGCACAGAACAGGGGCCGTTCACTGAGGAGATCTTGAACCAAGAGTAAAGAGTTGATGAACTTTCTGTGTACTGCTGCTTTAACCAGGCTCTTTGCAGGTGCTGTTTAGATGAACTTCAGGGAATAGGATCAGTAAAAACACTTCTGACTAGACAAGGCAGTCATAACAATGGCTCGGAGGACAGATGCTTCCAGTGGCCATGGCAGTGTCCTGTGTCTGTGTAGTAACCCTTGGGGAGGAAAGGGTTAACTATCTGGTCAGTGAGTCCCAGGACAGCCAATAGGAATGAAGCACAGTTTTTTGAATGGTAACAGCAGCCTGGCCTGGGCCTGTTTGGAGGCAGCAGAGCTCCTGGAAGGATCAGGAGGAGGCCAGAGGGGCCTGAGGAAGAATCCAGCAACATCCTTACCAGAGATAAATTAAGTTTGGTACTGACCAGGCGTGAGTAGAACAGGGAATGTTTATTTAGACACGGTCAGGGTATTTTCTTTGTGTTTGGCTTGTTTTTTTGGATTTCTCTGTGCTGAGCACATGTAACCCCTCCCACTACCCTTTAACTACCTAAGTTAGTTCCCAGAGAAGCAACTCTCTGTGTTTATTATCTGTTCTTTTTGATTAAAGATTTTACCTTTGAAGTAAGTTCTGGTTCTGTTCCTGGAAAGACAAGAGGTTTGTGTGCACGTGCCTTGGACTGCACAGGCAGCTACTAGAGGGAACCCTGTTCCAGTTCCAGCTCATATTGCAGCTGGAGTTCAGTCACTTTCCTGAAGGAGGAATAAACAGGATTGCAAGTACCTCACAGGGAGGAATTCCCAAGTGCGCCTTCCTGGGTCTCAAGAGGTTTTTTGCATTTGGGTGGTGGCAGCGATACCACTCCAAGGCCAGGAATTGGAGGCCTTGGAGACTTCTAAGAGCAGGCTTTAAGGCCAGTAGCTTTTAAGGCCTATTGCAGGCCCCCACCTTCTGCACTCAAGAGTGCCAGAGTGGGGAAAAAGCCTTGACAGTCTGTCTAGGGAAAAGTGAGAATGTGCAGGTAACATACTGTACAAAATCCCTTTCCTTGCAGTGAAACTCCCAAGGGAGGAGATGGATGCTCCAAACTAGACCCCACAGAACCTACCAACATTGTGGATGTCCAGCCTGAGACACCCAGAGACTCATCCCCAGAAGAGCTGAGTATAGCTGGTCACAAATTCAACACCAATTCGTTGCAGCCATCTATTTTGTGGAATCTATTACAGAACTGACGAAACTTTAATCCAAACACATCAGGTTTCCATTGTAAATCTGCTGCTGTGTCAGGAGCTACACTCAGGCAGGAAGCTGGCCAGCCCCTGGAGTCTTGGCTACAGCTAGGGCTCCAAGCTGGCTCCTCCCACCCTGCACAGAAAGCACTTTAGCTTAAAACTAACAGTCAGTTTCACGGTTGCTACTCAGAGAAGGGTAGCCAAGAAACTAACAAGAATGACATCTTCACATTTCTTTACAAGAACAGCAAATTCGAGTGTTTCTGTTCCACTAGGACATTTCCCTGTTTTACAGGGAAATTTTGGTGACTTTGCTCTCATTTTGAATCAGAAGGAAAGCACCTTTGTAAATACTGAAACGCTCAAATATTGCCCATTGCTGGTGTTGATTCCCTGCAGTTCCCATTGCCTTTGGCTGAAGATGTGGGTGCTAAAACCTGCAAAAATTAGGTCCTGGGTTTCTCAGCCTGGGCACTGAGAAATGAACACCAAAATTAGTAGCCACACAGCAAAATGGTTATATTTCTCTCCTTTGTAAAACGTTTGGGGATCTATGGATGAAAAGTGCTGTACGAGAGCAGCAAGATATTCTTGCATGCCTAGATTGTCAGAAAGGACCAATATGATCATGTAGCCTGATCTCCTGCACAACACAGACTAGAGAGCTTCCCCTTATGTCTCCTGCACTGAAAGGAATTATGTGAACTGGAAAAGACTTTTTAGAAAAACGTCCAGTCTTGGTTTAAAGACTCCAGGTAGCAGAGAATTTAACGCTAGGAATCACTTTCCCTATTACAGGAATACAGTCTATTCTGTGGTGGTGTACAGCAAACTAGAATCTGGCAAAACACCAGGCCCTGTTGTTCTGAGAGAGACCAAGGAATCTTTAAAGACTACATTTCTCTTCTGAAATATGTCTCCAGCACAATCCCCTTAACTCCACACTAGGGAACTGTACTCCACGGCTACTATCATTCTACAGCTCCTAGGGGTCCCTGGAGACCTCCCCTGCAAATACTGACCCAGCCTGAGCCTGCTTAGCTTGTGAGCTGCAACAAGCCATAGCTAGAGGTGGTGTTATAAAATATAATGATGAGCTCACAAACACCACTAGCCTGAGAGCAGTTTCTTTTATTATCCTATGTAACAGATGGATACACAATGCATTGCAGTGAATAATGTCTGCCAGGCTTGAATGCATAATCCAAAATGACATCTTCCTCCATTAACTTTTCCATTTCTTCTGTTGTTGAATTATCCATGAACAGATTGAGAAATTCTTGAATGTATTTGTTATTCCAGTGTATTTGCAAATTTCTTCAGCACTGTATTGATGGTCCATTGAACTGCAAACGTTACCATCCAATGCACAATTCAAAATGCATGCCCTAGCATATGTAACTAAGGTATGTACTTCCCAGCCAGCCTGTGTTAGTTACATACCTTGGAGCCTGCATTTTGAATGCTGTATTGATTAGGAGATTCATAATCAGTGCTGCATTTCTGCCAATTTGCTTTCAGAAAACACCCACAAGGTCAAACTAACTTTCCCCATCCCTGTTGGAGAGCACGGGGCTTAGGGATGTACAGCTGTGTTGTGAATGTGGTCACACTGCAATTCACTTCCAGGTTCAAAAATGAATTCTCATATCCCTGCCTCCATTCACTGAACAGTAGTTCCCCCGATGTTCCTGAAAACATCAGTGTCTCATAAGCAACTCCATCAACATGTGAGAGCAACAAAACCTCCTCCTGCTTTGGAGAACATCTGCTGACCACTTCTCTTCTGCAGCACAAGCAAACCCCAGGAACATATTCCTAATCCAGCCCCCTTGCTCAGTTGTGGCCAGTCAGCTTGGCAAGCATGGGCTGCGTCTGTTGTATTGTGTGGAACAAGAGCCACTGTTCACAGAGTGCAGATGCTTGGGGGTTTGGTCCTGGATATGGCTCAGGATAACAGGATTCTTCTTCGAGCGCTTCTCAGATCCATTCAGTAATAAGTGTCTCCGTACCGGAGCACCGGATTGATCGGAAAAAACTTGTCCTAGCCTGTCAGGAGAGGGCAGGCGGCCTCCGCCCCTCGCGCCACCCCGTGGCTATATATATGGCCGCCTCCTGACCCCTCCTCCGTTTTATTTCTTCCGCCTTGCACGTCGGATTTGGAACGTCTGCTCCCTGCAAACCGCAAGCAGCCTGTCCTTTTCTTCAGCTTACTGTCCGGCTGGGACCATCTCTTCGTGGATTTAATTCCACCACAAGAATTCCCCACTGTCGGACCGGAACATCTCGACAACCATGCCAGGGTTCAAACCCTGCACCGTGCAGCAAGGCCTTCCCCGGGACGACCCCCATGGGAAGTGCCTTTGGTGCCCGGGCAAAAACCACATGGTCTCAGTCTGTTCCATCTGTCTCTCCTTTAAACCTAGAACCATCAAGGAGAGGGAACAGCGGCGCCACACCCTAGCCTCCGAGGAGGCCCGGCACCCTTCACCCAAGGCTTCGGGTTCTCACCCGGCACCAAGACCCAGCTCGGCACTGGAGCCTACGTGGCACTGCACCACTGGTAGCTGCTGCCACCGCTGCACAACCTCTGTGCCGACTCCAGCACCCCAGCGCCAACCCGGTACCCCAACACCTCGGCACTGCTCGAGGTCGCACTCAGGTAGCCCGGCACCACTGGTGCCACTCCACATCATCTCCAGAGCCGACGGCTTGGTACAGTCCGGCCTCGCCGGTGCCGAGCTCACCCCAGCACCAGCCACTTTCACCCTCGGCACTGCAGGCTCACCATAGCCCAGTGCCGCAGGAGTGGGAGTCCTCCTGCACCGGCAGTCCTCCCTCCCCGGGCGAGGACTTGCCACGGGGCCAAATGGAGTCATTCCTCGTGCCGTCCACCCCGGAAGCAGTGTAGGCTGCACGAGCCTCCTGCTACTCCCAACACCCCCTGCCCCACTCCCAACCAGAAGGGGCAAAAAGGCCTTCATATCGAAGGCCTGGATCCACCCGGGGCGTTCGCCCTCACCACACAGCCCCCCGTCTTCCACTCCAATGGGGGCTGATACTACCCCGTCGTTGCTGGTACCACCCCAGGAGTCTCGGTCCCCTTCCCCCGCTTCCAGCCCAGAGGAAGGACCTTCCAGGGGCTCCAAGTGGCCTCGGCACCATACATCAGCCCCATCGCCCTTCCGTTTCAGGCCGCAGGAATGGTCCCCTCAAGGAACTCCCTCCTCACCATGGTGAGCTCCTGGTACCGCCCTCTCCCCTGCACCAGGGTCTTACACAGGAAACCTGTCGGCACAGTTTGATTTGTTGCGCCAGGCTACAGCCCATTTAGGCATGGAGGTGCAGCCCTTGAGCGTCCCCCCGCCGATACCCTCTTCGGGCCAGCCTTTGCCTCAACGGAACCCTTAGCAGTTCCACCCCACCCGAGCGTATGGGACCTTGCATGCTCCTGGTGGCAGAGCCAAGTTCTATTCCCCGGTCTCAGACACTGTGAGCATTAAATATTGGGTGTCCGAACTGGATTTTCCCTCTCTCATTGGCCACCTGGTTCCCCCAAGGGACATGGTCCAGATGGCAATGGGCCCCGGGGAGCCCCCCAGTGACCCTGTCCTATCCTCCAGGGAAGCCAGGGAACTGGACCTGTTGGGCCATAAGGTCTACTCCTCATCGGCCTTCCAACTGCGAGTGGTAAACAGCCAAGCTATAACCAGCAGATACTTGCTGGATGTGTGGGAGTCACTTGCAAAATTTAGAAGCTTGCTCCCACCTGAGGCCAGAGAGGAGTATGATGCCTTTCTGGAGAAAAGCAACGTAATCTCCCAGGATCTCCTCCTTTCACCACATGATGCAATGGACACAGCCACTCGCACTGTGGCCTCGGCGGTAACCATCCGCAGGGTGGCATGGCTTAGGGAGGCTAGAGCGCTCCCTAACACACAACAGGCGGTCCTCAACCTGCCCTTCGAGGGGGACGCTTTGTTTCCCCCTAAACCTTATCGGTGGTGGGCACCACTCAAGATCCCCGGGGAGAGGCCAGATATTTTGGCCTGCTCCCCCACGGACCCACCCCTCCGACTTAGTTTCCTCCCCCCCTGCCGGAATTCCCACCCATTTTCTCCCATAGTGGGACCACAGGGAAGCTTTCTTCCACCACATCATCCACTGCGAAGGCTGGGTCTTTGCCCCCTTCTCCCGCAGGGAGGTAGGGAGGGGCCAACCAACTCATCGCCACCCTACTTTCAAACTCGGGGATAGGGGCATCAGGGCGTCATCATCGTAGACGGTCGACACACCCTTTTCCCTGCAAAAAGGGAATGGGATTTGGTGGGAACCATCTCCCCCACCCCCTTTTTTCCCATTTGCTACTGCATCAGCAGACCTCTGATCTAGAGCGACATGGCCCCAACAACATAAAGACGCCCCTGCCTGCACTGACGGTACCCGGGTACCGTGGTCCAGCCCCACAACCCTTAAGCAGCGACTCCTTCAAACATGCATGGAGAACTGCCCCTTTTCCCGTCTCCCCTCCTCTCCCTTCCTGGACATCCCTCTAACCCCGCGTCTTCCACGCCAACACTATTGCCTGGGACGAGAGGCGCGTCTCGTAGTAGCCCCAGCACTGCAGCAGAGGCTCCGAGATGTGCATATTCGAAGCCTACCCAGACACAGGACTGCGCCTGTGACCCTGATGCCTCCCTCAGGTAGGCCTTCCTGCGTCTGGGTCAAGGGGAGGGGGATACCTCCGGTCGCATACCGTCAGCTCAACGCATACCAGCCTTTGTGACCCCAACCCCAATTCGACGAGAATACCTCCTACTCGTTGAGGGGGACACATCCACTTAGCCAGGGCGGATCTTAGCCTTCGAGGGAGGGCCAAGGTGAATGGCCCACCCCAACCCACTTCCCTCCCTCATGGGAACTATGGCTCCACACCCTTACCTCGTGGTGATCTCAGTGATGACCAGGGTTCCTACCCTAAAATCCCTTATCCTAAGCCCACCTCACAAACGCGGTGGCCAACTCTCCTTATGCCTCTTGCTCATAAGCAGGGGCTGGGTGTACCTTCCTTGAACCCCCAGATAGGGAACCTAGGACAGGACACCTAGTCGCCTCTCCATGTAAAGGGAACAGCGAGGGGTCACCCTATCGGGCCTTCTCTCATTAGCGACCTCCTCCACGTCACCAGCCTGTCATACTGGGCAGGAGACCACATGTAGGCAGAGGGGATCCTTCCCAAGGGACTTGTAGCTGCCTTTTCTGCCTCTTGGTCATGTACCCTCGCAGGGCACACCCCCTCCCTGCCCTTTGTTTCTTGGGGCCTTCCCACTATGTCTGCTTACAGACCTGTAACTCTACTGCGGGGTTACCCCCACGTGCATTGGTGGCGCCCAATAGTACTGCTGTTCCTCCTCAGTTCTTGAGGAACCATTGACATACACTGCCCATCCACTGGTGTGATAGACAGAGGGAATCAAGCTAGAGCCTATTTCCTGCAATATCCAGGAATTTAGGGATCGTACTCCCTCAAATCGCCTTCCAACTTTCCGCCTGGGGACAATACTTCATTCGGTCCTCTAACCCCAGAGTACCCTTGAAATACTGCAATTGCCACCTTGTGGTGGATTCACTTCCTAGCTGGTAGGAAACGAACCTTCCCTAGCATCTGGGTTTTCGGGATATCCCTGTATTGAGGAGTTTCCTTGGCACACACACTGGCGCGGCAGAGCAGTAGGGCTATGCCTCCTGGAAATACTATAGGTGCTTGAGACCGTGACCTTACACGGCACTTCTATGAACTATTGGTCCACGTTGGGGTGACCAAACAATAGCTGGCACTATCCCCGATCCTCCTTCTCCCTTCTTCATGCACTCGTGATGCGAAACCCTGCGAGATTATAGGCCAAAAGGGCCCTTCCCATGAGCTCTCATGCTACCATGGGCCTTACAAGGACCAACTCAATAGCACTGCCTCAGGCCACCTTGCCTCTCCGTGGCTCTTATGTCCCGGAGCCTCTCTCCTGCAAGAACCCGGTCCTTGGTACCTGATTCGGCTGAAAATGTGCATTCGCGCACTACCCAGTTTTATAGCTAGCATACCGTAGGCCCTCTGTTCTGCTCAGCTTGGCCCTCTACATGCTGCTGTTAAGCATCTTGCGAGCCCTTCTCAGTCGCTCTAAGGGCCCCATCCTACAACCCTGTATCTTCACCCTCACTTGCATCAACCAAACTCTGCTATGTCTGTCGCGGCCAGGCCAAGAGATAAGGTTATTCTCCTGCGGCTACCTGCGTACCCAGTAGCTGTCCAGATCAGTTCATAACTCTGTGGTTCCAGCTAAGGCCTTGGGGTGATCAGTTCAGGGAATGATCTCCATTTTTTCTTCATTCGCGTGCGGGACATGGCTATTATGGTTAAATCCACACTTGTTGGCATGCAGCGTTCTCCCACAAGACGACACTGCAAAGCCCATGGCCAGGTACTACATTCTGTCTGTCATACTTCACGTTTCCACCTATATGGAACATCTAACGCAACCCTCTATGTTCACATTGTGTCCTTCACTCCAGTTATGGTGACCTTGTTCCAACCTGCTTATGTTCATATGTCTCAGCGGGTTCGGTCCTGCCCCTGTCCTGGGTTGGCCCTCAGTTCTTGACTCTTCTGGGCCATGTCAAGGCCTGTTCGCCTCTTGACTCCAGCTAGATTCTTGCTGCTGAACCTCTCCCATATGGGGCATGTTGCTGTGCTGAAGGCGGAAGACCCAACTCCACCCGCCATCCATCAGCATGGCTAGTAGTCACCTATTACTGAATGCATCCGAGCAGCGCTCAAAGAAGAACGGTCACCAGTAACAGGCCTTCTTCGAGATGGGCTGCTCGGATCCATTCAGGTCCCTCCCCTCCATCCCCGCATCTGGAGTTGGTGACTCTAAGGACCTGAGGAGGGGTTGGGAGGCGGCCATATAAGTAGCCATGGGGTGGCGCAAGGGGCAGAGGCCGCCTGCCCTCTCCTGGCAGGCTAGGACAAGTTTTTTCCGACCATTCCGGTGCTCCGGCACGGAGACACCTATTACTGAATGGATCCGAGCAGCCCACCTCAAAGGATGGTTACTGGTGAGTAAACCACCATTCAGTCCCCAGCTCACCCATGGATATCGCATGTGAAGACAGGTGAGCCACCAGTCTGTTCTCTGCCTCAAGTCCTACCTGTGCTATAGGGATAGTGACCTTTCCCTGCCCCTCTGAGGACTACAGTTTGACGACAAACTCATAGGCCTTTGTGAAGTGCTCCAACATTGCCTGGGGGCCAGAGAAAGGAACAGTCAGACTGGTCTATATGGATCCTGCTGCCACCCTATGGTCAGACCGTCTGTGCCATCTGACAAGATACCGCTACATGCTTCTGTCACTGAGGAAGCTGCTAAATCCCTAGAAAGATTCTTGAGCTGGAGAGACTGAGCACAGAAGGGGGGAAAATGCTTTGAAAATGCCACCTATGCAAAGCTCCTCTGTTCTCCAGGTGGGAGCTGGAACAGTGCAAGCAGCTCACCCCAAACACTTCCTGGCTGGGAGCAAGAGGAGGTCTTTTTCCAAGCAGCTCATGGGAGGAATCCTCCAGCCTCTAAGCTCCCCTTGGGCAGACAGAGACAAAGGCTTTAGCGGGGGATTTGGAAGGGGCTTTTACTTACCAGCATCAATACTGATTGGATTGACAGTGCTGTTTCTTGACTAGAATAATTTCATTAGCTGGCAGGGGGGAAGGTCACACCTGCGATTCCTGCCCTGGCTGTGATTACCGAGATGCATGGAGATGAAGGAGAGAAGTTCAATAATTCCACCTGGCCTGATGCAAATGGGCTGCAATAGCTCCTTGAAGTGGCATCTTCTCTTTTCAAGAGCTACATTTGTAATCAAGCTGGAAGGGAGTCTGATGTGCAGCATATGAGCCAATCAGAGGGAAACCTTTTCTCTGTGTGTATGCTCATCCGACTAAGGACAGCTGCTGCTTCTAGGGACATTCTCCAAAGGAATTTCCATTGTTTTGTTTTGTTTTTTCCTGGTATAACACCACTAAGTAGCAAGCCCTGTGGGCTTCCCACAAGGCACAACTGTCATTTAGCAACCTTCACTCTGTATGGGGTGAAAAGGCAGTTTTTAATCAGCCTAGAAAGTAAATCACAAATCAGCTGTGACCAACCATAATTCCTGGGAACTGAAAAAAAAAAAAAACAATCATCTTCCTATGCAGCCTATTTTAGAATCGCCTCCTACCCTATAAGAAGAGAGGAACTCTGATCCTGTGATTGATACACCAAGACCTATCTGCCCCCAACACCTCCATTTCTGCCACATGGTAAGATCTGGCGAGGGAACCCTGCTAATGTGCGACACTGTTTATTCAAATGAATTGTTAAGAAAAGACAGGGCTGAAGGGGCAGGAAGGAAGATGAGGGCAGGAATAGGTAGTTTGGGGAGCAGGGGATTGATGCAGGAAGAGATGCTGATCATGAAGGATGTGCCAAATGAGAAGACAGGCAGGGTTGGGATGAAGTGGGATAAAGACAATGTGAGTGGAAAGACAGCACGAGCTGAACAGTGAAGCTGTATTTGCTGAAACTTTACACAGACACATCATGAAAAGAGAGTGGGTTGTAACAGGGAGTGTTAGACAGCTGTAGTACTTGGGAAATTGTGCTCGCTCAGCATGGGACAAACACATCCTGGCTGCAACACAGACAGAAGCTGATTTTATCATGCAAGATGCAGGACCTGTCTCCAAGGCCTGCATTTACTCCGCATGACAGAAATCTTGATACCAACAAGTGAGAAATACAAGATCTATCTTGCACTGCTAACCTTATCCCCAGGCTGTTCAGAACAATCACAGTCATTTGGATTTCAAGCTAACACTGCCAATGTACTCCTATATTACTGTGCAAGTCTGCTGGGCATTGCAGAGTAAATCCAGAGATCAGAGCCCAGCAGCTTCCCCAGGACCTGAAGTTAGGGAGGGTATAGAGGGGAGGTGTTGGGGTGCTCACTGAATTGGTATAACACTGTTAGTGGCTGGCAACTGGGGGGTGTTGGGAAATTCGGGGAGGGGTTTAGGGAAATCCCTGTCAGATCCTCTCTCCCAGGCCAGGAGAAGCGGGGGGTTGAGTTCAGTTTCCTTTTTTCTTTCAGTGTTCCCTCCCACTTACAGTTTCTGGCCTCACCCTTACTATTTAAACTACCAAACCTATGTCAAGAGCACATGCCACCCTGGGGTTTTCTATTCATTGTGCCATGCCGCCACCTCACCTCACTGGCTTATATCTGAGGGTATGTCTAAGACTGATGGCAGCAAATTTGCTGCCATCAGCTTGGAGTTCTGAGAGCGGTTTGCAGCAAGTCTGAACTCATGGTGCCACTCCTGGAAGTCTGCCCCAGAAGTCTTGGTGGCCAGGGGACATAGGGAAAAGCTGACCACAAGGGATTTGCGGTCGGCTTTTTCCTGATGCGTACCGGTGGCTTACTGCCCCCAAAAAGCACTCAAAGGTAGACTAGGGCTAAGTGTCTTCTCCCTTTAATAATCCTGGAGACCCTTCTTTCTTATCTATAGATTTTAGAACCAAAAGAGACCATTATGATCATCTGACCTTCTGCAGAACACAAGACAGAGAACTCCTACCCACTGACTCCTGAATCCACCCCATAACTTCTGTTTGTGTGTGAACATTCTTAGAAAGAGGCATCCACTCTTGATGTAAAGAGTCCACATGACAAAGAATCCACCACATCCCCGTCTATGTTGTTTCAAAGAATAATAGCTCCTTCTTTTTAAAATGTACACTTTATTTCTAGTCTGAATTTATCTAACTTCCTCTTCCACCCACCGGATCACATTCTGCCTTTGTCTGCTGGAATAATGGTGAGAGTTCTCCTGTTGGCATAAAGAAACTCAACCCTGCTACAGTGCAGCACTAGTGCTTATGTTGGTGTAACTTATGTCACTCAGATGGTGGAATATTCACACCCTTGAATGACGTAAATTTTGCCAGCATCAGCAGTAGTGTAGACATGGCTTTATTGAGAATATTGCATCTAGACACAAAGTAGAACAGATTGTTTAGCAGAACTAGTTAACATATACCGTATTTCAAGTGACCATTCAAGGTGAAGTGGCCTGTTAAACAACAACACTGCATGCTACTAAAGTTAGAGATTTTAAAATCTGAACCTGCTGATAATTTGTGACCAAGAGTTTGAAAAGAGCTTGCTGAGGAGATGGTTGAATTGTTAATATTACTTTTCAATAAGTCTGAGAGCACTGAGGACATCCCAGAAGACTGAAATAAAGCTAATGTCGTAGCAATTTTTAGAAACGGTAAATAGGATAATCCAGGTAATTATATTCTGTCAGTTTGACATTGATTCTGGGCAAGACAATAGAGCAGCTGATATGGGACTCAATCCATAAAGAATTAAAAGAGGGTGATGTAACTGATGCCAATCAACATAAATTAACAGAAAATGAAGCCTGTTAAACTAACCTGATACCTTTTATTGATAAGGTTATAAGTTTAGTTGATAAAGATAATAGTGTTGCCATAATAAACTTAGACTTCTATAAAGTGTTTGATTTAGTTGCACATTACATTTTAATTAAAAAAAAACTTGAACACCATGTATGAACACAACATACATTAAATGGCTTAAACGCTGGCTAACTGGTAGGTTCCAAAACGTAACTGTAAATGGGGAAGCACTGATTTCCAGTTGGGTCCCACATCTTGCATTTGTTGGCCCTACACAACTTACATTTTATAAATGACCTGGAAGAAAAATGTAAAACCATCACTGACAAAGTTTGCAGACAACACAAAAATTGGGGAAGTAATAAATAATGAAGATGACAGTCAGTGATTCAAAGCTATCTG
Source organism: Podocnemis expansa (assembly GCA_007922195.1). Taxonomy (NCBI): domain Eukaryota; kingdom Metazoa; phylum Chordata; order Testudines; family Podocnemididae; genus Podocnemis; species Podocnemis expansa. Next base: position 10,155,728 of record ML682025.1, read on the forward strand.
GATCACTTGGGAAACTAGGTACAAACAAACAACATGCATTTTAATAATACTTTGTGTACACGTAGGAACAAAGAATGCACACCACACTTACATGACGAGGGCTCTATCCTGGGAAGCAGTGACTGACGAAGGATTGGGGGTCATCAGCTGAACATGAGCTCCCAGTGTGATGCTGTGGCCAAAAGAGCTAATGGGCATCTCCTGGGATGCACAAACAGGGGGATCTCAAGTAGTAGCAGAAAGGTCCTGTAAGTCTCTATTTGGCAGTGTTGCAACCACTACTGGAATCCCATGTCCAGTTCTGTTTCTGCAGTTCAAGATGAATGCTGGTAAATTAAAGAGAGTCTCACACTGTGCACTCACATTGTCAGGGAAAGTGCATGGTCTCCTTCAGCAGCACACAGGAGAATGGAAGTTTTGCTATAATTAAGCAATTACCTGTATATTTTTTGCTGCATTAAGAGCTGTCCTGCCGCCATCTACGGGCATCCCAGGACAGCTTCTCATTCAGGCTGCACCAGAGAGACATGTACAGTCGGCCCTAATTAAACACAACAGCATTCTGCACTGCTGGCTTAGCATTCAACAGCTCACAGCAGGCTGTGGGCTTGCAGGAAACCATGATGCTGCTCTGCTGAATACGGGATGGGTGAGGCATAGTGTGCCACCCCCAACAGTTACACTGCTCAGACAGAGCTTTGCAGGGATATGAAGGTAGACTGGCTCAGAGCTGGGTAAAGGAGAGAAGGAAAGAAAAAGGATAGGGAAGAAGCTGAGATGGCCAGAGAGAACAATGTACGTGGATCTCCTGTCTTTGCAAAAGCAAGCCAATGGCGCCATCCTGCCTGGCAAGACAGACCCGAGTCTGAAACCCACATGCTCTCCAGCCGCCCATAAACACCACAACTTACTCTAACACTCCACTGATTGTACGGCACAGACACACACCCTTACCGCTGGGTGTATTCCACCTGATAACATTGATTCCCTCTGTTTTACATCTCAGATGAGCTCAATGATCCCTGGTCCTTTGGTAGTAATGAAAACTGATCATCAATCCTTCCTTCTGTTGATTAGACACTTTCTGGTACATGACCCATCTTTGTCTCCCTCCCCACTGCTGTAACAAGAGTATCCCATAAACTCAAACATAGGCCACGCAGGCAGACCTCAGGCTGCATTTCCCACCTTCGGGATGCCGGTCTTTACAACCATAACAGAATAGTTCAGGGTGTGTCATTTCTGAGGATTTTATAAAAGCAAACAGAAGCAGACATTCCACCAACAGGGCTGGAGTCTTCAGACCCACCACGCAGACCTCCTCACCTGAGATAAGGGAGAAACTCACAAGATTCAGATCTTTTTCTTCTTTGTGGAGAGCTACACCAGGAGAATACGAGATGCGCTTTGCCAGAGGGTTTCACAGGTAACTGCTGACAGCAGAGGAATGCCCATTCAAGCAACAAAGAACTTGGAGGTGCAGACAACCCAAAGTTGCAGTGACTGCTCTACACTCACCACTGTTGGCCTGCCACCCTTCCTTGCCCAAACGTCCCCTCACTGCCACATGGGCCATGGACTGCCAATCCCTGGCATAGGGGTTCAGTGCCTGGCTGCGAGGCTGCAAAGCACAGAGCAGGGAATGCCCTTTATTAAGTACCATGAAGTCACTAAGGCAGCTAATTTTAACAAGGGCTTTGAGAATTTCACTCCTTTGGCGTTGCCCCATTGGCAGAGGGCCACCAGCATCAGCGTTCCATAGGGAACCTCACTGAACTCCCTGTGTGTTCTCTGGGAAACCCCATGCTGCTGTCCCAGGTGCATGATGACAGGCGTCACTCTAATGAGCTTTGAAGTGGGGTGGGAGAGAGAAACATCTCTCCATTTGTCATTTGACCTTTACATATTTCCCCAGTGAAATAACAGATATGTCTCCAATTTAATCCATGACTTCAGGTCAGAGGTCACAGCCTGTCAGCAAAGCCGTTTTGTCAGTAATTCCCCAGGGTGGGCGACACTCATGGCAGATATACTGCACCACTCACATTCTGCTGCTGCCAAAGGACACCAGTGGATGGCAGAAGGGGGTTGAGAGAGCTTCCTTAAAGCCTATTCTGAGTTTAGATACTCCTTCCATTGCCTACTGCCCAGCCCCCAGCTTCTCTGTCTTTCAGAAATCCAGACAAACCAGACCAGAGCAATTCTTCTGCATTTAAGTGGCATCAGCTGGAAGTGGCTGGGTCCCTTCAATTTTAGTTGGTGGAGAAATGACAGTTTCCATTTTCTAAAGCCTCAAGAAGTGTAAATGTTCATTGTGAGGAACTGGTAACTGGAGGTGGATGTAATTGTTTAATTACATAATTATTTGGAATCTATGATTCAGCCACACAGACCTGGTGGGGTGGGGGGTCCTTTTAGCCAGGTACAGGGTTTTACACGATGCCTCACAAACAATAAGATTCAGCTCACTACACTTCTGTGAGGTCAGGAATTTATCAATTTTACAATGGAAAACCTGAGGCAAAAGAGGCAACCAAGTTGCTCAAGGTCACATCATGAGTCCGGGGCAAAGCCAAGAATAGACACTCATGTCTGATCCATTACAGTTGACTAAGCCTCACAGGGCTAACTGCAATGTAGACATTCAGGTATGGGCTGCAGTCAGAGCTCTGGGACCCTTGCTCCTTGCAGGCTACTAGAGCCCTGGCTTGTATGTCTGCACCTCAGTTAAACAGCCCCTTAGCCCAAAGCCTTTGAGCCCGAGTGAGTTGGCAGGGGCCAATCACGGTTTTTCATTGTAGTGTAGACACACCCTTCACCTCCACTCCAGCACCTTGTCCAGAAGAAAGTTATTTAAGGGGATCAGAACAAGGCCACACATGGTTAAACTTTACACAAATGCTCATAGACTCTTACAACTTAAGGCAGGCAAGCTGTGGGGCTGCTATGCCCCATCACAGGTGTTGGGTTGTTTCTAGACCTGGGAAGGCAGGGAAAAGCTGTTGAGTTGGGGGTCAAAAAAGCAGTTCTCCCCTTCAAGACAGCACAGCCTAGTCGCCAAAGTCAGTAAAGCGGCCCCCTAGCTGGCACAGCATTACTTAATAGTCACTGTCAGTGAGGTGCCCCCCTCCATCAGGGCAGCGTGGCCAAGTGGAGCCTTGGTAATGGAGTGCTGCATAGAGGGATGTGGCATCCCAGGTAAGAGCAGTTCCAGATTGCAGGTATTGACAGGCCATCCTCAAGGTCAGAATCTGCAATTCATCACTGGCATGTCCCCTCCTGCTGGCAGGGAGGGACCCACAAGGAGAATTTAATCAGCGGAAAACAAATGCAGATCAGGGGCCTTCAGTGGGTAAAGAGGTTTCAGGGAAAGCCATGCCCAACCCCCACCAGGAAAGCAGAGCATCCCTCCAGCTGTTTCTTTCACAGTAGGGTCTGTGCCACCCTACTAGAGTATTTGGAAGAGGGGGGTGTAGAGCACACAGGGGTGGATGCAGCAGCAAGACACGGACCCCAACTTAGTCTCGTTCCAGTGACAGGCCACAGTGAAGGATGTGCCACAGTTTGCTAACATTGCTGGGTGACATGTCCTTGAATGGAAGAATCAGGGCCTGGCTGCTGTCACCATTCACCCTCTGGGCTATGGGACTGGTTGCCTAGGTCACTTGCTACAGCTTCTGTCCCCAGTTGGATGATATATAGATTCCAAGGCCAGAAGGGACCATTAAGATCATCTCATCTCACCTCCTGGATAACACAGGGTACAGAAATTCCCTAGAAACACATCCCACCTTGATTTAAAAATTAATTTACCGTTGGCAATTGTTCCAAAAGTTAATGACTACTTTAAAACCAACACCTTCTTTCCAGTCTGAACTTGTCTAGCTTCAACGGTGTGCTGTGCTCTTCTCTGCTAGAGTGACAGGCCCATTATCTATTTGTTGCCCACACAGATACTTGTAGAGTGTGATCAAGTCACCCCTTAACCTCTGTGTTAGACTGAACAGATTGAGCTTTTTCCATTTATAAGGCAGGTTTCCCAATATTTTAATCATTCTGGTGGCTCTTCTCTGAACCCAATTCAATTTCTCAACCTCTTTCTTGAACTGCACCAGAATTGGATGCAATATTCCAGCAGCTGTCGCAGCAATGCCAAATACGAATGTAAAATAACCTCTCTACTCTAATTTGAGAGTCCCCCATTTATGCATCTCAGGATCACATTAGCTCATTTGGCCACAGCCTCACCCTGGGAGCTTATGTTCAGCTGATGATTTGTCAAGGCTACCAGACTTTAGTCAGTCACAGCATCCCTGGATAGGGTCACCATGCAAGTATAGCTCCATTCTTTTGTTCCTGTACATTTACTCATATTAAGATTTTACCAAGCAATCCAGCTCGCTCTGGATCAGTGACCTGTCCTCTTCATTATGTACCACTCCCATAGCTGCAAACTTTACTGGTGGTTGTCAGTGGAGGTGGCAGCCATGATGGCCACCCTGCCCCACACATAGCCCCCTGGATTATGCTGCTCTCAAGGAGAAATGTTAAGTATCCATCTCCCTGATGGGCCTCCATCTCCGGGCCATCCAGCACAAGGGAGAAGAGCGGTAAGTATCAATCTCCCCTGATGGCTCTCAAGTTTTATCATTGGTCCTGACCAGGATCCCACTCCTAACTGGCTATTTTTACTCTGGCTGGGCAAAATTCTATTAAAACCCCCTGTCTCAGCTAGCTTGTTGTTCTCCCACTCTCGGATGCTAAAGGGCATGTCGCAACCCAGTCGGACTGATCCCCTGACTGAGACAGGGAGCACCCACCCATGAGACCTTTTTTTGGGATGTACATGGATTGCCGGCTGAACGATTAAGTGCTGAGATGCTGCAGCTGGTCTGCCTCCTCGCTTTGGGTTCCACCATGGTCCTGGGACAGGTATTATAAATCGATATAGGCCTCCTACCTTCTCTTAATCATTCTACTTGGTACCATTTATATATAGTCTGTGATTGTAGTTTCTTCACCTGAGTTTTGTATAGTTTGTGTAGTTGTTATTTTCTCTGTACCCCGCATAATCTTTTCATGATATAGTTGTTTATGGTCTAGCATAGCTTTGTGTTGTTAATTTGACAGGTGTTTTGTTAGTCATTTGTATTTTGCATCCTCCTTACTGTATAATTGTTCATTACTCTGCTTCTGCTCTAAACTGCTGGCCCCAAACTTCCCCAGTGTACACAGGGGGGAGTGTGGGGGTTTATTTTTCTCTCATCTGACTTTTTCCACTCTGCCGCCCACCCTTCTTGGCTAGCAAGGAGGAATGGCTCCCAGCCATTGGTAAATACGCGTCGGGTGGGCTGGTCAGTGCCTATACCGATGTTGAGGCAGTAAAAGGCCAGAAAAGTCCTTGACTTATTATGGCCACCCTCTTGTAGGTTATTACCCCATACTGTTAGTTAACTATAAGTACTTTTGTAGGTTGTAAGTGTTTTGCATAGACTTTCATGCTTTACCCTGTTGTTTGGTTGGAGGTGTTTTACAGGTGCTTTATATAGACTTTCTTCCTCCATACCGTTACTGGGTTATAAGTGGTTTGCGTAGGTTTTTAGTTTTATATTGTCATTTAGTTATGTGTTCATTTAAATTTTGCTTTATGCTGTTAGTTGGTTATAAGTGTCCTATATAGATTTTTGCTTCATATTGTTAGTTGATTACAAGTGTTTTTGTATAGATCCCCTTGTTTTACACTGTTAAGTGGTTAAAGGTGTTTAAGGTGTCACTATAAAGGTAGCTTCTTTGTTTACTTGAACTGGTGTCTGTCTCATTGGTGGGTGTCGCCGGTCCATCCCAGTCACATCGCGAACCCGGGGTTCAACAGTGGTGATTTTATGACTTCTTCCATGCCATTTATAAAAATATTAAATACAGTAGGGCCAAGAATCTTTTCCTGCGCAACCACACTGGAAACGCACCTGCTTGATGATGATTCCCCATTTACAGTTCCATTTTGAGACCTCTTGCCCAGTTTTTAATCCATTTCATACATCATGCTATATTTGTATCATTCCAGTTTTTTAACCAAAACATCTTGTGGTGCTAAGTCAAACGCTGTACAGAAGTCTAAGTACATTACATCAACAGTATTAACTTTTATCAACCAAATCTGTAATCTCATCAAAAACAGATATCCTTGGTTTGGCAGGCTCTCTACACCCTAAACCCATGTTGATTTGAATTAATTATATTACTCTCCTTCAATCCTTTATTAATTGAGTCCTATATCAGCCGTTCTGTTATCATCCCAGGATCGATGCGAGATTGGCAGGCTAGTAATTAGCCAGCCATCCCATTTTCCTTTTCTATAAACGTCCATAAAATTAACTTTCATACACTTTTCTGGAAAACCCCCAGGGCTCCAAGCCTCTCTGAAAAATCTACATGAATGGTCCATCCAGGTTTTTGAAAGCTCTTAGATGCAAGTTATCTGAAATGGTTGATTTCAAAATGTTTAAATTTAGTTGCTTCTGTCTGGCATCTTCCAGAGATACTAGTGGAATGAAAAGAGCGTCATCCCCATCTGATGAAATTATATCACCTGTTTCACCCTAAATTCAGAACAGAAATATTTATTGAACATGTCTGCCGTTTCTACATTACGTAATTCTACCATTTCTGTCTCATAATGGATCATCCCATTGCCTACTGTGATCTGAGCTTTATAAGCAAAAGTGGTGCTAGATCAAACCACTGAAGGCCTTGTTTTTCTCAGAGCAAAGGCATGTTGGGAAGGAGTGAAGGAAGGTGCACATGTACAGGGGCATTGTGACAGGGTGGCTGGCCCTTTAAGGCACACCTGTGCTGAATGAGTTACCCTCCTTCCACTAGGTGGGCAATTTCTTTACACTGGCTGAGAAGCTGTGTGTGTGGAACCATGCGAGAGAGGCAGGCTGCTGGGGAAAGCCCTGAGCCAAAGTCTTCAAGAGGCCAAGGGACTCCAGGAATAGAGCCTGGAAGTTAGGATTGCCTGGCTGTATCCCAGAACCTAAAAGTTAACCTGCCATGAGGAGGATGAAGGGGTGGGAGAAAGTTAGGTTGTTAAGGCTTAAACTCAGACTCAGCCAGCAGACTGAAACATGTGAATCTCTTAGACAGAAAAAAACCTGCACGGGGGAAACTCGGGCAGGGAATGCCTGCAATGCCACACTTTGCCAGCTACAGAGCAGGCATGACAGACACCAAACCAATACTCAAATATTAGCTGCTTCTGCACCTTCAGGCCCTTTACAGGAGCAGCTGCTACATCTGCTGGTCATGCCCCTAGCCTCTGGCCACACCATCCAGTCTCCTGGAGACACTGGACTGTGGATCACTCAGCCCTTATACAATGCACATGCCCCTGGGTGCCATCCCAATCCTAATGGCCTGGCTGTATTTTACACAGATGACTGGGGCAGCCTATGGCTGCCTTCTTGTGCTGCTTATCTTGCAGTACAAATTAGTGATGGACACAAACACCACCTTATACCGAAAACCTACAGACCACTATATTTATCTACATCCCTTGAGCTTCCATCCAGGATACACCACATGATACACTGTCTGCAGCCAAGCCCTAAGATATAATTGCATTTGCTCCAATCCCTCTGACAGCCAAACCCGTCAGGATCTCTGTCAAAAATTCTTAAAAACAAACAAAAAAACTACAGTACCCACATGGGGAAGTGAAGAAACAGACCGAAAGAGCCAGATGGGCATCCAGAAGTCAATTACTACAGGAGAAACTCAAAAAAACCCAACAACAGAACACCACTGATCATCACCTTCAACCCCCAAGTCAAACCTCTACAGCCCATTAAGGACCTATATAGCCTATTCTACAAGACAATCCCTCACTCTCTCAGGCTTTGGGAGACAGACCTCTCCTCTCTTACAGACAGCCCCCCGACCTTAAACAGATTATCACCAGCAACTACTGCCTAACAACAGAAACATTAGAGCAGGCACAGATCCCTGCGGCAAACCACGCTGCCAACTTTGCCCTCATATCTGCACAAAAGACACCATCATAGAACCTAATCAAACCAGCTATTCCATCAAGAGCTGATTCACCTGCTCATCCACTAATGCGATTTGTGCCAGAAAAGCTCCCCCTCACCCCCCCACTTTATACATCGGACAAACAGGACAGTCGCTGCCCAAAAGAGTAAACGGACACAAATCTGACCTCAGAAATAAACAACATTCAAAAACCGGTAGGGGAACACTTCAAGTCTTCCTGATCACTCCATTTATCATCTGTTAATAGACTTAGGCAAATGGATAACCAATCAAAGCTTCAAAGAGAAACTGCAGAATTGGAATTCATATGCTGATTTGACACTGTCAGCTTTGGGTTAGATAGGACCTATGGGTTTTTCTTCTTATTACAACAGGTAATTTTGCTTTTCTTTTCCCTCACCTCCCCCTAATATGGTGTTCCCCAGTGCTTCAATCCAAACAACTACAATAGCCTGACCTGATCCTGTGAATTCCACTTCCCTGCATTTATCTTCCTCCCATTCATCCATAGTTCTCCATTTTCAAGCATCTGACGAAGCGGGATTTTCTCCCATGAAGGCCCATTAGTCTTTAAAAGTGCCACAAGACTCCTTGTTTGTTTTGCTTATCTTATGAGTCTCCTTTACACCCCTCCTCACCCGCCACACACAACTCTACTTCCTCTCCACTGCTGTCCCCCAGACCCTTCCAGCTTTTCCTGTATTCAAACGACCCTTCTGCCTTCCGCCCCAGACAGCTACTCCCACCCTGCCCAGCTGCCCCTGTGCTACAGCTCAGAAGACACACTTGAGTAACAACATATTGCAATTCTGCCCTTCAAGAACATTTTGATCTTCAGGCCACAAATATGATGGAATCAAATGCCACTGCCCGTGCACAAAATGTCACCCAATGCATTCATTCCCTCCTGCATTTCCCAACCCTTAGTCTCCAGTGGAGAGAAGGAACATCTGGTCTTTTTCTGTTCACAGTTGAACCAAATGTGACATTTGCACAGGTCTTCATTCTTCACAGTGAGTCACCCAGTAATGTCTGTTGGTAATTCTTGGTCTGCGCCATGGCCATTTACAGTTGGCAGCTGGAAGCTGGCTGAATAATGGAAACAGCTAATTCTGAGAAATTGCAGCATTAGAATTGATACAGCCAGTCCCACCCTTGTTATTTTCTGTTCACAAAGCTTCTGACGCTGGAGTTTTATTCATGTGATGGTGTGCGTGAATGCTCAGATCTCTGGCTCTTAACCAAGATTCACTGAATCAAGAAGCCCAATGTGTTTCAGCATGAACTAAATTTATTTTCAGTGGAAGTAAGATTTTGAAACACATCCAATCAGGGAACAACAACTGCATCACGTGACATCACTGTCACACCTCGAGAATAATGAGCAGTGAATTAATTGACAGTTAATCCATACCATTAGCTCATTCCCACACATGTAGTGAGCATCTGCAAACTACTGTCACAGTTAGACAGATCAGGTTTGCAGGCAGGTCATGAATACTCAGTGCCTTGAGTGGCATCTAACTGCCTACTACTAATAGGGAATATTTGGGCTCAGAGCTGTGCAAGTCAAGTAGGTGGCTACAGAGCCATGTGGGTACAGTTCAAGTGAGCAGTTCCTTCATCTAAGGGAATACTCACTTAGCTCCAGGCCCACTTGGGGATGCCCAGGGCCATGGGATTAAAATTTTCCCTACTCATACACTCTAAAGTCAGATGGGACCAATATGATCATCCAGTCTGACTTCCTGCACAGAAACTGAAGGCCAAAGAACCTCACCCTCACCCACTCCTGTAATAGACCTCTAACCTATGACTGAGTTACTGAAGTCCTCAAATCATGGATTAAAGACTTTAAAGTACAACGAATCCACCAACAAGTGAGCCATGCCCCATGCTACAGAGGAAAATGAAAAACCCACAGAGCCTTTGCCTGTCTGCTGGAGGAACATTTCTTCCTGACCCCAAATATGGTGATCAATTAAATTCCAAGCATGTGGGCATGATTCACCAGCCAGGCACCCAAGAAAAAATTCTCTGTAATAACTGAGACCCCACCCCATCTAACATTCCATCACAGGCAACTGGGCATATCCACCACCAGTAGTCAAAGATCAATCAATCACCGAACTGCGCTGTCCCATCATACCATCTCCTCCATAAATTTATCAAGCTCAGTTTGGAAGCCAGATAGGGTTTTTCCCCTACAGTTTCCCCTCAGAAGGCTGTTTCAGAATTTTTCTTCTCTGACAGATAGAAACTTGCATTTAATGTCAAGTCTGAACTTCCTGATGGCTAGTTTACATCCATTTGTTCTGGTGTCCAAACTGGTGCTAAACTTAAATAATTCTCTCCCCCCAGTATTTATCCCTCTTATGTATTTATTGTGAGCAATCATATCTCCCCTCAGCCTGGTTTTGGTTAGGTTAAACAAGCCAAGCTCTTTGAATCTCCTCTCATATAGCAAGTTTTCCATTCCTTGGATCATCCTAGTAGCCCTTCTCTGCACCTGTTCAAGTCTGATTTCATCTTTCTTAAACATGGTGCACCAGAACTCCACATTAGTATTCCATATCAGGTCTCATCAATGCCTTGTATAATGACAACAGTACTAAAACCTTCCTGGTTCTACTGGAAATAACTCATCTGATGCATCCTAAGACCATAGTAGCTTTTTTTTCACATTACTTTGGCAGCTCAAAGTCATCCTGCGATCATCCAGTATGCCCAGGTCCCTCTCCTCCTCCATCCCTTCCAACTGACGCATCCTCAGTTTTATAGCAAAAATTCTTATTAGTTCCCAAGTGTGTGACCTTGCACTTTCCACTATTAAATTTCATCCTATTTCTATTACTCCAGTTTACAAGGTCATCCAGATTTTCTTGTATGATGGATCCTTCTCCGAGGGAGGGAGTACTCTCCCTCCAGCCTGATAGTTCACCTTTCAGTATGACCTGTTGTAGTGTTCTTTTTAACGAGTTCCTTGTTCGCCGACCATTCTATTTTCATATTAATTCCCATCTTTTCCAATTTAACTAATTATTCCCCACATGGAACCATATCAAAGGCCTCACTGAAACCTAGGTTAAATTAAATCTACTACATTCCCTTTGTCTAAAAAGACCTATGATTTCAAAAAAGGATCAGGTTGGTCTGGCATGATCTACTTTTTGTAAAACCATGTTGTATTTTGTTCCAATTACTGTGAACCTCATTTTCCTTAATTACTTTCTTACAGAAATGTTTCCAAAACCTTGCAAACTACTGAGATCAAACTAACAGGCCTAACGTTACCTGGGTCACTTTTTTTCCCTTTCTTAAAAACAGGAACTATGTTATCAATTCTCCAGTTGTACAGTACAATCCCTGAGTCTGCAGATTCATTAAAAATTATTGTTAATGGGTTTGCAGTTTCATGTGCCAGTCAATCTAATGGTCTTGGATGGAGATTATCCGACCTCCCAGATTTAGTTCAATTAAGCCATTTGAGTTTGGATTCTACCTCGAATGTGATAATTTCTACCTCCAGATCTGCATTCCCATTAGCCACCTACCACTATCCTCAAGCTCATTAGTAGCCTCATTAAAAAGGGGGCAAAAGTATTTCTTTAGATATTCAGCCATGCCTATATTATCCTTAACCTCCACTCCTTCCTCAGTGCTTAGTAGTCCCATTTCTTTCTTTCTTTTTTTTTTTTTTTTTCTTATTTATATGGCTATAGAACTGTTCACTATTGACTTTAATTCCACTTGCAAGATCAGCTCTGCTGGGCTTTTGACCTTTCTCATTTTATGCCTACATGCTCTGACCTCCAAAAGGTAGCCTTCCTCACTGATCCCTCCCAGCTTGTAGGCTTTCTGCTTTCTCTTAATTGCGGGTCTGAGATGAGATGCTTACTCATCCAGCTTGGTCTACAACTCGTACCTATGAATTTTTTCTCCTTCCTTAGGATGCAGTCTTTCTGTGAACCTCCCATATAACCAGCTTTCCATTCTTTGTTCCCCAGTGCATTTCTGCCACTAACCCCTGGCCAGGCCATGTACACGGCTTCAGGGGGTGTGCCAGAGCCGAAGATCACCACTGAGGTTGCCCCCGCTGAAGCATTTTGTCACTGACCACTTCATTGTCTGACCCCAGCATTCCCTTCCCCGAGCTCTGTCCCCACATCATCACAGATCTGGCATGCCACATTCACTGAGAACACAGCTGCCCATGGGGGATGAGAATTCACCCTTCCCTGTACGTGCAGGGAGAGTGATGCTACACGGCGAACAAATGCATCATCTCTTAGCCCAGAAATTCACCCAGCTCCAACTAGTGCTAAGGAAACACTTGATGAGGCTTTGGTGCCCTCTGCTGGGGGATGTGAGGTGAACCGTACTTCTAACCAACTCCACACAGGGAAGTAGAGGGCCTGGGCAGCCTTCTGTCACCTTTGGGAAGGAAAGAGCTGGGTGTATCTCCTTGGACTAACGTGGGGATCCTGTTGTACAGGGTGGGGATGGGACAGGCACTGAACAGCAGTGGTGCCTGTGCTCATTACTGCTACCTGGAGTGACTGCCACCAGCTCCCTGTCAACCATCTGACCCTGCAGATCCCAGTCCTGGCCCATCACAGGCCCACCGGGCAAAACACTGGTGCAGGCTGCAAAGAGAAGCAAACTGGCCCAGCAAAGGGCCTGGCACTGTGTCCTTCTTGCACGGCTGACCCAACTCAGACTGCATGCCTGGAGAGGCTGCTTATGAAGCCGGAAAACGGTGCTGGAGAGAGGCAAAGAGCCTCATCTAGGGCTCCTTTCAGAATTAACATATCAACCACCTGAGCATCTTCTCCACTTACAATGGTCTTTTGTCCCTCACCAGTAGTGTCTTTGTGTGTTCTATTAGCTGACTGCACAGATCTCTGCACCACTGTTCCCTCTAAGCTGTGTGCATGTGCGTGCGCACACAGGTCATGAAACCCATGCACACAACAAAATAAGGTGCACACAAAAAAATTCAATAGTGGTAATATTGGTGCCCACAAAAATTCTTTTGTGCACACAAAAATTTTTTTTGTGCTCACAGCCTACGAATAATTAGAGGGAACATTGCTCTGCACACAAGGGAAGGGCATAGCCTACCCACAGTCCCTAACCCCTGAAGGGAAAGCAGTCACTGTTCATCAGGTGCACAGCAGCTTACAGAAGACCTTGTGATAAGCTGGGGCAATGCACACCATGAGAGCTGCAATCATGATGATCAGAGCTGGCCTGGTCAGCAGCTGACCCAAAGTATTTATGTGGTCCCCATTAGCTGAGCACCACCCATCCCTGCCATAGGGAAGGGTCCCATCCCCACCAGAGAGCTAAGAAATAAAGAGGCTGAGTGACATAAGTAAAGAAAGAGTGGGGCAGAGCAGAGAATTAAATCAGGGCCTGCCATTGCTGAGCCAGCACCCTAAGCCCACTCTGCCAGTTTTGCTCTTGGCAGTGCACAGTGGATCAGAACCCAGAATTGCTTGTATACAAGAAAAATGCTTCCCACAACCCAACACATGCTGATGAGTCAGTGCTAACAAATGGTGGGCTGGAGCCCATTTTTACTTCGGTGATGCAGTGGAGGTAGTTTGGGGGTTCTCTGAGCAATCTGTGTGTGCCTCAGTTTCGCCATGTTACTCATGTATTTTGGTGATGGGACCTGGGTGTTTGATCAAGGGAAAGGCCACTAGAGGGTGGATGTGCCTTGCCCAGCCAAACATGTGCAGACTCAACCCCTTTGCCCACTTGAGTCAGCCAGCTGCATTGAGCTACAGAAGGCAGAGACCAGAAGTTGCCACCTTACCAGAAAGGAGACTCATCAATATTATTTTATTTTCATATTTAGATTAAAGGAATGAGTTGATCTTGCTGTTTGAATTTTCGGTTGTAAATGCACTTTGGAAAACCTTTTTCAACATACATGAATGAGATAGGGTGGGAGGGCAACAAAGCAAAATTTGGCTTGGTGCGCCACAACCCCTTCAGCCAACTCTGGGTGGATGATGTGGAAAAGGCTGAAGTACTGTGTGTTCTTTTTTACTTCACTCTTCAGAGGCAGGATCAGCTCACAGGCTACTACACTGGGTGACACAGAATGGAGAAGGGGAGCAGCCCATGGTGATGGAAGGTCAGGTTAGGAATTACTTAAAGAAGTTAGACGTCCACAAGTCTATGGGGCCAAATAAACTGCGTCCGAGGAAGCTGAGCAAGTTGGCCGATGTGATTGTAGAGCCGCTGGCCATTAACTCTGAAAACTTGTAGGGAATGGGGGAGGTCCAGGAGGATTGGAAGAAGGAAAATATAGTGCCTATCTTCAAGGAAGGGAAAAAAAGAGGATCAGGGGAGCTACAGACTAGTCAGCCTTACCTCAGTCCCTGGAAAAATCATGGAGCAGGTCTTCAAAGAATCCATCCTGAAACACTTGGAGGAAAATAGCGTGATCAGGAGCAGTCAGCATGGATTCACCAAGGGCATATCGTGCCTCACCAACCTCATTGCCTTCTGTGATGAGATGATTGGATTTGTGGATGCAGGAATAGCTGCTGATGTGATACATCTTGACTTTAGCAAGGTTTTTGACATGGTTTTCCACATCATTCTCATTGGAAAGTTAAGGAAGTATGGGTTGGATGAGTGGACCATAAGGTGGACAGCAAACTGGCTAGATCAATGGGTTCAGCAGGTAGGAATCAATGGCTCAATGTCAAGTTGGCAACCAGGAATGAGTGGAGTGCCTCAGGGGTTGGAACTGGGAACCATTCTGTTCAACATCTTCATTAACGATCTTGATGATGGGATAGATTGCAGGCTCAGTAAGTTCACAGATGACACCAAGCTGGGGGGAATGGTAGACATGCTGGAGGGCAGAGACATGATTCAGGGAGACCTAGATAAATTGGAACAGTGGGCCAAAGAAATCTCATGTGGTTCAACAAGGACAAGTGCAAAGTCCTGCACTTAGGATGGAAAAACCCCATGCACTGCTATAGGCTGGGGACTGATCGGCTAACTAGCAGCATTGTAAAAAAAGGACCTTGGGGTTTTGGTGGACAGGAAGCTGGATACGAGCCAACACTGTGCTCTTGTAGCCAAAAAGGCTAATGGCATATTGGGCTGTATCAGTAGATGTGTTGCCAGCAGATTGAAGGATGTGATTATTGCCCTCTATTTGGCACAGGTGACACGCACCTGGAATGCTGTGTCCAATTTTGGGCTCCCTTCTACAGAAAGGATGTGGACATATTAGAACGAGTCCAGCGCAGGATAAGAAAAATGATTAGGGGGCTGGGGCACATGACTTAAGAGGAGAGATTGAAGGAACTAGGCTTATTTAGCTGCAAAAGAGAAGAGTGAGGGGGGATTTGATAGCAACCTTCAACTACTTGAAGGGGTGCTCCAGAGAGGAGGGAGCCAGGCTGTTCTCAGTAGTAACAGAGGACTGAACAAGGAGCAATGGTTTCAAGTTGGAGCTGGGGAGGTCAAAGTTGGCTATTTGGAAAATCTTTCTCACTAGGAGAGTGGTGAAGCATTGGAACGGGTTACCTATGGAGGTGGTGAAATCTCCATCTTTGTTGATATTTAAGGCCTGGTTAGACAATGCCCTGGATGGGATGATTTAGTGAGACTGGTCCTGCTTGTAGCAGGGGGTTGGACTAGATGACCTCGTGAGGTCCCTTCCAACCCTATGATTCTATGACTGGGAAGAGGCAAGAAAAGGAGCAGGGATGCAAGCCCAGAGTCAGGAGGTGGCTGCACTGCTGTGTGAAGACCCAGGGGCTCACACTCTAAGCACTCAAGTCCTGACTGGCCGTGTCCCAAGCAGCGCCAGGGCATGGTTCCTGGGGGCCTCACCCACAACATCTCCACCAAGACATAGTCTCTGCCACAACCTGATGCCCCCAACGCCATGCAGAGACACTGACTCAGGTGCCGTGAAATAGGGGAGGAAAGCAGTAGGAAAACTAAGGGAATAAGCTACTCCACTTCCTATCGTGCTGGGCTTCCCCTAGGTCTCTCCTAGGCACAGACTGCTCATCTGGCCCCTCCTAGCTGCTGATGCTGCACAACAGCAGTTAAAGGGTTAAATAGCAACACTTGATAGCCAGAAAGGTAAAATGCACTGGGAGTGCAGATGGACCAGACAACTGTCTTCAGGAGCCTCTTTTAGACTGTGATAAAGGAGTTAGAGCAGGGGGACAGAGAGGGGCCCCAGGACAGAGTCAGCATGGTCCTTCCTGGTTCTGCCAACTTTGCTGCCCCATGCTCTGGGGCTAGGAGTCTGTCTGGAGTTAGGACAACAACAGGCAGGGGTTAAAGTAAGGAGTAACTCACCAGAACACCATTCCAGGGCCCATAATTTTTAGAGGCCTGCATTCCAGGGCCCCTAAAAATAGAACAACACACCAGAACACAGCGGTCCGCCTTACTTTAAAATTAACCCATTTTGACACCTCGGCTGCAGCTCTCCCTGCACATGGCAGGGCCTGCCCAGGAGTAAGGGGGAAGGTCCGGGGGCACCAAACACTTTTGCATCCCATTCCCACCTGCAGTGGCCAAAGCAGAGGCACAACCAGCCCCAGTGCCTGGCAGCTGACCCCTGCTGGCAAAGTGGAGCAAGCCTCCTACAGGCACAGTCCCAGTCCCTGGCAGGGGAAGCATGGCAGACAGCTCATGCAATGGCAGAGACGGGTCCGGTGGTGGCAGCTGACAGGCAGCCGTCCTCACCCAGCTCCTGCCTCATGCTCCTCTGCTTCCCAGATCTGCTGCAGGAGACAGCAGAGGCACAGGACCTGCTGGGGCTCATGCCAGCCAGCCATGGACACCAGGTGGGCCAGGTAAAGAGTTGCAGCTGGTTTTCACTGGAGAGGGGCAAGCTGGACACAGTGGAGGGGCTGTAGGTTTGGGGGGGCAGGTGTTTTGGAGGCAGTAGCTGGGGTGGGTAAAAAGGGCCCAGACATGCATGAAGGCAGCCCGGAAATTTAGGAGGGTTCTGGGGCCCACCAAATTATACTTTAAGCACTGATGACAGGAAACAATCCAGCTTGATGAGACACCCCAGCTCAGGCTGGATTCTGGCAGACCTAGCAGCCTGGAAGCATGCTCCGCCATTACCTCTAGCCAGCTGCACTTGGCTCTGTGCTGTAGCAAGGGGTGGGATCTTCTCTGTCCCCTGCAACACTGACCATGATGGTGCTGTGGAGGGAGACACGGGCCACTCTTGAACAAGGCAGATGGCCATGTCCCCTTCCTTCTGGACCAACACAATCCTGCTACCAATCTAAGGCTGGATTCAGCCCTCCCCCACCACAGCAAGACAGACCACAATGTCTGGGTCTTCGAGACCTGCTCTCCAGTCAGGACCCAACACCCTTCCATGCACCAGATGTGGAGAAGTGGGAACCCTCTGCTAGGTTAGTAAGGGAAGACACGGGTGTTGACCCTCTATCTTTTCTATTTGGGTGATGGAACACAGGTGGGTGATATGAGGTAGAGCCACTAGGGGGTAGAGGGGTAGTGTTTAGGAAGCCTGTACCTGGGACCCCCCCGCTGGTCACACTGGATTCAGCTGGTTGGGCCAGGGGGCGGAGAGGGGAGCAGGGCTAGGAGGGGAACAAAGGAGCGGGGGAAGGGGCGACTAGAGGGAAATGGGGGTCCAAGAGACAGGACCCTGCCCTGGGGTGTAGCCCTAATCCCCTGGGGGTTTCACTTGTGGTTGTTTTGAGGATGCTGATACCAACTGTCCTTGCTGCTGTACAAACTGGTTTGCTAATAAACCCTCTGATTGCAACACTGGTGGAGAGTCACTGCTGATTGGGACGGCTGGGACCCTCCGAGAGGGAAGAAATCCCCTCCAAAGGAGACCGGACAGAGCAAGGATCTGACCCTCTGAGCCTGGAGTTGGGGGCTGGCTGCACGGAGCGTGGAGACCCGGGTGCTGGACGGGAGGAGACTCCACCGTGGCAGAGACCTGACTGGCTGTGGACAGAGGGGATCCAGGAGGCTTGTCTAGGGTCTCTATCACACCAGCACATCTGCACCAAGAGGGGGCTGGTGCAGCTGGAGGCATGGGACCTGCATGGCTTTCAACGGAGGCAGACAATGCGTGAAGTGAGCACGTCCCCATTCCCTGCCCATGCCTGGTGGTAGTCTTGGCTGGCTTGTCCTTGCACTGGCCTCTTTCATTAGCACGCTGGCTGCACCCGGGTTGAACCAGAGCTTGGTATGCAGATGCGCCCTGAGCAAACAGGAACCCTAGCGCCAGCCTGCATCTCCCAGCACCTGCTGGGGGCTGGATGCAAAACACTGCCCTTCCGAGGAAACCCTCTGCACAACCCCAGTGACACCCTGGGGCAATGGATACCCACAGGTATTACCATAAGCCCTGACAGCAAAAGTTACACCAGCAGGTATGTGCAATAACTTGTACATGGCCAAACATGTTCCACAAAGAGGAAACGCTGCTTGTGAAAGAGGTAAGGGGACATGGGGTCCAAGTCAAAAGCCAAGCTGCTAACTCCCTCAGCTGCACCCAGAGTCTTGTACCATTTGGGGTTTCTCCTAGAGCAACAGATCCCAGACTCAGATGTCTACATAGGAAAAACTCATCTTCCACTAGAAAAAGCCCTTGTTATCATAGAGAAAGCTTTAAATGGTGAGGCAGAGCAGCCTACGGGCTCAGACATCCGAAACCAGGGACAGCGAGAGCGACCCCAGCCATGATCAGCTGTAGGCAGCTCCCATATTCTGGCCTGCACCATAGGCCTGAACCCCAGGAGAACAACTGTTAGTGGGAGTGGCTGGAGCCATGCAGGCTAGCCAGGGTAGGCAGGCAAAGGTGGAGCAGCTAGACAATGCTGGTGTCTCACAAACCTGCCCTGGGGGTCAGCAGGGGCCCGCTGAGATAGATGGAGAGAGAACGAGGTGCTCAGATGGACTTCCCGCAGTCATGATCCTACACCACTAGATTACCAATGCACTCCGACAGAGTACTGAAATGACCTCACATGGCCACTGGGTGTCACTATTATCCAAATTACCTCTGAAGCTCCCTTCTTGCACTACATGCAAAGTGAACTGGGCTCAGGTGACAGATGCAGGTGCGCATACATGTGTTCACTCACACCCACACATTCACTCACTCAGCATACACACAATGTTCCCTCTAATTTTTAATAGGCTGTGTGCACAAAAAAATTCTTGTGCAAATTTTTGGAACCAGTGTCCAAATTTGAACACACTCCAGTGAGTCTGGTCACTCTTGTGAGCACAATGAAGCAAGTGCATATGATGCAAATAATATCTAAATTTTATTTTTATATGGGGATGGAAATGATTTTATAAATTACAAAACCTAATTTGAAACATGCTACTTGAAACCACCTTCTTAAAGTACTGTAAAAATAGTAGCACTGTTGAATTTTTTTGTGCATGCTTTACTTTGTTGTGTGCGCAGGTTTCATGACCTGTGTGCACGTGCACAGCTTAGAGGGAACATAGCATACACGTGCATGCTCACACTCATACAAGTGCAGCCAGGGCAGGGGAGGTACCAGATGGGGCAACAGGGGTTCTATCGTCAAGGGTTACATCCCAGACACATTCCCACACTGCCTGGCCCCACAGCTAGATGCTCGGGTTGGCTCCAGTGAGGTGGATTCAGAAGGCCCTCCCAGCACTGCAGCTGGGGGGGGGGGGTGAACTGCAAAACAAGGGACTGTATTTGTACAAGTGCCACCCACTGGGGCACTCCCATGAGCTCAGCCAGGCCCTGCTAGGGTGGGGGTGGGGATAGGGATGACAAATGCCCCAAAGTGCATCATATGGAATGGGCATCAGGACCCCTAGGCAAGCCCAGCTCCTCCTTCTGGTGAAGTGAAACCCATCCCCTGTCCCAGGGGTTGGTCCCACAAGGTTGAAAGGAGTGAGTCAGGCAGGCCCCAGGGGCCATGGTGGGTGAGGGGGCCAGAATAAGAGTGGGCTGAGAACGCTACTGTGCCACATGCCCCAGGAGCACGGAACAGGCCTCTGCCCCACCCAGTGCCCCCCACTACCCCTCTCCTCACCCCAGCACCCACTTGCTCCCACTGTGATGCCCCTAACCCAGCTGCAGTCTGGCCAGCATCTCCTGGGCTTAACCAGTGAACACAAGGGGTGGGAGATGCAGAGGGGGGCAGAGGCTCAGACTCCTGGGGGAATCTGACGAGTGAAACCTGCCGGATGGTCATAATGGTTGGGTCGACAGTGATGACCAACAGCAGAGCTGCCTGCGGTGGTGGCTGTGGGGGAAGGTCTGTCCCATTCAGTGTACCCAGGAACATTATACACCTGGCCTGGCTCGGCTCTCTGCTGCCCCAGCTAGGGAACAGACACTTGTGCACTGTAGGGGTGCAATACACTGTTCTGTACAAGCGCAAAGGACCCCTCCGGAGCAAAGCAGAACACCAGCCCCTCAGCTTATACAGGTAACTCCTAGAACAGGGGTCTCAAACTCAAAACACCATGACAGACACATGAGGACTAGTATGTTAGCCCGAGGGCTGCACCACTGAAACCTTTTCATACAATGATATTGCAAATATTGATAACAATAGGGTTGTTGCAGGCCATGGGAAATAGCATTAGGTGCCACATGCAGCCCATAGGCTGCGTGTTTGAAACACCTCTCCTAGACAGTCCCTCAGTCCTGCTGGTCCCCTCCATCCTGACCCACAGCCCTCTGCTCTTCCCACCATGGGCTGCCAATGTTCCCTCTAAGCTGCGCGGCCGCATGGCCCCTGGCGCTCCCTGGCACAGGGAAGGCTGTCGGCCACACATGGCTGGCAGCTACAGTCGCTGCCGAGAGCGACTCTGACCAGGCAGTTTTTAGAAACTCCCACTCAGAGTCAGCTCTCACTAAGCCTACACAGATTCCCAGTGCAGGCTCAGTGAGAGCTCCTCCAGTCGGAGGAGCGGCCAGAGGCCAGGCTCCACCGCTCCTGGCCAGTGAGGGGGCCCTGATCACCTCCCTTCCAAAACTGGGAGGCGGGGGTGGCCATCAGGGCCAGATGCTGCTCCACCCGCCTGCTCGCCCAGCCCTCAACGCAGCTGAGTGGAGCAGCCAGCCAGCCTACCCCCAGCCAGCCATGCCTCCCTAGGCAGCAGCACTGAGCTCCAGCATGAAGTCAGGGCCTTGGAGTGGCCCTCCCTGCTCCCAAAGAGTTTGGGCCACTTTGCCCCCACTCCCCCTGGCCATGGAGCAGGCCCATTCATGCTGGGGCTAGGGGCAGGGTGGGGCAAAGCGGCCCAAACTCTTTGGGAGCAGGGCGGGCCACTCCAGGGCCCCGACCCTGCACCCTGGAGCTCAGTGCCAGCCCCCTTCCCCAGGAGGCGCGGCTGGCTGGGTGTAGGCTGGGCTGGCTGCTCTGCCCCCCCCGCTGGGAGGCTGAGCAGCCAGGGAAGCTTGGGGGGCAGGAACAGGCCTGCACCCGTGGCGGGGGGGGGGGGGGCTGCACAGCAATCAACATGTGTTGCTCAGCTGCTTTGGCTCCTTAGAGGGAACACTGGCTGCCACTCTAGGACACACAGCTCCACCCTGACCCACAGCCCACTGTTCTGTCTAGCGTTCACCCCCAGTGCTGCTGGTTCCACAGTCCAGCCCTACATCCTCCTTTTACCCCACACTTAGTGGTTGGAGCCAAGGCACTGTCAGCAACCCTTGCACAGGGCTGTCTCAGGCTCTCTGACACTCAGCCAAGCCAGGCTGCACCTGCTGGGTGCTGCCCTAGTGCCAGGTAGCTTTTTAACTGTCCAGTGCAAGGGCACAGCACAAGGAAAAGAACAGCGTGTGGCACAGCTCAGCTGCTGGAACAGCGACACTCCCTTTACCTGGGGGAGAAGCACTGCTTTGGGTAAGGCAGCAGCAGCAGGGACACCTTGCAGGGCTGAGAACTGCATCCTTCAGCTGCACAGCCATGATGATCCCCCACCACCACACAATGCACATGGCTGCTTACCCAACACCCACACTCTTTGGCTTGCCCAGCAGAGTGCTGGTAGGTAGCCAGGCACCAGCTGGCAAGGGCCCAGCTCCAGGGGAAGGAGCTAGTAGCCTCAGCCCAGCATGCAAATCCCACAGGGAGTCATTGGGAAGAGCAGCCCAGCCTGGACCAGGAGCCTCAACTACTACACTCTGGGGAGCATTCTCTATGCCTCCGAGCATGGTGATATGACCAGGCTGAGACACCCAGCATCGCCAGTTCACGCAGCAGCCAGGCTCCTGGAGGCAAGAACTCCTTGGAGAACTGTGTGTTGAAGTCTCAGGAGCAGGGCCATGAAGCTGGCACCAGACCTGGAGCGTGCAGGAGCCCAGGGGGAGCTCATAACTGCATGTTCTCCTTCTAAACTTGGCCTGGTTTAGCCAGACTCCTGGTTGTGGAGCCTGACAGGAGTTCAACCACTGCTGCCCACCCCTGGCTCCAGGCCCTCAAGATGCAGGGACCAGCCTACGGTAGCATCTTCCCAGCCCCTCACAGGCCCCAGAGGGGAGCAGAGAGTCCTAGGCAAAGGCATCTCCTGCAGAGACATCTTCAAAGCCAGACTCACTGCCCCACATGGGGCAGAAGGAGGGAGTATAATTAGCAAGTGCTCAGCACACAGCATGGGAAAGGTCACGGGGGGGGGGGGGGCAGCTGTAATCTGGTGGCAGAGTGCAGCACTCCAGCCAGGAGTCTCATCCTGCTAACAGGACCTTCAGAGAGGCATAGATCCGCTGGACAAGGAAGGTGTGGCCTGGCGTCAGGCATACCTACCTGCTCCATGCTGAGATGTCATAGACCCCAATGGGATCACACCTGTTAACCCCTCCCCTGCCAGTTCCAACAGAGGGAGCCCTGCCATTTGCATGGTAACCCACAGATCTACTAGCTGTCTCTCCCGTTGGTCTTGGTTTATCCTGCTCAGCCTCATCATGGGGAGGAGGCCAACCTGCCTGGCTCCTTGCAGGGCAGCTTGTCTCGCCTAGCCAGCCTGTGTACTAGAGGCACTAGGTCACAGGACCAGGGGGTACTGGGGTCTGGAGTATACCAGCCTACCCTGGCAGCAAGAATTTACTGGTGCATATTCCCAGCTGGTCCCCCCCTGCTAGTCCAACCTGTTCCATCCAGGAGAATGTGGAGACTGTCACTAGCAGCAGGGCAGAGGTGTTGCAGTGTAGACAGGGCTCTGACACGTTAGCCTCATGCTGTCTAATCACACAACTCTCAACAGGGTGGAGAAAATGCCTCTGGGTGGCCTATGTCACTGGTGTTGTGGAAGGAGCTGGGTTGCTGGGAAACTCACACCAGGGCCACCTGGGTCATGGCCAGCCTCATCCCTACATGCATTGTCTGCAGTGAATGTTCAGTGCAAGCACCAGGGACTGTGATTACTACTTCTCCTATGGTCAGACCATGTAGAGCAGGGACCTGGGCTGGCCTTAGGACCTGCCGGCAGGACTGACTCTCCAGCCAGCAAGCACAGATGTGGACAGGGTGCTGCACTGGTAAGCCATGTACTGGTGAGTCAGGCTACTATTGGCACATATGCCCAATCCTTGCAGCTGATTCCCTACAGGGACAACTACACAGCCATAAGCTGGTGTAGGACAGCCATTCACCCCTCCCACAGGCAAGTGGAGACAGCAGCAGGGCAGGCAGCCCAACACCCTGCCCTGGCCAGACCCACAGTGTCTTCAGAGACAACCATGTATTCTGGGATCTCAGCCAGGGGACTGGAAATTGTCCCTCCACAACAGGACCTTACTGTCCCATTCCCTGGCCTTAGCAGTTAGGGGCAAGCTCCTCACATCACGTCTTCGTGCCCAGGAGAAGCTGAAAGCCAAGAAAAGAGGAACCTAGAAGCCCAACCAAGCAAACTCCTTGACCTAACAGATCTTATTTGGATCCCCCAGTAGAATGTGTAGGGAAGCAATTCCCAAGTCCTAGGAATAAAGCGCTACAGTAGCGTGAGTTGCAGGACCCTGCCCACCTGGAAAGCAACGACTGAAGATGGAGGCCACAGTGCTGGAAAGGTTGGAAGCAGAGTTTAATAAAGTGATAGCAAGGGGGGAGAAACCTCACAGTATGATAAGCAATGTGGAACTAGTTTCTTGACACTTGAAATAGTTGCCTCTTGGTCCTGGAGTCCCTAGGCTAAGGCCCAATCTTGGAACAAGTATCCTGAGCAGGCAGGGGACATTCAACTCAGCCTAGAAAACCACACAGGAGGCAGTTCAAGACTGGACAACTGTTGAGCCACTCAGTCACCACAACATCACTAAGGGCCTATTTACACTTGGAAGGCTACAGCTGTAGTGCACCTCCCTGAGAGGAGATGGCTGGGTGGATTGGCAAATTCTCCCTTTCTACAAGGGAGAACGGGGAAGTGTCATTAAGTCAGTTTAACTGCACTATTCAGAGGTGCAGCTCCTGCAAACCTCACTCCCTAGTGCAGGGTCTACAACCCACAGCTCCAGAGCCACAGGCAGCTCTTCGCGCCCCCCCCCCCACCAGCACCGATGGACCCTGTGGAAGGCTTCCTGGACCAGCTCCTCCCACCCCACCACAAGGAGGCTACACCCATTGCAGCTCTCATAACACTTGGTTATTACAGGAATTTTAAGAAGTAGCTCTTATCTTTTGGGTTGCCAACCACTGTCCTTGCGTAGCCCAGTCTGAGCTCAGCATGGCTGGGGGAGGAATGGACCAGCACACAAGACTTCAGAGCAGAGAATTTCCTAACATGGAAGATCCACATCAGAAAGGCCTAAAGGCCAAAGTGTGGGAGCTAAAACACTCAGCGTGCTGAAAGACCATCAGCAGAACAGCTGACCCTGGACATATCAACATTAGTACTTCTGGAGTTCAGCGCTGACACCCCAACAAAATAGAAGTGAAAGGCTTCCTTGGCTGGTTGCAGACTCAGGCAGATGACACTGAATTGCATGTAGTTGGCTTCCAAACTTTCAGCAGGCACAGATCAGGACAGCACCATTGAAGTTCAGGTGCTGATTTACACTAGTGAGGATCAGGTCCATGGGGTTTTTAAGGCAAACCAAGAGTCTGCACCTGGAACCCAGGGCAGGCTCTGGAGGGGGCTGAGTGACAAACTCAGTAGCTATGGAATACCCCCTGCTGGCTTGTGCCAGATTCAGGGGTCTGATGTGGCCAGCCATATCTTGTACACACCTCCACACTCAACAGTGAAGGGGAAAAGGCCAGTCTGTGCAGCATGTGCAGGGCAGGGGACTGTTTGTGAACAGGAGAGCTGGCTGTGCATCTCTTCTAAACATCCATCTGTTCATGAGCTGTGCTCCGATCAAATTCTCCACTGGAAAACTGCAATGATATCCCCCCCCACACACACACCAGCTCTACCCCTTTGATCTGCCACATTAAGCAAAATTCACCCCTTTATCTGAATTGCCACATGTAACCACCCCCAGAAGTCCGGTTTCAGTGGCACAAAAACATACTTGGAAAGCATCCCAGTTCAGGGTATGAGGTATAGGGCTCATCTGTTTTAAGCTAGTGGGGTACAATGCAGTTCATAAAGGCCACACTGCACTTACCATCCAGTACTAATGTGGTTCATGAAGGGCTAATACCCCCATTCCCTGTGTCTTACATGGAATGGTTAAAGTCTGTCCAACAAGAACTGAGACTTTCCAGGGGGCTGGCATCCCATGAGAAACAGCAGCACAAATGTCAGCTTCTTTCAAGAAGGGAGAGAATCCATGCCCCCCCCCAACCAGCTTAATGCCTTTCAGTAAATGGCTAAGTTATGGGGGAGCTGCAGCATTTTGGCTCCAGCAGGGCAGCACAGCTGTCCCAGCTCCTGCAACCCATGTGGCAGCCCTTTAAAAAGCCATGTGAAGGCACCATGTTGAGAAGCACTGTGTTATTTACAGTGACAGGGATCTCTTGCTCTCTGGATGGGGTGGAGGGACAGAGAGTCTCCTGTCACAGTTGGGATGGGCAGGGAAAGGAAAGCCTTTGGAGTCTGCCTCTTTGGAGGCCACAGTGGGCTGAAAAAGACCTTCAGAGAGCCTCAAAGGCTCTGGTTCATAAGGACCACCAGCCATCATCTCCCCCCCACCCCACATCCCAAGTGCTCAAGGCACAAGAGCTTTGGGAAAATACACCAAACTGAAGAGGGAAAACAGACTCAAACTTCTCAGGTTCCAGGGACATGGGTTTTGCAATAAGCCAGGGCTCCCGGTCCTTTGCGAGGCAAGAGATTTCCAGACGCAGCCCAGTTCAGCTCTACGATGGCCTGATGCACCAAGCAGACACAGTACACTGGGCAGGTGTGGGACAGTGCACCATTGAATGGGGGCGGCAGCCCTTAAAAGTTCTGCAGGAGAAACGCAGAGCACCATCACTGTAGGGTCTGGCCACCCTGCAGAACAGAACTGCTAGTGCACATCTCCATTTACAAGTAGCAATCACTTCCAAGCAGCAGGAAGGAGACAGATAGGCAGCTACCCCAGAACTTGAAATCAGGTGGGTAGAGAGGGGGACAGGTAGGGGGCTGTGGGGGTGCTCACTAAATTGGTATAACACCGTTACTAGCTGACAATTGGGGGTTGTTGGGAAATTCAGGAGGAGTGTAGGGGGGTGTTAGGGAAATCCTTGGGTACCAGTCCTGTAAGCAACTCACCTGGACATAGTTAATCTTCAGATGAAGGAGGAATCAAACTTTGCTGAGGTCATGGATCAGGCCATGGGGATGGTGAAGCCATCTGTTACAGCTGGGAGACCAAACAAACCATTTCTCTCTCTCCCTACACCAGAAGTCCTGGGATCCAGTCTCTGCAAATCTTGGTCTGGGTTTTGCCCAATTCAAACTGTTACTCTAAGGGATTTACCCCATACCTATCACCTTGGCATGATGAAAACCGATTGCCAGCGCACCTGGCTCGGCTTCTCTGGCACCAGCTTGGAGTGCACCAAATTGGAGGCGCAAAGTTGCACAAAATAGGAAGAAAAAGGAATCAGACACAAGGTCTGTCCCAGTCTCGGCTGCCAGAGGGCGCTGGCTGGCCACATAATCCTCCTGACAAGGGACCAAGTCCACCTGCGCAAGGCACAGCTGCTCCGTCTGAGAGGCTCCCCTTAGTCAGCATCCCACCCCCCAGGGTGCCCCAAATCAGAAACCACACAGTGACAATCAGTAGCACAAAACTCTCCGGCCACTGCTCACCCTGCTGGGAGAGCTGCTCTGCCCACCTCACAGGGTGCCCCCTCGAGCTTCGGCCGGGACTAGCCAGGGGTAACATCTCACACCGCAGCTCACAGTGCAAGTGCCATTTTCGAAAGAGCTGCAGGAGCAACGCTGAACTGCAAAGCTCCTGGGTGCCCACGTCTCAGTTTCAAAAGTGATTTAGGTGCTCAGGTCCTTTAGGCGACTCCCAGCACCCTGACCCCACATGGGCACGCCAGTGGAGCAACATCTGGGCTGCTCTGAATGGGGATTTCCCTAATGCTGCCTCTACTCCCCCCCTTACCACCCTAAATTTCCCCAAGACCCCCCAGGTGTCAGCTAGTAACACTATTATACCAATTTAGTGAGCACCCCCAATATCCCCATATTCCCTTACACCCCCCAAATTTGCCCAACACCCCGCAGCTGTCAGCTAGTAACACTATTACATGAATTTAGTGAGCACCCCAGTATCTCCCTACTCCCCCTGAATTCCCCAACACCCCCCAGCTGTCACCTAGTAACTAAATTATACCAATGTAATGAGTACCCCCAATACCCTCATGTCCCCTTATGCCCCCAGATTTCCCCAAGACCCCCCAGCTGTCAGCTAGTAACACTATTACACCAAGTTAGTGAGCACCCCAGTATCTCCCTACACCCCCCTGAATTCCCCAACACCCTGGTGTCACCTAATAACACTACTACACCAATTTAGTGAGCACCCCCAA
>ML682025.1:10183759-10512616 GCA_007922195.1 Podocnemis expansa
TTCCCCACCACCCCCAGCTGTCAGCTAGTAACACTATTACACCAATTTAGCGAGCACCCCACTATCTTCCTACATCCTGCTGAATTCCCCACCACCCCCCCGGTGTCACCCGGTAACACCATTACGCCAATGTAGGCAGCACCCCCACCTATCCCATTACACCCCCATTTGAAGCCCCGGGGAGAGGACCGGCTCTGCACAGTTAAGACCCGAAGAGAGGGGCAGCCGGGAGACCCGCACCCTGAGGAGAGACACGTCTCCCCGGCTGGCTGGCTAGCGAGCGCCCACCCCCAGCAGCCCGCGCTGTGCCGGGGCAGGCTCCCCTCGCGCCCCCACACCCCAGGCGCGCGGGCGCTCTCCCGGGACCGCGTCACCCGGCCCGGCCGCGCAGCCCCGTACCGTTGGCGCGGGAGAGGTTGGCCAGGTCCAGGTCCAGGCCCAGGCCCAGGTCCAGCGCGGGCAGCGAGCCGTTGAGGTCGCGCAGCAGCTCGGAGGAGTTTCCCGCCTCCCCCGCCAGCGAGTCGGCGAAGAGGTTCATCTGCAGCAGGGTCTTGAGCAGGTAGCGCAGCATGGCGGGGCCGAGCCGGGACTGGCGCGGCGCGCTCTGAGCCTCGGCTGCGGCAGGGCCCGCGCGGGCGCCAATCAATGTTTAATTACCGGATTAATAACCCCCCGGGGCGGCCCGGCCCCGCCCCCGCCCCGCCGCTAGCTGGGGGAGGGGCAGCCCCGCGCCGCGCCGCGCCCTCTTGGCGGGAAAACGCCCCCGCCCTGCTCCCCGCCAGGCCGGCGTGGCACGAGCGCTAAAGGAGCAGCCTCCACAGCTCGTCACCCCTCTGAGGCAGGTGAAGGTGCACCGCCTGGAGGGCAGAGGGTGGGACGGAGAGCAGCTGGCACGCCAGGGTTTGGTCCTCTGCCTCCCCTCCTGAAACTGCCCCTCTCACGGGTGTAATGGCCCACCCAGCTTTGAGGGGAGGGGCTTTGGCGTGCCCCAAGCCAAATTTTGATCCCCCTCCTCGTTCATGGAGGTTGAAAAGGGTTTTCCAAAGTGCACAAATCTCCAGCCTCTGCCTGCAGAGGGATTTAAAGTGCACTCTACCGACGTGACTTAAGTTGCAGGTTGACTAACGGTGCCTGAGCCGCTGGGAAAGAGTTGAAGAGGCCGGAGGCAGCCTGATCTTCGGGGGGGGGCTAGGCACCCCTAAGAACTGTCACCTGAAGCCATGTCTCTCTCTTGCATCATAGTAGAGCCAGTCCTGCTTGGCCCTTGACACCAACAAGAAAAATCCTTCTTTCTGCCAGCTACATAAGCTCACAGGACAGACGCCTGACACAGTCACCCCCACGTCTATGCACTTATTCTTTGCTGGCCTCACAGGCACTGCTGCAAGACTTCCACTTCACTGCCACCACCGCTGCACTGGCCTCTGAAGACCTGAGCTGGACTAATTGTTTCTTAGTGCAGGTAAATACAGACACAAGCTCACATTTCTATCCTTCTCTCTGCTCTTTGCATTGTGTGTATCGGGATGTGTCCCTTGAGGCCCTCCTCAAGCTCTGATAAGCTAATGAATGTTATGGACGAGAAACACAGTTGCATGAAAAGCAAGGAGTCTTAACGGCACTTAGAGACTAACAGATTTGTTTAGTTTTTATTTATATAGTCTTTAAGTGCCACAAGACTCCTTGCTTTTCTAGACTAACACTGCTGCCCCTTTGGAACTTAGAAAGTTGCATGATGTTCTTGTGCTGGCCCAGGCATAGAGCATCATCCAGGGTGAATGCATTAGCACCTCTGTCCCACGCTGTCCAACATAGTTGCACAGTATGTTCTTCCCCTCCTATAAAGAGCCATCTCTACATCCTTGTGCCATGCAGTGCACTGGAGTTCAGTTCTAAGCTTTTGGGCATAGAGGTGGGCCTCATTAGTAGAGCCCTGCACAGATACAAATAAGTAGATCCGTATCCGATCTGCATCTGCAAGAAATGGTCCGCAGATATCCATGTCGTATCCGTGGATGCGGATGTAATGCGGATGTCCGCATATTTGCAGGGCTCTAGATCTGTGCGGATAAAAATATGTGGATCCATATCCGATCTGCATCCCCAAGAAATGGTCCGTGAATATCCGTGTTGTATCCGCAGATGCGGGTATAAGGCAGATATCTGCAGATATCCATGGATTTGCAGGGCTCTACTCGTTACTCTTCTCACCCCAGCTTTGCACCATGGTAAATATTAGCAGCAGCAGAGCTAATCCTCTTTTGCACACCTGACAGGGAGGGGTTCTGGCCTCTTTAAGGGTTTCAGAAAGAGCCAGGTACATTCATGCCCATAAATGGTGACTGTTCAGAAAGCAATCCCCCAATAATTCTGTAAGCCAGGAGTCTCAAACATGTGGCCCAAAGGCCACCTGCAGCCTGCAATGACACTATCGTTACTGATATTTGCAGTATTATTGTATGAAACGGTTTCAGTGGTGCAGCCCTCAGCCCTCAAGGTGATTTGAGTTTGACACATCTGCTGTAACCACTGCTGCAGGGCTGAGAGAGAGCATCTGTCCTTTCTCTCCAAAGTCAGGTGTACAGTGGAAACTTGGTAGCACCCAATGCCATTTTGCAACTACAGCTCAACACCAAACAAGCTATTTTGTCCCTGACTGACATGATGCTCACCCTGCACCTGAGATCATTATTTTTCACAGACTGCAGAAGTTTGCTTGTTTAGTCATTTTTTGTTGTCAGAAAACTAGCTGCTTTGTCTCCTTCACATCCAATGTCACAGCCAGACAACTGTCAGTCTCTTGCAACAGTGACAAGCCTCAAACCTGAGAAGAAACAGTGGGTTACTTACCAGTAACTGTCCTTCTTCAAGATGGGCTGCTCAGATTCATTTGGTATCAGGTGTCTATGTGCCACAAAACACGATTGACTGGAAACTTTCTTTAACCTTAGTCTGTCAGAACAGGGCTGCTGGCCAACACCCCCTGGCCACTCTGTGGCTGTATGTATGGCCGCAGCCCTGCTCCTCCCCAGTTCCTACTAGTCGCTAACTCCGAGTAGCGGGGATGGCAGAAGGGATCTGAATGAATCCGAGCAGCCCATCTTGAAGGAGGACAGTTACTGGTAAGTAACCCACTGTTCTTCTTCGAGCACTGCTCGGGATACATTCAGTATCAGGTGACTGCTAGCCATACTGTGGAAGGTGGGCAGAGTTAGAGCCTTAGCCGCCGTCAGCGCGGCCACCCACAAACGGCACAGCACCCCAAAATTAGGTGAAGAAGCAGTGGGCCACCAGGCAAACACCTGTGGACACGCCACCACAGGCAAGATCTTCAAGAGAAGATGTGCATGAGAGTGCCGAGGGGTCATCTGTCACTCTGTCAGGAGACCAGAACTCCAAGAGGGCAGTCCCGGTTCATTACCAGGGAACTGCTATATCACAATAGCAAGGAACATCCTTGTCACCAGCAAGACCATCTAAATAAGAGGGTTGCCCTTCCCTAGCAGAACCGACTCTTGAGAAAGGGAGTTGTGATCCAGAGCAATAGGCTACTGCAGCCACAGGCGATGAGCAAGTATGGGATAACTGCCATTCTTGCCACCCTGACCTCAAAGGGATGTAAATTGGGTTAAGTTACTAACCAAGACTGAGGCAGGGAACACGTTGCCCTTGACCAACTGGGCAATAGACAAAAGGCCTTCCCCCATTGACATACTGGCAATAGATGCCAAGGGCGGGATTGATAAGAGCACCCTAAACTAAGGCGTCCCGATTCCATATGAAAGATAATGTAGGAAGAAGAGAATGAGGAAGGAGTAGGTGGGGGCCTCTGCCCCTCCATCCGTTGGAGCATGGGGATTGAGGGCCTGGGAGGGATGGAGGGTGGGCCCCGGACTAAGGCCATGGTACCGAGCAGGCCCATCTCTGGGGCCCAAAGTGTCAGAAACACTCTGTCAAGGAGGTCATTGGGAGGGAAGGAGTGGGGATCCCCTGAGGGCCCTTCTTTAGAGGTGACCCTTCCACAGGTTATAGTAGGAAAAGGGAAACCTTTAGGAATGCCCATCCTACCATCAGGAGGGAAGCCAAACGGCGGAGGTCATGAATGTTAAATGACCGGGAAGTGAAAACAGAGAAACTGGAGGAAAGGTAATGGAATTCCCATGTTAGGTCATCCCCCACCAAAGGGACAGGGAATGACCTGAGACACGGACGGTGAGAAACCATCATGGGGTTCTGGGTGGGGCTTATGCAACCTCAGGGCTAGGTGTGCATTTCTCTCCCTTGTCCCAGTACTCTACTATCCCAATGCACGGACTCGCGAAGGGAGAGGTGTGCTGAATAAAGGGAAGGGGTATCCAACCGTCTCTATAGATGGGTCAGGTCCCTCCCAAGGGTCGTGTTCCCCAAGCTCCAGAATCAGGGTGTTTGGGGGGGGGGCATGTGGCTTGCATGATATTCTCACTTCTCCTCTCACCTGATATTCTCACTCCCACTTCTGTGGAGAGGCAGTCAACCTTCATATCATGGCTGGTTGACTCATCTCTAGCGGCAGGAGTAGGTGTTGGGTCCTGACCGCAATGGGCCAGCTACGAGGGATCTTGCGTAGATCCTAATGAGAGACTGCAGGGAGAGGGGAGGAGGGCATAAGGCAACCCCTAGTTAGGGAAAAACCAAGGGGAAGCCACTGTGAGTGGACATTACGAAAGCATCACCCATAAGGCGTCAGGCTTTCCAGCCTGCTAAGGGTTTTGTAATTCCCTCGGGAGCCAGAGTCCTGCAGTGGAGCTAACCGTGAACTAAGGACCACACGTCCTCTAGTAGGCTCACTCAGATGTATTAATACCAATGGGGTTAAGAATTCTATCCCCTACTGTCTCCCCTCGTCGTGATTCCAGGGAGGAGGTGGACACAATTGAAAGGTTAAGGCAGCTCCTAGATGGCTGTCTGGGGGTTTTGACGGAACATGTCCCTTGCCTGGTTGGAGGGAGGCACCAGAGCAGAGGGGGCTCCAGTAGAGAGCTAAACATGAGGTTTGCCCATGGGCGGACGGACCAATGAGATGAGGTGAATGTCCTTCGGGAAGAGGGGTGGGAGCTGAAGAGGCAAAAACTCCTACAGTGGAGCTCGAGGATGCCTCGAGTGACAGGCCTAATCCGAGTGTGAAGACCATGGCCCTGAGAATAAAAGTGGACCTCGTGGGGAGGCGAGGAAGGAAAAGGTAGAGGACAAGAGGGTACGAGCTTGCCCTCTTACCTACCAACTAGGAGATGGGGTACACCATCCCACAGCAAGTTCCCCCAAGATCCATTGCAGGCCAACAGGAGTAAGAAATACTCTTGGCCCAGCGAAGTGGAAGCATACCCGTCCCAGTGCGCCTGACTAGGGGAGGGGTTGGATGGGGGGGAGGGGCCCCTGGGTACGAGGATGGGGAGTTGGTATCCTCCCCTATGTATCTTCATGGGTTGTAGCCCTGGGTAAGGGCTGCAGAGCAGGTTTTGTGGTGGTGGTGGGGGGGGCATCATGTGTCCCCTTCTCATACCTCCATCACCCCTGGATTTCCACCAAGGCTCCAAAGGCACATGCAGGAGGAAGGAAGAGGCGAGGCTGATTGCAATGGGGTGTTTAGAATAAGTGATTTAGGGTGCCACTCTGAAGATCAAGGGTTGGGTTTGATGGAGGGAGATGTGACTGTATTGGAGTTGATCGCCTTCAATGGGAGAAAAACGGGAGGGCCATCAATCGCAGTCCAAGGCCCCTAAAGAGTAGCCGTTTCGCTTGTGGGTGGGGGAGACTACCATGAGGGCCCTCACCCCAAGAGTTCCTGGGGTCACAGTGGGCTGGGCAAACGTTGAAGCACCTGGGGAGTAAGTATACCCAGGGCTCTGAGGGCTGACCTAGGGTCACAGTTGCTGCAGATCAGGGAGTCAGTGGCTGGGGCACAGAGAGACTTTCCCTTGAAAGGGGAGGTCTAATGTGGATTGCTTTAAGTCCTGATAGAGGGCACTCGGTGCACAACCATGTTTGTAGCAATGCCGCAGCTGGCCGTATCTGAGGCATCCCCTGCAACTGTAAAGGCTTCACGTGAGGGCAAGGCGACTTCCTTGATGAAGGCATCCTAATCCTCCAAGTGTTCTTACAGGAGGAAAGCTGCTAAAACCCTTCATAGCATTACACAGATCCAGGGAATATCTGCTAAACAAGGCCTAATGCAATTCTCATCTGAAAGGCTGACGTTGAATAGGCCTTTGACCTGGGAGGTCAAAACCCCTTGGACTCCTGGGAGCCCAGGGGTAAACCAGGGTAGCTCAGGTCAGTGTGTGCCAGTGATGTCAAGGACACGAGCATGAAGCGGGATTGTAATGGCAACTGGAGGGGATACAAACTCCAAGTTGAATAAGGGGTCTTGGTTCCCCTGAAGGGGTGTGACCCTGACCCCCAGTTAGGCAGTGACTCGGTGAAGGGGCTGAAGTGTGGTAGGGTCTGTGGTACTGAGTTGGAACTCCCCTTCCAAGGCCTCAGTGGGAGGTAACCAGCTTCAAGTGCAGTACCAAGAAGAACCTGGTGCTGGGGACCCTTCAGCAGGAGGCCAGGCCCCAGGCATGCACTCTTGGACCTTCTTGCGGTGCCGAGGCAAGGTATCGGTGCCATAGGGGTTGGAGCCCCCAGTTCTGCAGAGACACGGAGTGCCGGGTAAAGTGAAAGGAAGGCAGACTTACCATTTGCTTCAATGGCCTGGCGGCAATTTCAGGAGCCAAAGAGCCTCCACCGCCTTAAAGCCCTCCGGTGTCAACGGCACCATGATAGCTGGAGGGGAGAGCCAGGGCGGCACCGGCATTTCAGTGTCGAAGTTGATGTCGAGCAAGCTTACCTGTGCTCTGCTGGGGAGCGGTGCCAAGAGGGCCTTGGTGCCAACTGGCCTGAGGTGCTGCCGCTAACACATGGTGCTCAGATGCTCCAGCCCTTTTTGGAGAGGAGGTACCAGGGATAAGATCACACAGCACTGAGATGGTGCTGAGCCAGCTGCTGATCGCAGCTGTTTCTTAACAGCCGGAGAGTGGTGTCAAGAGGGCTCCAGTGCTGACTGAGCATGCGGTGCCAAGTTACAGGCTGAACGCGGCTTTTATTCATGGCTGAAGAGCAGTGTCCATTTAACATGCGGTGCTGCATCAGAGGCCAATCGTAGCTTTTATTCATAGCTGGAGAGTGGCAACAAGAGGGTGCCAGTGCCAACCAGGCATGCAGTGCTGAGTTAGAGGCCGATCGTGGCTTTTATTCGTAGCTGGAGAGCGGAACCGAGAGGGCTCCAGTGCCAGCTCAGCACTTGGTACCGGTGAATCCTTGGGTGTGACAGACATGCTTGGTGTCGGATGCAGGGCCCGTTCCTGGGCAACATCATGCAGTCTTCACTCCCTGTCTTCCTGAGTCCTTCGTTTAAGGATCTGCAAATGGAGCATAATCCACCCGACGAAGCTTACCCAGGCCTTTAAGATACCTCCTGTGGGAACTGTCCCTCGGGTTCGGGTTTCTGTTGGAAGGACTCAGTAGGAGCGCTGGCGATGTCCGCAAACAGATCTTCCAGTGAAAACGCTTGTAAAACAGAGCAGAGAGACAGGCCTTTGCAAAAGCAAGGAACCGGCTGTTCCTTAACCATCGCTGAGGGCGGAAAAGAGAAAACAGAAAACTGGGGAGGAGCAGGTCTGCAGCCATATATACAGCCACGGGGTGGCCAGGGGCATTGGCCACCAGCCCTGTTCTGACAGGCTAAGGCCAAAGAAAGTTTCTGGTCAATTGTGCGCTGCGGCATGTAGACACCTGATACTGAATATATCCAAGCAGTGCTCAAAGAAGAACTCAAGATTCCATTGTAAATCTCATGCTATATGGCGGTTTTCTTAAATCCCCAGTTCTTGCAGCCACATTACTATGAGACTCAGTTTCCATTCAGGTGAGAAAACATTTTTCACATTCCTGGTTGCAGAGAAAAACCATGACCCTGAAGGATTTAAAAAAAAAAAAAAAGGCAGCACCTCATTGATTTTTAAGCCAGTTTAGAATGGTTGGGGCTGGGTGGCACAACTGAGAATGGGACTTTTCTGAGATCACAGCCCAGGCTGTTAGTACTGCTGTACTCAAAGTACCATAGAAGACCCAAGAAATAACAAAAGGAATCTGAATCTAAAGAAGTGACTTGTTACATGATGACTGAGGGAAAATGAGAATGAAAAACCCCACCCTAAAGGTGCTAGTGTTTAACCTTTTCCAGCTTAACGCAAATTCTGAGCCAAGTGAATTCTAGTCCAATAAAGGCTTTTAAAGATTGAGTCTATTGTTTATTCTTGGTAAATCAACACATTTTTATTTAATGTGTAGTAATCAGGTTTGTAATTAATCTGTGTATGCTTTTCCCTGCTGCTTACAGGGACTCTGCCAGTTGCATCCTGAGAGCTTTATTACTCACCTTGAATCTCAATGATCTCCCAGCACTGAATTCCAATGGTAAAATAAACAACTGTGTTCAGCTGGCCTTAAGTCTAAAACTAAATCTCAGTGACTGAGTGTTGAAAGGTCTTCAAGAACCTGGTGCTGTCAGCAACACCCACTACTAGGCTTAGTCTACCCTAGAAATAATTTGTTGATATTGTTGGGTGGAGCTATATACTGGCACACCCTGCCAATGTAGATACACGTACATCTTTATACCAGTTCCTTAGGGCTTCTGCCAGTACAGAAATGTTGTTTGAGAAGGAAGCTTTACCAGCAGAAGTTTTAAGCATAGCCCTTACGTACCCATTCTTTTCAGAGTTACAGCTAGGGGTTAAAGTAAGCCAGAATGCCTGTTCTGGGGCCCCCTATAAATACAGGAGCACACCAAAATGCTGCGTTCTGGGGCCCCTAAGAATAGAAGAATGCACTGAAATGCAGCATGTTGATGTGTTCCCCCAGGGCCAGCTCAAGGGGCTGTGGGCTGGAGTGAGCCCAGCCACTCCTGCCCCCCTTTCCCTGGAGGCTGCAGCGGCCCCACCCCTTCCTGCTGGGCCCAGGCAATGCATGTGGCATGGACCCAATCTCAGGCCTATAGCCTTTCTTGCTGGCCAGCACTGCAGCCTGCCTGCCTCCCTCCATCACCTGGCCCAGCTCCTTGGCAACACAGGTAAGGGAGCCCGGTGGTGGTGGTGGGGGAACGGGACAGGTGGGCAGCCAGCAGCTCAGCATGGGGGCGGGGTAGGAAGGAGGAGTAGGACGGTTGGCTGAGGCAGTGTGGAGGGGGTTAGGGAGCTGAAGTAAAGACAGGGGAGCTGCGTGGCGGAGGGTTAGGAGGGCTGGAGTGGAGACATGGGGCAGGAAGCTTAGGAAATGGGGATTGGGGCTGAGGAAGACATGGGGAAAAGTGGTCTGATGGGGGGCAAGTGTTTGTGGGGCAGTAGCTGGGGTAGGGACAGGCATTTGTAGGGGAGTAGCTGTGGTGTGTGAAGGGTACCCAGAAATTTAGGAGGGTGCTGGGGCCCACCAAATTATACTTTAACCTCTGGTTCAGCTATCATAGTTGCATGTAGCCTTTACCAGGCTGAAATGTTACAAGACCCATGGGCTTGAGTTCCCAGCCAGTCTCCTGGGAAATCATACACTATCCCCTGGGTACCCCAGAGGCAGAAGTTAAAGCAAGCCAGAACATCTGGAGCCCAGATTCCAGAATCTAGAAAAATCAGACCCATACATGCAATGAAGGGGGCCCAGAGACAAGGAAGGTTCCAGGGCCCCTTAACTTATACTTCAACCACTGCCTAGAGGGAAATCCTTCCTCTCTTACAAGCATGAGTCTGACTGTAATACATAAAACTTTTACTAGTAACAAACAAATATATCAAAGCAATATCAAAACCAGCACTGATTTTGGGAGACACTGCAGTATAGGATTCATACAAAAACCCATAAGCAGAACTCACCCACCTCAGTGTACCAAGAGCATGCCCTTCACTTCTCCATTACCCCTGTACTGACCATCACAGTTTTAGTGTCCATCCCACAAGGGGGGCCCTCGGTCAGTCCCCTCCAGTTGCCTTCTGCCACCTCCGGGCCCACTGGCACCACCTACTCACACCATCCACTCCTGCCAGCTGTCTGCTTGCAAGGCGTTCTCCTGGCCAGAGGCACCAACTTCTGCTGGGCCTCAGTCAGCTTTTTAGTGAGTTCAGCTCTACAACCCTCTAGTGATCTCAACTCCAGACTTCAGCTTTTAGGACACCAGAGACGGGTCCCTAATCAGCCTCACAAAAAGACTCCACAAGGAACCATCAAGTCTGTCTTTTAATGATGGAAAAGGAATTAGCATTCCCTAGGCATAGCTCTTCAGCAAAGCTGATACTGCCCCCCCTTCCTCTAAAAACACAGGGTTGGCCACTCGAGTACTGTGTTGCTGATGGTGACTCTTCCATCAGGGCAGGCTAAACAGTTTAAACAATCAAAGGGCAGCATAATGAAGGAGACCCCACTTCATTTCCTCCTTCAGTTAAAACACAAAATACCATCTCCCATGGTGCCCTGCAGCTGGGCAGGTTCATCCATATACAATGTATGTATGCTAAGTACTTAATTGTCTTCATGCAAATACCAAACCCATGCAAACAGGGCCTTTTTTTTAGCTGTTCACTCTCCTTTTAGCTGATAAGCAAGAAGTGCCCAGCCTCTAAATCAGGGCAGGGCCGGCATTGGGGATTGTGTCCCCCGCAGCAAGCAATGCCAGCGCAGACGAGTGACGTCATCTGGGGAGCACCACGGCGCTGTCCCCTTTTAGTGCCCTTCAAATGCTGGCACCCTCCTGCAACTCAGGGCCTGCTTACTGTCTAGCACTAGCCCTGAACCAGGGGTCTCAAACTTGTGGCTCACAGGCCACATGCAGCCCCTATAGTTATTTCCTGCAGTCTGCAATGATACTATCATTATCAATATTTGCAATATCAGTGTATGAAAAGGTTTCAGTGGTGCAGCCCTCAGCCTAATGTTCTAGGCCTCATGTGGCCTTCATGGTGATTTGAGTTTGAGACTCCTGTTCTAGACTATGGTTGGCCAACCTATGGTCTGCAGGCCAGACTCCAGCCCTGGCATTACCTGGAAGCTGGGGCCCCAGGGCATTTTTAGATGTCCTGCTGTGGCCAGCTGTGTTGCATGACCCAAGGCGGAAGAACTGGCTGGATTCTGACAATTAGAGCTCCAGCCAGGTGAGGTGGGTGAGAAGAGGAGTGCACTGGGTATAGCAGAGGGATCAGGACCCATGCAGCGCAGGGCCAGGAAGGGGTAAAGCGCTCAGGCCTGGCCAGCCAGTGAAGGGGGAAGGTGTGGAATTGCAAGGAAGGGGAAGGAGAAGATGCTCTGGACTGCAGAAGTGCAGAGCCTGGAGTGGGGGAAGAAGGTAATTGGGACTGGGGGATGTGCAGAGCTCAGAAGGGTGGGGAGGACAGCTGGGAAGGGGAAAGTGATCAGGATGGCCAGCAAGGGAAGAAAGGGAGATGATCAGACCACAGGACAGGCAGAACCAGAGGGAACAGGGGCTGGGAGCAGGAGGAGTAATTTGGATCAAGAGAAGTGTAGAGCTGGGAAGGGGAAGGTGACCAGCAGGAAGTGAGGTGCCTGGCCAGAAGGGAGGGAAGCAGAGGAAAGTGATGGGGACCAGGCAAGATGCAGAGCGGGAGGGGAAGTTGATCAGACCTGTGATGTGAGGGGGCTAGGAAGACAGAAAAGGGATTGACAGGAAGGTGCAGGACTGGGGGAGAGGGGCTAGGTAAAGGAATTAGTTTGGGGGGGGGGTCACACCACACT
Source organism: Podocnemis expansa (assembly GCA_007922195.1). Taxonomy (NCBI): domain Eukaryota; kingdom Metazoa; phylum Chordata; order Testudines; family Podocnemididae; genus Podocnemis; species Podocnemis expansa. The sequence goes on from ML682025.1 coordinate 10,195,574, forward strand.
ACTCACCATGCTTCTTTGCCACTCCTGTCCTATCTCCCATGCTTCTCCCAGCCACCTTAGTCCTCCCGTGCCTTGCTCTCCTCCCCCCCTACCCTTCATATGCTCCCCACGTTCTCCCAGCCCAACCAACATGGCCATCCTTGCCTTGCTACACTCCACTGCCACCTCTGCCCTCCCTTGCCTGGCCCATGCCTAATTGCCACCTCTATACATTGATGCTTCTTGGGGGGGGGGAATGAAGGGAAGCCCTTTTCAAGTTCTCAAAAATGTGGTTTAACAAGTGAGAGCTTGTATAGAATTGTGAAAGTGACACTTTAAGCATTACTGTAGGGAGAATAGATATTTGGAAGTTAGGTATTAGATCTAAGATTTTGCTTTAATAGAAGCAAATGCTATTTGTAAATGGTTGAGTTTTTAATAAAAAAAAAAAATCAGTCAATTGCTATGCCTTATCTATCCAAGATTTGCTCACCAGCCCCCTGAGTTAAAAAAAAAATTGTGATGTGGTCCCTCTCCCAAAAAGGTAGGACAGCTTTGCTCTAGACCTTACTTATCCTCCCCCCAGCTGAGAATCCCCATATGTATGAACTTACATTTAAAAAAAAAAAAAAAGGACAGGAAATTATGAATTAAGATTAAAACCCCACCTTAAACATTTCATAGTGAGAATAGTCACAGTAAAGACATCCAACAACCCACAGGAGAAGTGTGAACTACTGCCACATGCCTCATTCCTTCGCAAGGACAGTATCATCTCTATTATGCAACAACTGATAGGACCCACTCTTAAACATGCAGTACTTTTGTCAGTTCTGGCCTTCTTTAGAGCCAGACAGTCCTCAAGGTGAGACATGGTTTGTGAAATCCTGGTGTCAGATGTTGCTGTACTCACCACTTCTGAAGGGTGAGATGCATTAGTCTAGTTCAGCAGTGAAAACCAGGAGTCCTGGAGCACTTTTAAAGACTTACAGAATTATTTTACTGCATAAGCTGTAGGGGATTTTCTCCCACACAAGCTTATACAATGAATAAGTTTGTTAGTCTTTAAAAGTGCTAGAGAACTTCTTGTTTGTTCTGCTCACCACTAAATCATCTCCTTGATGCTGCAGCTAGGATCTAACTCTGCCAGGCTGACTTTTTTTTTTTCCCCCCCCATGAAGATACTCTCTTCCCCTCAGGGCTTGATAGTTCCCTCTTTGTGGCTTAGGCCTTCAGCCAGGTCTCTAATTTTCTCCTAGATTTATGTACCACAGCATTGCTGTACCAGCCAGTCTTCCATTCAACTGGTCCTCAATGGTTAGCCACCCACTCCAGGGTTCAGCCTAGGAACCCTAGAACCAACAGTTAAAGTCAGCACTGCCCCACTTTTTCTGGTGCTGCTCTAGACTAAGTCCTACATTATTACTAACAGGTTCTATCACCCTCTCATTACACCCTAACTCTGAAAAAATAACTCCAATAACCCTTTTCTGTGCTGCTTCCTGGCTTTATACCAGCCCTGCCTGCACCCATCCAGCTGAACCTCATCCTTTAATTAGTCCTCACAGCTCCCTGACTCCTCCTTCAAGTTCAACCTAGGTAGCTAATTGGCCACCTGGCCCCTTTACCCCATCACACCTGGTCATATTTAGGTTTATGGCAAAACTCCCATTGATGCCTCTGGGGCTAATATTTTACTTGCAGTATGGTTGTGAAGCAGCAGCTCTGCTATAATTAAAGTTTAAAGATTCTTCCTGTTGAAAAGATAACAGCTCTAAGATTTCTAAACTACACCTGCTGACTTGTTTTCCATCCCCATGGGGTGAAAGGCTGGGCTGGTCATCAAAGCTTGGGGTCATTTGAACAAAGTCTCCTAGGATACAGCCCCCCACCCCCTCCCATCTCATGTTTACACAATCAGGTTCTTCTAACTTTTTTGGCACATGCTGATTCTCAGAGGATGGTTTGCATTCTCCCCAAAGTGACATCGCTTGCTCAGGTTTCTCTTAGCTATTCTTAGCTATATTCTTAGCTATATATTATAGCTATTCTTAGCTACATTCCATTCTGTAAGTTCACCCATCTTCGAAGCATCTGATGAAGTGGGATTTTCTCCCACGAAAGCTCATGCAAAAAATAAATCTATTAGTCTTAAAGTGCCACATGACTCTTTGTTTTTTTGCTGGACTAGACTAACATGGCTATCCCTTTGGAAATTCTCTTAGCTAGCATGTAGCACCCACTGCCCCTTTGAGGTGCCAGGGGGTTATTTTAAAGAACTTACTCAGTATTAAGTTACAGCACCAGCTGAAAGGGTTCCTAATCACTCCATTGATGATTTGTTAATTATTGTCCTGAAGAAAATCAATGGGACATCAAGACTTCAAAGAGAAACAGCCAAAATTCAAATAATATGCAGATTAGATTGTGTGAAAGCAGGGCTACATCATGACTATGGATTCTTTTCATATTATAAGTAATTTGACTTCGAAACCTCTGATGAATTGGGATTTTCTCCCACGAAAGCTCATATGAAAAATAAATGTTAGTCTTTAAGTGCCACACAACTCCTTGTTATTTTTTAATTTGACTTCGCCCTGTGTGCTGTTCCCTAGAGTTTGAATCCTTACATATACTCTGATTTCCTGTTGCAGTATGACCTGATCCCATCTCTTACACTCCCTTGCATTTATTCTCATCCAATTCTGTAAGTTCCCCCTCTTCAAAGCATCTGACGAAGTGGGATTTTCTCCCACGAAAGCTCATGCAATATATAAATCTGTTAGTCTTTAAGTGCTACAAGACTCCTTGCTTTTTTTGCTGAAAGGGTCAGTAGCTCAAGCCAAAAAGAATAAAATGCACAGCTGCAAGATTAAAGAGATGTTGACAGCCAGATAGGCTGTTGGTAGCTCAGGATGCCCTACTGTGGTTATTGAATATGGCCACACCCATGCACTGTGTGTTCAAGCCCAGTCCTTGTCAGCTTCCATGAGCTGTGTCTTATGCATGATCCTTGCCTTTGGCAGGGGCTTCTTTTGGAAGGTTGGCCCTGGGACCAGTTTCCCCATATCAAACACTACCCTGTGTCCAAGGGAGGAGCTGCCTGCAAAACAAACTGGCAGCCGGGGCAGCTATTACAGGCATATGAAAATGTGTAGCTTTTGAGACAGAGGATTCTCTCCTGCTGTCTCCTCATCTCCATGTGTACCCTGTGTCTAGCTTCTGAATGGTGGCTCTCCCATGTCGCTTAGACCATTAACATTGCCTCCTGACAGGTCCTTAATGGGCCAGAATGGCTCAGGTCTACCAGGGAGGGGGCAGGTGGTTTGGCAGTTCCCATCAGGGGATCAAACAGGAAAGTCTTACTTTAGAGGCTGAAATCTGGAACTGATGAGTGGCACATGGCAGATGGAAAGTGTCTCATTTCTCATGCTTTGGACAGGGGCAAGCTGTCAGCATGTCAGAGATCCACTTAAAGAGTAAAGAAACCTCAGAGCCTGGCTCCCTACATAACAGGGAGCATTTCCACACTAGAGTAGGCATCAGAAGCAGCCAGACTGCCTAGTTAAGCCAAAAGAGGCAGGTTCTTTGCATCAGGAATTGGCTGAACTCCTGGCTGGCACACAACTAGTGAGCTCAAAGACCCCACTCTCCATAAGCCACTCCCATATAGAGCCCCCTCAAAAGGCATGCAGCTAATCCCATGAGTACAGTACCCCTCTGCATGAGAAAGGGGGCAGAATCACACCCTGTGAAAGATACCTCTGGCCTTGCCTGGGCCCTCAGCACAGTGGCTGCTGAGTCTGCTCCACTGTGCTGACTGGTGGATGTGATTCACTGAGAGACATTACCAGCACCCAGGCAATGCTTTCCAGACCATTATTTAATTAGGACTGTGTCAGCAACGTGAGCCTGGGTGAAACAACGACTGGACAAACCTGTCCCCAGCACTTCAGTCTGGGTGGAGTCTCTCAAGGCTTGGAGAGTTTGCTGAGCTTCCTTGTGGCCTGCTAAAGGCTGGAGAGACTGGGTATACTGAAAGAGGCCCCCTGAGACGGATCAGGTGACTCCTTGATGTAGCATAGCTGGAAGTTGCAGGCAGTAAGGATGCTCAACAGCTGAGACTGCTAGAGAGAGTCCTGGCAGAGTAAATCTTTCAAATAACATATTGAGAGAAACCTGCAATGACTCTTAGAGCATGGGCAAGAGGAGATGTTCAGGACACTCTGAGGGACCTTCCCAATGGACTTTGCTAGCTTCTTGATTTCAGAACCAAAGGGTCTAAAAAGAACACCCCTCCTCCCTACTGTGATGCATAAGGAATAAGACATGATAAGGGTATAAAGATGATGAACAGTGCAGAGGAGATGGCCCATTTCTGCTGACACTCTCTCATCCTGGAGGCGGTGGTCCTGTCTCCAGAGTTGAGGGTGAATTGAATTTTGCACTAAAAGCAGGGACTTTATCTGTGCTAGTATAAAACACAAATCTTCCCAAAATTATAGCACATGCTTGCTCATTACAGAATGAATTATCTGATAATGTATGAGTCAACCTACTAATTATTAGTTTGCCTTCAACTAATTAAACTGGGACTTTGTTTCTGAAATACACTACCCCACATCAGCCCCCCTTCTATGTCTTTCTGAATGATTTCATTAATAACTAATGCAGATTCCTCAAACTTTCCATGCAGTAGTTAAAATTCACCTAAATCCCATGCATTGGTTATTTGAAGAGTGGAAATTTAATTAAGCTAAATTATTAATGATTATTGTCATTACTTGTTATGATTTACTGTAGATAGGCCTGGGTCAACAGCTCAGGGCACTCATTATTGGAGCCATTGCAACGTGACTCAATCATCACTCTTCCTATGAAGCCAATTTGCATGTTACAGTCTTGTTGCTTGTAAGGAGTCAGTGACTTGGAAAAGCTGAGTTTAAGTGTCAGGAACTCTCACTGGTCAGTTACGTGGCCTTTCGTCACTTGTCTTTGAAGATTCCTAGGCCCCTCAGTGCTAGAAAAACCCCTGGCATGATGGCCTTAGCCCACCTAGACAGCAAGGCAGCACTGCCAGAAAAACTGAGACTGGAGTGTAGGGAGATTCCTCACAGCACAGAGGCATGGGGACTCTGGGATTTGTCCCTCCCCCAGATCTCTCCATCACATAGCATGGTCTCCCTACCCATCATCTCCTTCACTCTGATCTCCCCCACCCCTCCTTTTCTCCCCAGGAATCCTTTTGTGCTGCTTGGGAGAAGCAAAGCTCTTGTAAATGCATTTAACCACCCAGTATGCCATGGCTGCTTTCCTAAGCTCTCTCAGGTGGAATGGACTGGGCTGGGAGATCAGGGCTTCTCTCAAACTGCTCAGTTCTTTGAGCACTGCTCAGATACATTCAGTAGGTGTCCGTGCTGCAGCGTGCAATTGGTCGGAAACTTTTTGCCGTAGCTTGTCAGCAGAGGGCTGGCAGCCACTGTCCCTCACGCCACCCTGTGGCTATATACATGGCTGCCTCACAGCCCCTCTTCAGTTCCATTTTGTCCGCCTCATCAGTGGTTCGTGGAACAGCCCACTCCTTGCGATCATGCAATCAGCCTGTCTTCTCCTTTTGTGAACCAGAAGCTTGACTGGGAACACTTCTTTGTGGACATTGTTTCACGGAAGAGCGTTTCCTCTTCTGAGTGTCTGTCGGAGCGGCAACACTGCTCCCCTCTGCCGCCTGCCATGCCGGGGTTTAAACCTTGTGCTGCCTGCGGCAAGGCCTTCCCACGGATGATCCCCCCACGAAGTGCTTTTGGTGCCTGGGCGAAGCCCATTTGGTCACCTCCTGCTCCATCTGTCTGTCCTTTAAACCCAGGACAATAAGAGACAGGGAGGAAAGGCACCCCGTGCTGGCCTCAGGGCAAGTGCAGTGGCCCACCCCCAAGGCTTTGGGGTCTCCTGCAGCACCACGTGCCTCTTTGGCACTGGAGCCTTCCCAGCACTGCTCCCCTAGGGAGCCCAGAAAGACCGGTTTGGTACAGGTCTTAGTACCGCAACACCAATGCCGTTCCTTGTCCCCCTCCCAGGGGGCCACCACAGGACTGAGAGGAGTCAGTGCCACTCCTCGTGACACTGGAGGCATTCGAGGCAGCGAAGGCGCTCCTCTTATTGCCTACACCGCCCTCTCCGGTACCCCTCAGGAAGAGGGGTAAGCCAGCATTCACCTCCAGGGTCTGGTCCTGGAAGCGCTACCCAACACCCACTCCGGTCTCAGTCTAGAGTTCCCTGACACCGGAACCCCCCATGCCTGAGAGCCCCAGTACTGTTGAGTCTTCTCCCCGGCTCCGTATAATTTTGCCGTCACTGGCACCAACGTCATGGTCCCATTGAGCCTAGAGGAGGGTGCCTCAAGGGGATCTAAACAGTCCTGTCCTAGACTCTCAACATCGGCACTAGGTACTGGCCCCATGAATGGTCTCCTCAAGAGAACATGTCGGGCCCCCGCGGTACCATGGAATTCATACTGGCACCGGCACCTCCAGCACTGGCTAGAATGTTAAATCCTGTGCCATCCTCCTACACGGGAGACCTCGTGGCATATTTCGATCTTCTGCGCCGTGTTGCTGCCCGTGCAGGGATGGAAGTTCAATCCCCTGAGGGGTCTGCCAACACACTATTTGGGCTGGTGTTCTCATCTGGCGATCCTATCATGGTCCCACTCCACCCTAGTGTCTGGGATCTCACCTCATCACGATGGCGAAGCCTGGGCTCCATTCCTCTGGTATCGGACATGGCGGGCCTCAAATACCAGGTCCCAGGGATAGACTTCCCTTCCCTCACCCACCAGCCAGTACTGTCTTGGGGTGTGGTGGAAGCGGCACTGGGCCCAGGGCGAATTCCCTGTGACCCCTTCTCCGCATCGAGGGATGCGAGGGAAGTAGGCCTTCTGGGGCAGAAGGTGTACTCCTCCTCCGCTTTCTAGTAGTGCATGGCCAACAACCAGGCCCTGGTGGGCAGGTGTATGATGGGAGTGTGGGAGTCAATGAATAAGTTTAGACACCTACTCCCATAGGAGGTGAGGGAAAATTATGACACCTTCCTGGAGGAGGGCAGGATAGCATCCCAAGACCTCCTATTGGCTTAGGACACTAAAAACACAGCCTGCCAAACAGTGGCCTTGGCCGTGACCCTCCACTGCACAGCATGGCTTAGGGAAGTGGGGATACCCCGGGGCCTCCCAGCAGGTCATCTTTGACCTCCCCTTTGATGGCGAGGCTCTTTTCCTGGCAGAGATCGAGGCTGTCATCCCCATCACCCAAGACCCCCAGGGGGAGTTTAAGTATTTGGGCCTCCTCCCTTCAGAGGCCCCTGAACAGTGTCCCACCCACTAGGAGCCTTATGCCCTGCCCTGATTCGTCCTTTTTTGGCTGAGTGGCCAAGTTAGGCGCTCTCACCCCTGCGGCCTGGTTCCATTCTTGGGCAGGAGAGTTTCTCCTGTCCCTGGCCCATACCCCCTCTCACTGCAGAGGGACTTCTCCCTCCACCAGGGGTTGGAACCTCTATTCTGGCTGATGATCGTCGGTCTCTCTTTTAGGCAGGGACCATGTACTACCCTGGCCACCAACACACTTCCCCCTCTTGATGTCACTCGTGAATTCCCTGAATTCTCACTGGGTTTTTCACCTGTTGGGGAGGGGAGCCTCCCCATCCGCTCCTTCACATCTGATGCTTCTCTGCTCCCCCTTGTAGGCACACAGGGCAAAAAACCAAACCAAACCAAACCAAAGGAACAGGGTAATCCCTATAAGGGACTGCATTATTCTCCATCATAGAAATAAGAGACTCTTCTTCCAGTATCACTGTTGTGACTCGGCTGAACATATGTTCGCTTAGCCTTGAGGGCCGCACCTCCTGATCCTGTGCACCCGACCCCACAGATCCAGAACAGTTTTATCCCTAACTGGGCTCTGGATCCTCACACCTTGCTGCTCAGAAAGGCTTCCCCCTTTCCTTTCCTACCGTTTGGTCCCACAGCTACCGAACCTGGGTGACCCACAACATGAGCCACAATACAGGCCCTCCCCTGTCCAGCGGCTGTGTGGCAGGCCTCAGGTCCTACCCATTTCTCTTCCTCAAACAGTCCACCTTCTGGGTCTTTGGGACTGGGTAACTCGTGGGCAACCTGCCTGGGCGCCATCTCAGAACAGCAGCAGCGGGTAGTTAGATGCCTAGTCTCTCAGACCTGACCTCTTGTGCCCAGATCAGACATCTCAGGGGTTGTTACCCCCCTTTTTCCCCAGCCTCAACCCCGGTAGCCTATCTCCAGCTCTGGGGGTGAACAAGCTTGAAAGTATCTCTTCATGATAGGGCCTCTGGCCTGACCCCATGTTTCTCCCCTTTTCTCAAGCAAAAGGGGGATTTCTTACTCTTAGTGAAAGAGAAGCTCTGCTCGCCTAATATCCTAGCCCAAGCTTCCTGATGGACCACAGGCTGTCTACCGGGCAGTCCCGAGTATCCTGGGATCCTATGACCCAGAGCTTCATCCCTTAGTACTCAGAAGAGTTTTTGGTTGTTACAAGGGGATGGGAAGTGACCTAAGGCCACTCAGTGCGTACTCTAGGGAGGACGGGAATGCCCCTAGTAGCCGCCTGCTAACTAACAGCACAGGCCCACTACCGCTGGCCTGTCTCCTTCCTACATGACAGGCCCAGGCAATCTGGGGACCATTTGTTCCCTGTTCTCCTCTCATGGGATGAACCCTTGCCCAACTCTGGAGTCGGTCCTTCTGATGCTAACCCAGAGGCCTGTTGTAAATGTTCATTGCAAATATTGGTTTATGCAGTTTCTGGAGCCTGCCCACCAAGCAGGCATCTTCCCAGCAGACTACCCATTGTTAGGGTACCCCCGTAGACCATCCATCCTCCCTTCCTCAGGCGGGACAAAATTTCTGCTCAACTTGGGCTGTCAGGCTCTGAGTCTGACCCTCAGGCCAGTGGTAATGTTCAATTCGAACAGTGGCCTAGGTGGGGTTTTTCTGCTCCTCTTCCAGAGCCTCTTCACCCAGCGGGCGTTCTCTCCCATCAGAGCCCCTGTCCTCACAACATTGGCAACATTGTGGTTATCCTTCCCAGTAATTCCTGTGCTTTAGCCCAAGGGTCCTATTAAACAATGTTTCTGCCCTCCCCAGGCTTTCTCCAGCATTGATAGCTCCTTGGTATGCATAGGGTTTTGGTGCCAGGCAGCTATGAGACCCCACAAGGATGGTGGGAACATATTACCATCTCTTCCCTCAATTCCGAGTAGTGACCTCAGATCTTGGCAAGCCAGATGACCCTTGCCATTGGTCAGCTACCACTTCCTTCTTGGTCAAAAAGAAAGAGAGAGGAAGGGAAAAAGCAGAGAGAGAGAGAAAACATCAAAAATGGGTAATCAGAGCTGCACCTTGGCATTCTGGCACACCCCCGACCCACCTAGCTGGAGGGAGTCTTTCCCCTCCCGTGCCCATGATCCTCGAGATCTCTCTCTCTCTCTCTCTCTCTCTCTCTCTCTCTCTCTCTCTCTCTCTCTCTCTTCACATCCTTGGTATTGGGACCCTGAGGTTCTATGCATTACGAAGCTGGGTGTGCCTCCATTAGGTATGCAACTCTATAGCCTTTGTGTGCATCAGTGCTGCAAATACAGAGAGTAGTACCAAGGCCATGGGACGCGGAGAAGAGCATTTCTTCTGTCCGGCAGATTGTTGATCATCAGGTCTCAGTTGCTAGATGCTCCCTTTAGATTGGCGTAATGCCTTGAAGTGTCTAACATATCCCTTCCATGAGAACACTGGGGGCGGGTTACGATGTCTTCGGAAGACACCCTGGCCACAGGTGACGCCTTAATAGTGGTGTAGCTTGCCCTGGACATGGCTGTTCACGCCATCCCTTCAACTGTGGATAAGCACTCTTGTCTTCTTCTAGCGATCTAAGCCAACCGCGTAGGCATCGCATCCTATTCAGCAGTAGCCCCTGCCCTATTCTCCCTGCTCCCCTTTTTGGCTGGACTAAGAAAAGGGGTGGTTTTTCCCCACTGTATCGCCTCTTTCCCTCTTCCTCATGTCTCTCAGCACTCAGTATCTGCAGCTAGTAGATAGATAGCTCCAGGGTCTGCTACTTTTCCTGTAACCTTCTCACCAGGGCTGTAACTACAGCGGGGCCAATGGGGCTTTGCCCCGGGTGTGCCAGAGTGGCTCAATAGAGCCACTCATTTAAAAGGCACATTTTGCGGCACTGGCCCCAAGCACCACTAATGGCAAGAGGCATGTTCTGATCGGAACATGCCCCGGACAGCGCAACAGCACGTTACAGCTCCGCTTCTCACTTCAATTGATGCTAGTGCCAGGATACTGGGTTCTTCTAACTCAGCAGTTCCCTAATACCAACTGCTCAGATCTTTATGCTGACTCGCTTCCTCAATCATAGCCTCATAGGTGTCTCCGTTTGAAGTCTCAAACTAAAATGACGTTAGGCCTTCCTGCTTTTCACGGAACAGTAGGCTGTCCAACGCAATAGGACTTGTGTACCTTACTGGTCTTTGCCTGGGATGTGGATTTTAGTAGCTATTTACCTTGGCTAGAAGGGTCTCAGTGTTGAAGGCCCTTTTTCCTCAGAAATCCCACATGCGAGGCTCTTCTTAGCAGGCCTTCTATTCCCAACTGGGGTCAGATCCCCCGCCCCAAGCTCCTCTTTACCTGGTCCTTGGTTCCAAGGCTGAAACCTTAGGTCCCTCTGGGGGACCTTGCCAGCTTGGGGGCAGCTACCCTGCATGGGAAAAGCAGTGCTGGAGGCGGCCAGGGCCATCTCCACCCACCGTCCACGAGCATGGCTATTATTCACCTATTACTGAATGTATCTGAGCAGCACTCAAAGAACGGTGGGTTACTTACCAGTAACTGTCCCTCTTTGAGATGGGCTGCTTGGATTCATTCACAACCCTCCCACCGTCCCTGCAACTTGGATTTGGTGACTTTTAGGGATTGAGGAGGGGCCAGGTGGCAGCCACATATATAGCCACGGGGTGGCGTGGGGTGGTGGTGGCCACCAGCCCTCTCCTGACAGGCTAGGGCAAAAAGTTTCTGACCAGCTGTGCGCTGCAGCATGGATACACCTATTGCTGAACGAATCCGAGCAGCCCATCTCAAAGAAGGACAGTTACTGGTAAGTTATGCACCGTTATTTTGTCCACAGCTGGGTGAGTGTTTGCTGGTGAGTCTTGCCCATGCTCAAGGTTTAGGTGGTTGCCACATTTGGGGTTAGGAAGGAGTTTTCCCTCAGGGCAGATTGGCAAAGACCCTGTTTTTTTTCCATCTTCTTCTGCAGCATGGAGCACGGGTCACTTGCTGGTGGATTTTCTGTACCTTAAAGACTTGAATTGAGGATTTCAGTAACTCAGTCATAGGTTAGGTTAGGTGTCTATTACAAGAGTGGGTGGGTGAGGTTCCGTAGCCTGCATTGTGCAGGAGGTCAGACTAGATGATTGTTTTGGTCCCTTCTCACGTTAGAGTCCATGAGTCATTGGGTTCTGCAGCGCAGGAAGTACTCAGTGTGGCAAATCTGCATGGCTGCCATAGTAGCTGGGGGAAGATTCTCTGGCAAGAGTTGGCCTGAAAGAGAGAGCTATGTTCTAAATCCAACTGCTGGTTGTTCCTTTGGGAGTGACTCTCCTGTCATTGCTTTGCAGTCTTGGAGGGTCTGCTAATAGAAACCCCCAGCCTGCTGCAGACATGAGAGAGTGCCAAAGCAGAGGGCTTCGTATTGATTAAAAACCCAGGGGCAGATGGCAGGAGGACTGGCACTGTGACATGCAATGCTATTATTTCTATTGAAGACTCTCTAATTGGGATAACAGCCGATTAAAAGGATGGTGGATCTGAAGGCCCTTAAGGAGGCAATTGTCTGATTTCACAGTTAGCCTGACAATGATGGTACTGCATTCTGGATGAAAGGCCTTGTATAGTCATTGAAAAACATGGGTGAGCATTTAACCTGAAAACATCCCCCCTGAGAAACTCTAAGAGGCATGCGCTGGAAGAGGTTCTGAGGACCCTGAGTAGCGTGTTAACTTGGCAATGGGACTGTAAGGTCCTTGTAGGCGGGCACCATCTTTCTATTACAGAGGCATATGGCGCTAAGGGGCGCCTTTTGGCTCAATCACAATGCAAGCTGCTGCTGTGGCTGTTGTTATTTAAGTTGAGAGGGGAGCTGCAAAAAAATGATCAGACATTTCAGAGGAAATGAGCTCTTTGTGATCAGTGTGGAGGGCATGCAACCAGTGATTGGCAAGAAAATCACTGCCATCTACATGCACATAAAGGATCTTACCAAGAGAGTTGGGCTCAGCCACTGTCGATTCCCAGTTGTGAGCAAAGTGAGTGGACTGCAACAGGGGGATCCCTGATAAAGAGATGAAAATGGTTTGAGCAGTGGGCCAAGTGAGGTAGCAGAGCCCCCACCACTAGACATATCTAAGGCTCAGTATCCATCCATCTCCTGGAGATGTGTAGGAAGATGACACAAGTCCAGTGATGCTGCTGTCATCTCTGGGACTGAGGTTCCTCATGGTTCTAAAGTCACCTCACTGGACGCAGACCACATCACCTTATTTTCAATGACATTTGCCCAGCAGTATTCTCAACTCCTCTCGCTCCCCACCTGGCCAGGTGCTGAACACAAGTAAAACAGTCAAAGTTCAGCATATTTACAGTTTGTCTGCAAGGTCCTGTGCATCCAATTCCTCCTGGGTCCATCTGCACCTGGAATTCTTCCTGACCCCTCTGCATCCAGGTCCATCCGGTCCTACCGCACCTGGAATTCCTCATTCTGGCATGTGCACACAATGACACTTCCACCCCATGTGTCAGTGCCAAGCTGGGGTCCAGTGGTTATTTTCTGCCTTTAGGATATAAGTTTAATGTCAACTGCTCTGAAATGGCCTGAGTTCCAGAGAGCAGCACCAAAAGGATCTTACGGTAGTACCTGACTCTCTTGACATTCCAATACCCTGGCCTAAAATTCACCTGTCACAGTAAGAGATCAGACTACCAAGACTTGATGCTGCTTTTGTCCTCCCCATGCTCTTCCCTGACTGTGCAGGGCAGTCACCCTTGCCCCAGCTCCTTGCCAGAGATGACAGGCCACCTTCACTTCACTTATATCTTCCTCAAAGCCAGTTTGATTAGCAGAGATTTTAATCTCTGCATTTGCTCTGGCTGCTTTTCAGAACAGCTGATTAGAACAGCCTGCATTAGCAAGGAGCAGACTCTTGATCTTTTAATCACAAAGGCACTTGGGGAGCTCTCCTCTCCCCTTCCTCTGTCCGATCAGTTTATTATTCTGTTTGATGTGAGCTTGTCTTAGAAATCTAAGGCTGCTGGCATTATGGAGGCTGCTTCCCACCCTCTCCAGTTGGGCATGCAGCGCTATAGACTATTAGGTATATTATGGGATTCTATCATTTAACAGGTGTGATTGACAGGCCGTCCTGGCCTACCCTACGGCAGAACATCAGAACTCCCAATGCTCAGTAGTGCAGGACTGGGTGTTTGAGGGAGGTAGAGTCATCTATTTTCATTAGATTGGAAGGGCCTATTTATTTCTAAGATGAGATGTGTATGGAACACGGACTCCACCCTGATCTGAAATAATGCTGTCCTGCCTTAGCTGTCACTAAACCTCATTCTGTCCCAAGGCTACTGCAGACAGACTTAACTCTCTTTTAGTCCTGTGCTCCCTTTTGTGCTCAGATGGGATTGCTGATTAATTTGCAAGCCAGGCAGACCTGTTCTCTCTTCCTTTTCCAATTCCATTTCTCTCTTGTCCTCTGATTATCAGATAAATAAGAACCGTCTGTTCTCTTTGCAGACAATGCATTCTCCACTGGGTCTGTCAGATCCCTGCTCAGATGGCTATGATCTGAACGTGGATGTTGGTATCTGCTGGGGGGTGGCAGGGACTGTTGTCCTGGGCCTTTTCCATGGGTACCATTTACAGGAATGATTTTCCAAGTGTGTTGAGTTATTGGTTGGAAATGAGCTGCGTGACGAATGTATTCCTCCCTCTGTCTGCAATGTGCTCCTGAGTTCTTCAAGTGTGTCTGCTACCTGCAAGCATCCTTCCCCATGTCTGGCACAACAGTCACCAGAAAATGGTCAGCTGTTCCTATGCAATGAAATCTGAGACAGTTGCAGGCCTTAGAATAGCAACTTATGGCAGGAACTGTGAAGCTGACTGTCAACACTGTTGACTCCTAAGGTGACTGTATCTGGGCACTAATAGAATAGAATAGAATCATAGGGTTGGAAGGGACCTCATGAGATCATTGAGTCCAACCCCCTGGGGCTTGCACCCAGGACCTTCAATGTTACAGTGCCTTTATACTGTGCCTTTTCATCCTGAAGTTTACAAAATCTACACAGAAAGCACTCGCCTTGCAATGGGAGGCAGCCATCCCTGGCTTGGAACACAACAGTCATTCTGGCACTGTAAAACAGCTGCTTAAAGTAGGCTGTGCAGTACAGTAATATGTACACTCAGACCCAAAGGGGTGATTCAAAGAATCAAAATGCAATTACTCAAATTGCATCACAGTATTAACTCTCTTACCCTGATGATAAGGTCTCAGCCCACAAGGGGCACTACCTTGTTTTAGGTCCCATCCAGAAGAATTGCCTCCAGCAGTGCCCAGCCCCAGTGCCCCACTGGGCAGAAGTAAGAGAGCCATCTGAGCTTTGAAGTTTCTTCTCACACGGCTTTCCCATAGAGTGACAGCCTGACTCTTGAGATACAGCAGAACAGAGGAGAGAAAGCCTGGGGCTAGCACGATGTAGCTGCAAAGGAAGGGGCACCACATACCACAGCAAAGACAAGTGGAAATCACTATAGTTTAAATCATTAAAGTGCCAGCTGGGGAGTGGGGCCAGCAGGGGACAGGAGCCACAGCAAGTGCAGGGGTCTTGCGGCACCCAGCCCCATAGGGGGTGGGGCCAGCAGGAGGGAGCCTCTGCAGTGCTGGCAGCCCTGTTTGCTGCTGTTAATAGGCATGCATGCCAATTTTGGGACATGTGCTGGAGGTTGTCAACCCCTGCATTAAACTCTGTGGTCATGAATGCAAGGGAGGCCATTGGGGGAGGACAGATGGTGACTGAGGAAGTTTTTGTGTGAACAAGGGACGAGAACACCTTTTTTGTGAGAGTTCTTCCCATGACAATGGCTGGGCCAGGAATTGCCAGGCGGTTGAGTAACTGCATCCTCCAGAGGGAAGCACATGACTCTTTTCCTTCCAGACAGGCTCCATAGCTAGCAGGAGAAGGAAGTTTTCAGCTAACTGCTGGAAAAGAGACCAGGCAGAAACCTGGGGGAGCTGGAGAGCTGCTTTACACAGCAGCTGCAGGTCTGTGATCTCTTCAGTTTCGTCTACACTGTGAGCTGGAGGTGTGACTTCAGATGGAGGAGCCATACCACACTAGCAGTGGCAGCTAGAAATAGGAGGCTGGCCCTGGTGCTGTGAATAGTTGGATATGCTAGCAGCTAGCCCCTGGGTACGTAACTAATATATTGGATGGGATCATGCTCGGGATGGCTTGGCCCTCCCACCATCTGTGCTGCCATGCCCATCCTCTATTTTTCGTGCTAAACTTCAATCGAGTTTGAGCAGCTGCATCTCTTGGAGCTGGAATTTACACCTCGTGCTCAATGTGCAGCCAGACCCTTAGCCCAGAACTGAGCTCTACACTGCCTTTGCTTTCCATGCAGATCCCATCCTGCACCTAGATGTTGGCATGGACTGATGAAGGATGCACAGTTCTCTTGGCTCCCAGACCCTTTCACCCAGCTCCACATCTCCTCCAGTTTAGCAGGGTCCCTTCCACCTCTCATGTACTATGTGAGCCATTGGCTGTAAGGCCTTTTCGGTTACTTCACATCCCCATGCATATAGACAGAGTATACTCCATCGCTACCACACTGAAAAACAGGTGGGATGAAGGTTGAACGCTTCAATTTCCTGGGGAGAAGCCCTGTCATGTGGGTGCAGAGAAGAAAGAGGGATGGCTGTGAAGCCCAGTGTTGCATTCAGTGTTTGGCTGCTTCTATCCCTTATGCCAATGGATCTGTCTGTTCCCTATCACTGGACTGTAGGGCTGGGACAACACAGGGCTGGGCTGCCGAAGGCGTGGGATTGCGCACCAAGTCCTTCCATTTGCAAACTCAGTCTGTAATACATGATGTGCAGAGGAGCCATGTTACTAAATGCATCATTGGTTAAACAGGCACATTCACTAAGACACAACGACTAGGACTAAACTAATCCCTTGCTCAGTTCACAGCCTGTTTGCAGGTTTGCATGCCCTTGGGCTGGTGATCCTAACTGGGCAAGATGCTGTTGTCAGCCAGACTGATTTAAATCCCACAGTAATGCAATTGAAATCAGTAGAAGAACTGAGGTTCGCCATATTTATGAGAGAATGAGAGTATACACCCCAGTTAGAAAAAGGCCAGACTTGCATTTAAAGCCTCAGACTAATAATCTGTTATTCCTGGGTTCAACTCCTGGCTCACTCCAGGCTCTTGTGTGACCCTCAGCAATTGGCATATTTTTCTCTGTGCTTCACTTCCTGCCAGTAAAACGGAGCTAGCAGCCTTCCCTTATCTGCTTCCTTTATTTCAATTGACAGAGCATGTCCATCACCACTGCACATGCACAATAAGGTCCTAATCTCAGCTAGAGTCTTTGGTTGCTATCTTAATAAAAATAATTGTTAATAAGCGGTAAAAGGCATGGGGGGATGGTTCAATGTGTGTGGGGAAATGGCAAACAGTTCCCATAAAACCACCCCCAAAATGGTAATTAGTAGATATCAAGAGCAGTTAGATGGCAAACAGATGTAGACGAGCAATTAACAGCAAGAAAGGGTGGCTAATGAATAGCAATCAGGGCAGCAAGGTGGTGATTGACAGCGAGGCACAGAGGTCGATAGTAATGAGCAGCAGCCACAGACGGTCACTATCATTGAGATGCAATCAGTTCCTGGTATGCAGTTAGCAATTGCAGGGGAATGCTGTCGAGGCATATTGTTTGCTTGCACTGGCAGGGCAGCAAGGCACTGGGGCTGGTGTGAAAATAGAAAATCTGGTTTGTGGAAATTATTGATGTGTCTTTGGGTGGTCATTCTGGGAAGATAGAGGACTTCTGGGAATATTTTGTGAAAAGTGAGAGAAACACCCTCACATACATCAGAATCAAGTAGTACACTGCCTGCTCTGCCTGCCTAACTCTGAGCACGGCCTTGGAGAACCTGGACATCTAAGATAGTATGCTGCAATTAAAGACCCATGGCTGGCTCACGCCAGCTGATTCAGGCTTGCAGGGCTTGGGCTGTGGGGTTGTTTCATTGCAGTGTAGACGTGCAGAGATGGTCTTCCAATGAAAGTTTTGTTGACACCAATGTTGCCACAAAATATTTTGGTTTTGATGAACTGGCATTTTCTGATGCAACACCATTTCCTTCCCAATTCCTGACCAGTTCTCATGAGCTGCGAGGGCCACAGCCAAAGCTAACCAAGTTCAATGGAAAGACTCCCAGTGACTTCCGTGCATGCTGGACCATCCCCCATCAGTGCAATCAGAGCGACTAGTAACTGGAAACAGGAAAAGGTGAGAAGGCTGCAGATGAGCACAGGTGGTTGATGTGGTTCCTGATCTCTCAAATGGCAGAGCATAGAAACTCTAACCTTTCCAGGCCAAGTTTTCAAAGGTGTTTAGGCACCGAAATATACAGAGAGGTGTCAAGCAGGATTTACAAATGTACCTAAATACACCAACTTGAGTGGGAGCTAGTTAGCTAACTTTGTTCTCCTGACTATACAAGCACAAGAGGCTGCTGTTGCTACAAGACAGAGCAGGAACCTGCAGTCAGCTGAGACTTTGTGGTGCCATTATGCTGCATATCAGTGCTAATGAGACCTTCACAGAGATGGTGAGAATAGAACTTGAGTTCTTCTCTGAAAGCACTAGTCCCTGCTATGGAGCCTCACCATTGCCCTGTGCCACTGTGCATACCCAATGCAGTCTAGTAGTTTTGATTCCTTCCAGCAGAGGGCAGAGACACACATCCAAACTCTTGTCATTACAGCCAATGGGGCAGGAGTGGGATTTTCTCTCTGCTTATGAAAACGAGGCTATTAAATGGGAAATCTGCCATTAATTCATCACTAAAGGAGAACTTGGGAGAAAAGGCAAGTGACATCTCTGCCCTCTGCTGCTCCTTCATGATGGAGAAAGGTGGCCTGGCTTCTTGACAATAGATGTTTCTTCTGCTTGTGTTGGACATTGAAATATGAAAGCTATGGGGCTTGCAGCCCCCCACCCCGCCTCCCAGAAGCCCTCTGAATCTCCATGTTTGGCGGCCAAGAGCTGCCTCCAATAGGGATTGCTATCCCCCCCATGGAAACTTGGCAGCTGCTTTTTAAAAACATCAGCTGCTTGAATGAAGGCTGTGGAGCATCTCTAGGTGCCAAGCAGCTCTCTCACAAGAGATGGTTCAAAATTCACATCAGGGTGCAGGGATGCCAATGCTCCTGCAGCAGCAGTAGCATGGCTCCGTCATACACAGATCAGGTGCAGGGCCCTGTGACCAACAGCCATTTGCTGAAAGCGCAGTCTGACTGGCTAGGGAAGTCAGACTTCATATGGCAAGGCTGCCATCTTGGCCAACTGTTGGGTCCAAAATGGGACCGCCAGCAAAAAGCACAAGCAGTCATAGGTTGAGATAAAGAGCCAAAGCAGCTGAGCTGTGGCTGTTGCAAATCCTATTCTGTGGGAATGGGACCAGGGAGGGGGGGATGTCTAACACATTCAGTCATGGGTTATATCCCAGTGTTGCCACCCCACTACCCCAGAAACCAAGAGCCACGCTCCGAAAACTGAAGCAATTTAATATATAAATCAGGACCTATTCTTTCAGTCATAAGCCAATATACAACTACTGACAATATTAAACCTCATTAGTGGTTTATTTAATTCCACAGAGTCCTAGAAGAAGAAGGTTAGAAGAGCCCAAGAGATGATCTAGTCCAACCAACCCCCTGCTCAAAGCAGAACCAACCCAATGAGCATTTCTATGAGGTCAGATCTCTTCACAAAGCCTGTGTTACTGCATTGGGAAATGCTTTCCAAAACTCTGTAAAAACCAGACTCCTGCCTGTTTTCACCATGGGCACTGCTGTGCAGCTTAGCCTATGGTGCTGTTGGCAGCTGCATCTCACTGCAGTGCTGCTGTGTTTTAATTATTCAGACCTCATGCCCTGGAAAGCATAGGCACTGTAGCTAAAGCCAGTAGAGTGAAATCTTGTGTCAGTAAACCTTGGTTCCTGAAGGTGTCAGGGGTCAAGCAAGGGGGTGGGCTAGTGGAGAATGGGTTAGGCCCTGTGGTGTGGAGAGGATAGACCTGACCCTGGTGTGGGGGGTGAAGTTAGACACCTCAGCATGTGTGGGGCTAGGCCCGGCCCTGGAGGAAGGAGTTAGTCCTGGGATGTAGAGGGGCAGGCCTGGACCTTGGATGTGGGGGTTACGCCCCATGAAGGAGGGTGAAGGGGGCTGGCCTGGCTCGGGGTAAAGAGCAGATAGGCCTGGGGTGTGGGGGGGATAGGGAGCAGGCCCAGTCTGGGATAAGGGTGGTTGGGCCCCACAGTGGGCTTGGACCAGTTCTGGTCTGTGGTGTGATCAGAGCCAGTCTGGTCTGAGGAGGGGGTTGAAAGACTAGGAGTCTGCTAGGAGCAAGGACTCCTGACTGGCAGGTGACAATGGAGATGGTGGGCCTGGAATCTCTTCCCTGGACTGGGTCAGGCTGCAGGAAATGACACAGATCCCAGACCTAGAATGAGCCAAGCAGTGGACTGGGCTCTGGATACTCTCTGGAAGAGGAGATGTAGCTCCCCTGGTAACAGGGCCAGAGGACAGGGGAGTTTGCGAGGGAGTTTGAGGAGGAGTTTGGTGAGGCCAAGATGGTGAAGAGGAGCTGTACTGCTGGTGCCAGCACCCCTGCTGTTTCCTTTGCCTCTGTTTGTAGCCAGCCAGACTGTCTGTCCATGGATATCTCCACCCAGATCCTGGTGTGGAATTGCAGGGGGTGTGGCCTTCATTTTCCTGCCACTGATGATCAGGCTAGGGAGATGAGCCTTTGTGATAGGTGCCTTCTGGTGGCATCTCTTCGGAAACAGGTAGGAGAGTTACAGGAGGAGGTGTCACGACTCAGGGGTATCTATGCTCTGGAAAAGTTCCTTGACAGTGTCCACGATGAGACCTGCAAGGAGGAGGTCCCTATCCCAGTGCCAAGGGCTACTGCCACAGCTCTGGAAACGGATGGGTTGCCTATGGCAGAGGAAGGACACTGCAGGGATAAAATCACAAAGGCCAAAGGACAAATGGAGTTGCGGCTAGCGAGGGATGTAAAGGATAACAAGAAAGGGTTGTACAAGTATGTTAATAACAAGAAGAGGATCAGGGATGGTGTAGACCCCTTGCTGAATAGGGCAGGCATCCTTGTGACAGAGGATGAGGAAAAAGCTGAAGTGCTCAATGCATTTTTTTCTTCAGTTTTCACAGGCAGGGTCAGCTCCCAGCCCACTACCATGGGTGTGGCAGATGGGAGAGAAGAAGAGAGGCCCTTGGTGACGGAAGGTCAGGTTAGGGACTGCTTAAAGAAGCTGGATGTGCACAAGTCCATGGGGCCGGATGAACTGCATCCAAGAGTGCTAAGGGAATTGGCCGATGAGATAGCAGCACCGCTGGCCGTTATCTTTCAGAACTCATGGAGAACAGGGGAGGTGCCAAAGGATTGGAAAAAAGCAAATGTAGTGCCTATTTTCAAGAAAGGGAAAAAGGAGGATCCGGGGAATTACAGACCAGTCAGCCTCACCTCAGTCCCTGGAAAAATTATGGAGCAGATTCTCAAAGAATCCATCCTCAAACACTTAGAGGAAAATAAAGTGATCAGGAACAGTCAGCATGGATTTACCAAGGGTAAATCATGCCTGACCAATCTCATCTCCTTCTATGATCAGATGACTGGTTTTCTGGATACAGGAAGAACCGTTGATGTCATATACCTTGATTTTAGCAAGGCTTTTGATACAGTTTCCCATAGCATTCTCATTGGCAAATTAAGGAAGTATGAGTTGGATAGGTGGACTATAAGGTGGATAGAAAACTGGCTAGATCAACGGTTTCAGCTTGTAGGAATCAATGGTTCCATGTCTAGCTGGCAACCAGTCACGAGTGGTGTGCCCCAGGGGTCGGTCCTGGGGCCGGTTCTGTTCAACATTTTCATCAATGATCTCGATGATGGAATAGACTGCGTTCTCAGTAAGTTTGCTGATGACACCAAGCTGGGGGGACCAGTAGACACATTGGAGGGCAAGGACAGGATTCAGGGAGACCTAGATAAATTGGAACAATGGGCCAATAGAAATCTTATGAGCTTCAATAAGGACAAGTGTAAAATCCTGCATGTAGGACAAAAAAACCCCATGCACTGCTACAGGCTGGGAAACATTCAGCTAAGTAGCAGCAGTGTAGAAAAGAACCTGGGGGTCATGGTAGATGGGAAACTACATATGAGTCAGCAGTGTGCTCTTGCTGCCAAAAAGGCCAATGGCATACTGGGCTGCATCAAAAGAAGTATTACCAGCAGATCAAGGGATGTGATCATTCCCCTCTATTTTTTGCACTGGTGAGGCCACATCTAGAATACTGTGTTCAGTTTTGGGCTCCCCACTACAAAAAGGACAGGGACTTGCTAGAGAGAGTTCAGAGGAGGGCAACCAAAATGATTAAAGGGCTGGAGCACAAGCCCTATGAGGAAAGACTGAAAGCATTAGGCTTATTTAGTCTGCAGAAGAGAAGATTGAGGGGGGATTTGATAGCAACCTTCAACTACTTGAAGGGATGCTCTAAGGAGGATGGAGCTCAACTGTTCTAGGTAATAACAGAGGACAGAACGAGGAGCAATGGTCTCAAGTTACGGTTAGGGAGGTCAAGGCTGGATATTAGAAAAAACTTTTTTACTAGGCGAGTGGTGAAGCCTTGGAATGAGCTGCTGAGGGAGGTGGTGAAATCTCCATCTTTGGAGGTGTTTAAGGCCCAGCTGGACAAAACCATGACTGGGATGGTTTAGTGGGAGTGGTCCTGCCTCTGTCAGGGGGTTGGACTAGATGACCTATGAGGTTCCTTCCAACCCTATGATTCTATGATTCTATGACTTGGACAGCAGGAGATGCATGGTGCCAATCAAGCCAGTAGCGAGAAAAACCCTAAGATATGGGAGTGTCATCACAATATCATGGGCTTGGCTGAATTTTACTTAGAAATCACATTTCTTGCAATCCAGTCATGAATCAGCATGTCTTCATTACCTGTGTGCGTGGGTGTGCATGTGTGTGCAAGTGTACCTAACCATATCTGGGAAGTCAGTGCTAACGAGGAGGGATGGGTACACTCCTCTGCCCTAATTTTCCCACTAAGTGCTGAATTGTTCCTTAGGCCCAGCTCTGAGCTGGGCTGGTGCATATCCTGGCCCAGAAGTAGCTCCAGAATAGTATCTTGGAAACACCCCTTGGAGGCACAGACCCCCTTCTGGTTGCCCTTGCTAGGTGGGCTAGTAATTTGTTGCCTGTATCAGCAGGGGGCACATTGGGATGGGAGTGGTTCTGCCCATTCCCAAGAACGCCTCATCCACTTGCCTGCCTTCTCCTGCATGCCCAGACCCCAGGTCTGAGTAGCCAAGCAAGGCATCTAAGGGTCTCTTACCTACCTTGCTCTGCTCTGTGACACCTAGTTTAAGTCTCAGTCCAGCCCTAAGGGAATATCTCAAAACCTTTTGGGGTGAACCTGTCTCCTACTGCTGGTGATCTGTCAGTCTCAAGAGAAACACTCTCATGTTTAAAGGCCAAAGCAGCCACTTGCCGGCTGGGGTCAAGAAATGACTTCCAGATGAGGACAGATAACCCTCTAATTGGCCATTACAGGAATTCTAGGCTCTTATCTAGCATAGCATGGCTGTCCTGTGCATCTGTAGTTACTGGAGTAGAGGGTACCAGCAGTAATAGATTGAAATTGGGTGTGTGGGGAGGGAGGATAATTTAGCTTGAAAATCAGGAAAAATGTCCTGTTCCAAGTGTCCCAGATAGTGCGAAAGGCTTCCAGAGCCGGGAGTGGGTCCTGTTGCTTGGGCCATTTCAACTTAGATGGAGAAAATACTAGAGCTGACTCCAGGGTTAGGGCCAGTCCTAGAGAGCTAGGACACGTGGGAGTTGGGATTCTCAGCAGGGTTCCCTTTGGCTGGCTCCCTTCCTCCATTGACACCAGCCAACCCATAACTGATGCATATCACTGACCAGTCCCCTGCAGTCAGCAGCTGCTTTCTCATTCCAGCATTCTCCCTGCTTGTGCCAGTTCTGCAGTCCCATACAAACATCATTTTTGTGAATGCAGGCACGATGCACTGGTGATTTGCAGCAAACAGCTGGACCCAGTTATGCAGGTGAACAAGACAATGGTGTCCGGGAGAGTGACCCTCCCAAGTTCGGAGACTGAGAGAGCTGAGATCCATGCTAACTCAGGTCCCTTCTGTCAGTAGCCTCCATTTTCCCTCCCACAGGAAGTAGCCTTCCTGTTCCCATTTGGGGCCCCCTCTGGCCTCCATGCTTCTCTCTGGGTTCAGAGAGCCCTAAAACAGTCAAGCCCTGCATCCAAGGCACTGCACCTTCCAGCCCCCAGACTTACTGAAAGCTGCCAGGAATTAGACTTCTCCCTGCTCTGCTCAAGGTTAGGCTGTTGCAGGCATTCTTGGGGTTGGACATTTGCTCCCCCTTGGGGTTTACCTGCCCAGCTCTGGCTCATGGGGAAGGACAGCCTGCTGGCATGGACTGTGTGGGTGACATGACTTGTGACAGAATTCCCACCAGCCCCAGGGTAGGAGGGACCCTCTGTCCAGCAGTGGTTGTTTGATTTCTATGTATAACATATCAAGGATCAGCTGGGAAGCTGCAGTTCTCTACTGCCAAGCTCTGCCTGGACTTTGCCTGGGGCTGGTGCTGCTGCTTACTCCTCTTCCTCCACTCCACCCTAGAACACAGCCAGCAGTGTGAGTCCTTTGGGCCTGCCCTTAAGCCTCCCAAACCAAAGAGATCCCTGTCTATTTGATTCCGCTTATGCATGCCAGTTGAAGGCCCAGTGCTGCAGCCCTTACTTACAGCTAACAAAGCAGGACCCCTACACTGGTGCCAGACCCAGTGATGCCCTTCCAGGCAACACCGATCTATGCCATTTCACATAGCAGGTTTGCCCCATGTTGAGGTTCTTCAGCTGTATCCCAGTTCTGCTCTAGTCTATCCCTTGGGCAAGGCGGCTCCTGAGGGCAGGAAGAGGAGGACAAGTCTGTGGGCAGGAGAACTGAGGTAACTGAGATTGCAATTCTAATACACTCCTCAGGACGTGTTTGAGTGAGAGAAATTTGCCATACAGTGTAGATGAAAAGGCTGGGGCATGATAAATGAATGGCAAGAGAACACATGGTACAGTGGGTATTAATGAGACCTACTGAAGAGGCAAACCTGGCCATAGAGGTTGGGGAGTAGTAAGGTCCAACCAGGCAAGATTATCAAGCCAGGGTCAGGGCCAGGGAAAGGGGTTGGTACTCCAAGCAGTGAGAGACTCGTGTTGTGGGAACAGAATTGCTGAGCCCTTCTGGACAGCTGATTAGTTAGCCATAGTGATTAGCCACAGTGAAGTTCAGTGGGAGCCCAGCTTTCTTTGATAATAAGAGGAGATATGGTATCTCTGTGGAGCAGATCCTGTGATGGCATTCCCACGCCACCTTTCTCAGGAAGCCTTCAGATAAGGGCTGGTATCCAGCGCTGGGTGCTTGATTAATTAGCCTCATGTATCTGCACTTTGGGTTTGGGAAGAGATTGGAATAAGGTGAAATAATCTGTAACAAAGGACAGGGTTAAAGCAGGAGCTTAACACTACACCGGCAGGGGTAAGAAAGAGCTTCTCCTCACACAGCACTGCTGAGCTGTGCACTAGGGATGGAGCAGAGCCAGGGTGCCTAACTACAGCCAAGCCTGTGGCATGGAGATGCCTGTGTTCCTAGAACTGGGCTGAAGTCCTGTAGTGCCCAGCATGGGGCACCAGGCAAAGCTATGAGAACCCAGAAATGCATAGAATGGACAGAGCTGAAGGACTCATCAGCCTTGCTTCTGGGCTGCCTGCTCCCCTGCAAAGCCACTGCTTGAGGTGCCTGGCTAGTTCCTGAGTTTGGTCACTGGTTTCAGACCCTCGCCAGCAGCAGCTGTCATCTTAGTAATGCTGAATGGCAGCAACCAAGGCCAGGTTCAACGAACTGAGGGTCCCTCTTGGCAAATCACTAAACTTCTGGAACCTCCACCCACAGACCGGGAAATCTAACTGCCCCTTTCTAGGCTGCCTTAGCAGGCAGAAAATTCCCCCACTCATGCACCTTCTGGAACTGTTTGTAGGTAAGGGGATCTGCACTGCAAGACAGGAATAGAGACATTAACCTGGGAAATCACAGCAACCAAACAGACGTGCAAATGGAGAGTGCCCCAAACATTTGACAGTAATCTGTCTCTCCCTCCCCTCTGTCAGTGAGAATGTCCCACTGGTAACAGTGCCACGATAATGCCAGAAACACCCCTGGCTGCTGGGATCAGCAAGTAGCTGCACGCTGGGTCTCTTTGAAGATCTATCTCCCGTTGCAGGGAAGCAGCTTTCCTCTCCCACCTGGAGATGCTTCCCCCTAGCCCAGCTAGCAATTCAGCTTTCCTGAAAGATTGCATAGAAGAGACCTGGCTGGGGTCCCTTAGATCTGCTGCTATGTTCTGCCATAGCTTTGAAGTCAAGTCCTTGTGGAAGAGGAGCCAAAAGCACAGAGGATCTTTGAGCAGAGTCCCAGCTGTTTAAAAATGAACTTTTGTCACATGGTAAGCTAAGCACTCGTAACTTCCCATCCAAATTCATGTACAGTGACTCCCCAAAAGTCACTCAAGGAATCATGGCTTGGTAGCCTATGCAAAAACAGCAGCATATGGCAGCCCATTCCCCTTTTCACTATAGAAGGAGGGGAGAGATCTCTCTGGCTGCAGGACATTTGTTACTAATGATGGCCACTGCTTCATCCAGCGTGCACAGCTCCTGGACCTTCTTGGGCCTTTGTACTGCTGGGGAAACTAGCCTGGGGCTATTTACATCCTGTCCCCTGCCATGGAAGACCTCTGTGTGTCTCTGCTTCATACCCAGCTAAAGCAGACCCCTGTGGCCAGGCTGGGTGGCTGGCAGGCAAGGGCTGAGATAACACAAAGCTGGTGGTGCTGTGTAAGCAGTGGCCCACCTAGTGCTCTGCCCCCCGCCCTGAGCCTGGAAACAGAGAGAAGCTCTCCCATGCTGCCAGTGCAGAACCACTGGCATTTACTTCAAAGCTTGGAGAGCCAGATGCTGCTTTTATTGACACTGGTGTAAATCTGGAATAAAGACAGTTGAGGCTCTGTGAGGTTCTCAGACACAAGCTGGGGAGCAAAGTCTCATAGAGTGGTGAGTTGCAGGGGCTGGAGGGTAATGGGGGAGGGATGCAGAGCAGCATGTGCCCAGAGAAAGGGTCAGTCCCATGCCTACTGATCTATGACACAAGTGCACACCAAAGGCTCCTGGAACACTTGCTTATGGCGCATGTTGAATGGAGCAACCCACTGATCCAGAATAGTTTGTAAAACATCCTCACTAAACGAGACAAACTGAGGAAAAACCAGGGATACCTGGAGCTCAGATAAAACTAAGGAGCTAAATTCCCCAAGCACAAACTCCCAGCACCTGCCATGACCAGCTGTGACAACAGCTCTGTATGTTGTGCAGAGCAGCTACCATGCCCCGTGCTACACTGATACAGTTCACAGGACGATTCTAGGTGGTGGCTGAACATTAAAGTTCTGTACCAAGTGAGAGGAAATTAAGATTGGGTCTGTTAAGAGGCCCTAAACATACTCTTAGTCTGAAATCTTACCTGGAAGGGTGACTGTGTCAAGCTCTTTTGTCCCGTTTATTTATTAGCTTGCGATTCAGAATGAAAAATGGAGAGACTGATGAATAAAACAATCCCACTGCTCTCCAGAGAGGAAACAGGTTTGGAATTTACCAACCAGAGTAACAGACATTGGGCCAAACTCTCTGCTGCTGTCCGTTGAAGTCATCAGAGCTGCCCTCTTTACATCAGTGGAGAATTTGACCCATTGTGGTTATCTTTACTGTGCATGAAATGTCTCTGGAATTCATAATTGGCAATTACTCAGTTTATTAATGCATTGGTCTAATGTGTACACGAATGTGCCTTTTCTGTAGTGTTGAACAGTATGAGCTCAGGGTTCTGGGATGCTAATTAGCCCCCTAAGTGCCACCACAGGCTGCAGCTCCAGGTCTGTCCAAAGTGAAGGCAGCACGTTCGTTATAATAAGTGCTAATGACTACGTTTGAAAAGTGCAAAACTGTAGGTGGCAGAAGGGCACAATGGAGAGAAAACGTGCTGCTGGAAAGGGAGGGAGTGCTGTCAATATGAAGAGGAGAGAATCACAAGGATGGCTGGAAATCCTCAAATGATGGAAATGTTTGGCTGTGCCTGCCAGGGAATGCACATGTGTGTCTGTCAAGGGATGTGCCTGTATGTGTGTCAGGGAGGGGATGCAAAAGGAAAAGTACAGCTCTCAGCACCTCCCTTCCTGCCCCAGGGGAGCCCTGAGTTTATCACTACACTCTCAGACAATGTGTGAGGGTGTGAGGCTGAGGACCCCATCCCCAGCAGCTATATCAGATGTCAGGGGTCCCTGGTTAGCACAGCTTGACGAAAACCACCTGGTCTTCTGGCTCTAGGAAAGAGGTGCCCCCAGAGAAAAAGAGGTCCAGGTGGTAAACTGCAAAGGACAGCATGGAAGGGCAGCTGTCCAGCCCTTGACTGCTCTGCTAGGGACGGTGACACCCCACAGCAGGTACAGCAGCTCAGCAATGAATCAGGAATGCTCATGCCCTATCAGTGATGGTGCCATCCAAGGCTCTACAGCCATGCCACTGCCTTTCTGGTGTGGCTCCTTGGGTGCCAGTGTGAAGCACAAGGTACCACTTGTAAGGTGGCTATTGGCTCCTCACTGAAATTGAATGGGGTTTTTGACTGGCCCTTTCCCCATACCAAAAGGAAGGAGAAGAGTCAATGAGAGCTCAAGACCTTGAGACTGACAGTCCCCAGAGCCAGTGGGGAGAGGACAGTGCTCCAGGGCAGCCCATTTGCAGGCCAATGAGAGAGTCAGGAGCCCATCCTTTGTATAGCTGGAGCTGCCTGGGCTGAGAGGGCAAAGCTAAGGAGGGAGTTGGACCCTGAGCTGAGATGGGAGCTGAGGCACAGCTGCCAGAAGGGTGGGAGGAGCAGCCCAGGGAACTGGGGCTGGGGCCATCTGGAGCCAGGTGTGGTGAGTGGGTGGCAAGGGGAGGCCACCAGCCCAGAAGCCACATAGGCCAGACTGGGAGGGGGTCATGACCCCAATTGAGGGGATGATGCTGGGGAGAAGGGCCTTGTCCCCTAACCCCTGGGACATGAGGCCACCAGCAGAGTCAGTGTCTAATCCATGACATCTCTGCACCATGGGACCAATGGCTGGAATCCCTGGAAGAACAGCAGGAATGGAAGAGGCCTATGTCCAGAGCCAGTCCCCTACTTTTGCAGCTCCAGACATTCTAGGTTTCCTGTTCTGGGCTGGGATGCTGCTGTCTGGCTGAGCACAGAGCCCTGCAACTTTGGGGATTCCATGTCTGATGGGATAAATGTGACTATGGAGTGCTGGTTTGCCCCAGTATCCCATCTTCAGTGTCAGGCTACTTACTGGCCCAGCAGCCCTGAAGGTCAGCATGGACACAGTGGGTTAGAAAGGGACTTGACTCCCTGGGGTCTGAAAGCATCTTCACAGCACTCTAGTAACATAAAAGGGCCTTAAACCAGGGGACCTTGTCCCAGGGGAATCCCTTCTGTATAAGATGCTCCACAGACCATACCAAGCTGATAGAGTGACTCTCTGCTGGCATGGCCAGGGCACAAATAATGCCCCTTGGGTGGGGCCATGGCAGGAGGTAGGCAAAGAGCCAAGATTTAGCTGGGTCAGGGGTAGATGTAATGCAGACTGAGACCAAATGAAGCCAAAGTTGCATGTGCTGATGTGTAGACAGACTCCATAAAGGTGGAGCATGTTCCCAAGTTGTTGAGTGGGTAGGACAAGATCATACCACCTACCTGTTCCTGCAGCCTCACCTCTGTTGTTACTAACACGTCAACCCCTCTGGAGTTTCTCTCCTGTTATTATCCAAGGTAGCAATGATCTATTCTAGCGCTAGATCCAGTCGTGCTGCATTCACAGCTCTTACTGCAGGATACAGATTACAAAGCCAGACCTCAGGCATGGCTGCAGGAAGCTGGATGTGCACTGGGCTCGTACTTGTGTCCAGAGCTTACTGAAATTATGATGACACAAGATCATGCAGTTACATGTGTGACCTTTTCTGAGTGACATCATCACAGTCAGGATTGGAGACAGCTCCTCAGTCAGAAGCTTGGGGCTTGGAGCCCAGATTTCTAGTCCTGGGTCATCTTCGCTGTTTTTAGCAGGACAACCCAGAGTTACATTGTGCCAGAATATGGCAGAACACCATTCCAGGGCCCACTATTTTTAGGGCCTCAGTGTTGGGCCCCCTAAAAATTAGAAAATGGAGCCAGAATGCTGTTTTCCAGGGCCCAACATTTAAAAACAGTGGACCTCTGGAACACAGCGTTCTTGTTCCATTTTCTATTTTAGGGGCCCGAACACTGGCTCCCTACAAATAGCAGGCCCTGGAATGGCATACTGCAGCATTCCGGTTGGCAGGGGGAGAGCGGAAGGGGCGTGCCGGGCTCCCCTGCACATGCGCAGCCTGCAGGCTGCATTGTCTCCCAGCCCAGTGTGTGGCTGCCAGTAAGTACTGGGGCAGCCCAGCCCATGCTGAGGGGTGTGTATTGGGGTTGCCTGAGCTGAGGCTGGGTATTGGGGGAAGAGGGTGGATTTTGGGGACAGGGGAATAGATATTGGGGGCAGTAGGTGAGGTGCATGAGGGGGGCCTGGACCCACGTGAGGGGGGCCCCTGAACCTGGTGAGGGAGGTCCAGAAATTTAGGAAGGTTCCTGGGCCCTCCAAATTATACTTTAACTCCTAAGGACAACCATTATTGCCCTGTCCATGGGTCCCTGTCCGCTTTTCAGGACTGGTTTTCCTTCCTTTTGTCTGAGTGTGTAATGACTGCAAAGAGCCACTTGTAAGGAGAACCCTCTCCTGTGGGCGGGAATGCCCATCCACTTCTCATTGGATCAGAGCACTCCTGTTCTGGAAAATGATTCATAACCAATTACCAGACATATCTGCTCATTCGAATGCAATGTATTTGGTGGACTTTCACAGCTTCCATCCCTCAGCAACTAATTAAGGTTCTGCCAGCAGTTTGTCAGTACTAAACCTGCCTAGTGAAACATCTCCCTGGGAATCACTAGTACTGTTAGCAGACTAAACTAACTCTTCTTCCGGAATCTAGGTATTTATGGGGTCTTCACAAAAAGAAAGGACATGGGACCACATACACTGGACTTGGGGGTGGGGATTTTTGGGGTCTCTGGTTAGTATGTGAGATAGAAGTGAGAGGCAATATTCATTTTGAAATAGAAGTGAGAGAATATATTCATTTAAATGTCTGTTTTCATGAATGCCCATTCAGCTAATGAGCAACAGGCTCCCTCTGAAGACAGCTGACTTTGTCAATTAATTTTAGCAACTTTTTACATTTTTATAAATGATCAAAGCCGAGCAGTGGTCAACAAGAACAAAAAGGACACTTTGGGCTGGGACGTACTGGTGGTCACTGCTGCAGAGACCAATGGATCTAGAGAACTCTGTGCAGGTAGTATGGGGCTTTGGAGAGCTGCTGGATGGGCCTGCAGAGGGACATGATGCATTTGTGCACCTTGCAATCTCCACAGACAGTGGTTCCTTCACCCTCTGAGTCCTTCACAGCAGGAAGCTGCCTCTTTTCTTCCAATAGCTAGGTGCGCCAAATGCTGGTGGATCTGCCCAGCTTCTAAACTGAATGAACTCCTAAGTCAACAAACTCTGCAGGCTGTATCAGAGGAGTTTGTGATCTAATTGAACCAACATAGCTTCCAAACTGTACTGGGTGTGCCTGCAAAGTTTCTAAATCCTTTTGAGTCCATTTCTTTGGTTTACAAAGCTTGAAGTCCCATGGCCACCCATGCAGAATATGTAACCTCCTTGAACCAAAACAAGTTGGTTCACACACAAACTTACAGATTCCACAGGAACACATATCAAGAAGTTTTGGAGATTCCCAGGGAGCTTTTGGATCTTCTCATTCCTACAGCAAATATTCCAAAATTTACCTCTGAAAGCTACTTTCTAAAATGGTAGCCCTATGCATTAGATTTTATGGAAAACAAATAAATAAAACAAAGGTAGAGTTTTTTGGCCAAGACATATTTTGAGAAAGAATGTTCCAAATAGTAAACAAAAAATAGATTTTTTAAAAAAATATTTCAAACCTTCATTTTTCAAAAATGCCTCATCCTCATCCGCTAAGATTCAGCTCTTCTCAAAAAATCTTCTCTCATCACACAATATGTCAGCTAGAGAGATAGAAAACTTTTTGTTCTATTGTTGGGTTGTGTGAGGAATGGTAGAAGTGGGTAAAAATCCTCTCACACTGCATATAGCTGCGAAAACCACATGTAACTTCTAATGTTCTCAATGACATTAATGGAGTCCAGAATTTTAGGAATTTTTTTCCTAGTTCATAAATTCCAAACTTAAGGTAGGAGTAAAACAAATCATTTCTTAGATATGCTCTAGCAAATGATGTTAGAATTGATTTCACAAAGTGCAAAGCCACCAATAATTCTGTCTCATTACTGAAAAACACCTGTTATAATCTGGGGCAGAGAGTCAGGTACCAAGTACTAGGATGGTTCCCTGGTATGCTAGCCTTGTCATGAGCCACCTTGAGGAAGACTTTCTAGACAAATACCCCACAAAACCGATGATACACCTGAGTTACATCGATGATATTTTCATAACCTGGACAGATGAACTAAACTCCTTCACTGATTTCTACCACAGCCTCAACATCCACCATCCCTTTGTCAGAGACTCTCTAGAACACCCCTACAACATCATTAAACTTCAGCAATCGAACCCTACAGACTGATACCAAAGAATGAAGGTCTGAAGAGAAAGTTTGGGATACACACTTTAAGGGACTTAAAACCACATTCACCAAACAAGGACATTCTGCCACAGAAACAGATCATATCATGGAACAGGTCACCCAAAGAACCTGCTTCTGTGCTGAAAAATGACTACACACCTCCAGTTGTCAGCTACCGTCAAATACCAGAAGCTGTACAGGGTATCATCAAACAGTTAGAGCCCATACTCAGTAAGAAATCCTTCCCAACCCTCCTCTTCTGGCCTCCAGATAAACTCCAAAACTCGCCAAGGTTATCATCAAAAGCAAGCTCCGCAGAGATCAGGACACAGCAACTCAAAGGGGCATGAGACCCTGCCAGAACAATAGTTGCAAAACCTGCAGATGTGTCTCCATTGCTTTATTAATCAATACCTACTCCCAAAATATTTCACAATCCGTGGATCTATCATAATGTGTTGAAACTTGCCCAGTGCACTAAATGCCCCGATTATAATTGTGTGGCCAAAACTGGAGAATATCTACATTCTCAAATCAATTCACACAAAAAAATTATCAAAGACAACAGTGCCATCTCACCTATGGCTGAACGCTTGTCACAAAACAGTCATTCCACATCTGACCCCTCAGTCCTCACCCTCAAAGCAAACCTGTACACTACCTTCAAAAGACAAGCTTGTCTCGTGCACCAGCCAAAGTTGGTCCAATAAAAGATACATCACCCACCTTATCTCTCTAATTGTCTGAATGAAATATTTCAATATTTCATTTAAAATTGCATTTTATTTTGAGTGATACTATAAATGACAATAAATTCTAAAAAGTCAAAATTTAAATAAAATAAATGTCCTGATTTTTTGAAGTAAAATGTTAATTGACCAAGATTTTTTCTTTCTTTTTTTTTAAATATGTTTCTGGAGAAACCTCCATTTTTTTCTGGTTTTGTTCCAGTTTGGAATGAAATCTTCCCACTCCTTCCACCTCCCGATACCAGAATTTACCAGTGAATGACAATCTCAAATTTTGACCACATTGACTCCTCACATGGGAAAGAGTTTAGCAATGACTTCTGGGCACACAGTAGGCAACTGTCTTAGTGCTACTCAAAGGATGCCAGCTCCAAGCAGGTGCTGGCGCAAAGGGGCAGAACAGGAACTTGTGGGATGGAATTAAATGCAGAGAAAGAACCAGACTGGATATGGCTCCTTTCGGCTCCAACAAACACAACAGGTTTGGCTATTTAAAGTAACAAGAGTTTCAGTTTCCAGGCGAGCCCATGT
Organism: Podocnemis expansa; assembly: GCA_007922195.1. Taxonomy (NCBI): domain Eukaryota; kingdom Metazoa; phylum Chordata; order Testudines; family Podocnemididae; genus Podocnemis; species Podocnemis expansa. The sequence goes on from ML682025.1 coordinate 10,229,200, forward strand.
TCTCCTTTCTTACAGCTCATAGCCACATTCCCCAGCTGATTGTTGGTGTCTGTTGGTCACAAATGTTCATCTGTCCCATCTGTTTTCAGAGCATTAACTGTCTCGGATGAATGTCTGTAGAAAGTTTTCTGGATGTGTATCTTTTCTATCTGCCCATCTCTATCACTTCCTCTGCCTTGGCCTGACGCATTCCCATGATTCCTTCTGTGGAAGGTGCAGTCCCTGCCATTACCTGACAAGGGATGGGGCAAGGGGAACAGCAGAGTGCTCTGCTGGCCAGAGTTGGGTGATTTACTGGAGAAGCAACTGCTCCATTTCTCCATCGCAAAGGAGCCAGAGTGAGAGGAAGTGGGATGTCACTGTTAATCACAGGAAACACATAGCCCATGCTTGGACTAAGCTGACATGCCTAAATCACTAGCGTGCTGCCTACAATTGAAACACATTACTAAACACTTGCAGACCAGCCAGCCTCTGATCAGGGGCTGATGAGAAACATCTGTATGCTTCAGCCCTTCATCTCAGGACATGGGCAACTGCATTAACCAACTAATTCCAGTGTCCATGCTGATGAGAACCAGTGAGCAGATGAGAGTCCCACACAGGTGCCATCACCAGTCCTTTCCCCAGCCAGCACTGCTCTTCATATCCCTTTACTTTCTAGTTCTCGGCTTTTGTGTTATGCCTTTATCTCCATTTGAACATCCCCCCCTTTCCCTCCCAAAGAACCATAATGATTCGATTTCTATTTTACCTCTAACCCACAGGTCTCAACATGAGCCACACCTTCCCTTTGCCCTACATTCCCATTTGCTTGCATGATGCCCGGCTGTGCTTCTTCCATCCTGCCATATCTCTTGGATCCTGCCAGCGGTCAGAATGTAAAGCCTCCTATCTGGGCATCTTTGGGCCTATGTATTATTCATACTTGCTCTTGTTCTTGGGTAAGTAAAGAAACCAAATAAATATTAATTCCAGAGTAACACAAAGCCTTCCCATCTCTCTTGCTGCAGCTTGGAGTGCTCAGGGACTCCAGAGCATCCATCAGGCGGAAAAAGAGGGAAATAAATTACCTGAAAATAACAGGTTATCAAACAATTATCAAAACAATTATTCCCCACAATATTATTTAAATGAACAGTGATGTTCCACTGGAATATTAAATGGAGCAGGAGCAGCAGTCAGGGAGTTTCACACACTCCCTGTGTTATAAAGCTTTTGTAAATCACTGCTCTGGAGTTAGACAGCTTTTCATCAGCACTAGTGTAGCTCAGATTGGTAGTGGCCAAAAACTGTCAGTGGTTTCATGGCCAGCTTCACTGTGGGGTGAAATTGCTTGTCTCTCAAGCAGAGTTCCCAGCATTCCCACAGCTATCATTTGTGGAAATGCTCCCAAAGCTGTTCTGCAGAACAGAGCTCATGATCACCTACCAAAGAGACAGGGTGTGAAGCAACAGCATTTACTAAACATGTTTTCATGCTACATGGAGCTCTTCCTTAAGCCAAACCCAAAGGAGAGCTCTGTCTAGCTCAGAAATGTCTCTTTTTCCAACAGAGGGTGGTCCAATAGAAGATATGACTTCCTCCACCTTGTCTGTCTAATCCATAGCACTGACACTGCTACAACTGTTCTTGGTTCCAGAAACAACTGCAGAATTTTTAAAGCTGGTGACTGTGAAGCAGCCTCCAAGTCAAGCTCTTTTATGTACTAAAAACAACTGGAGGCTCTGCCCAAAGCGCTCCAGCACAGATCCTTGAAGGTATCTGACTATGTAACTCCATGGATTTCACTGGGAGTTAAATGCATAAATACCTTTGTTGACCTGAACCTCAGCCCAATGGCAGTTAGATTTACAGGGGTTTCCCTGGCTGCAAACCCAAGGGCCAGGACCCTGGCTGTAGGTTGTGTGTGTTGGGCAGAGAAAATGAGCAGAAGTTGTGAATGTGACCATGAAAGGAAGCAAAGTGACAGGGCTAGTTGAGCACAGGACTCACTGGAAAAGGAGACTTATAGATTTCTGCCTGTTGCTATTTCTACTATGTTCAGGGAGGCAGGACTTAGTGCTTATTTTTAATGAATAAACAGGATTGCATCAAGAACAGACCTGACCTATATCACCAATTTCTCCTCTTAATGGGAACAACCCTGCAAGCATTGAATCCTGCTAAGACCAAGTGGGCCATACCAGTAGAAGAGAACCAGGAATAACTGCAGCCTGATAGCTGTGTTTATACCAGGATCTGGACTCCTGTTCAGAAGTTTCTGGTATCCAGCTCAGGGTGCCACCCCCAGATCGCCTCACTGGGGTTCTGGTGCCAATGGACACACAAGACAAACCTTGCAGAAGAGTGTAAAAAATTGGAAGCGTGGTAAAGGACAGGCCAGGTTAGTCATACAGAGAGATCTAGATCACTCAGTAAACTAGGCACAAGCAAACAATATACATTTTAATATGGCTAAATGTATACCTATGAGACCAAAGAACATGGGCCACACATACAGCATGGGGGCTCTACTTTGGAAATTAGGGATTTTGACGAAGATTTGGGCATTGTAGTGGATAATCAACTGAACAAGAGCGCCTAGTGTGATGCTGTTGCCAAAAGGGCTAATACAATCCTTGTTGCACAACAGAGGAATCTCAAGTAGGAGCAGAACAGTTGTTTTACCTCTGTATTTGATACCCGTGCAGAACTGATGGAACACTGAGTCCAGATCTGGTGCCTGCAATTCAAGAAATATGTTGATAGGTTGTGGAGGATTCAGAGAAGAGCAACCAGAATGATTGAAAGATTAGTAAACCTGCCTTATAGTGATGGACTCTAGGAGCTCAATCTATTTAATGTAGCAGGGGAAGGTTAATGGGTGACTTGATGACGGTCTCTAAGTATCTACATGGGGAGCAAATATTTAACAATGGGTTCCTCAATCTAGTAAGTAAAGGCTTCACAAAGTCTAATGGCTGGAAGTCATTAGGTGGGTGACACTTACTTGCCAATCACTGCTTATTGGCAAATTCCAGTATTTGACACTGAAGATGTGATGGTTTTGACTGAATGCAGAGGCCACATGGCACGTTTTGGTCTGGTTGGATGAACTCTTTCAATTAGGTTTCTGTTGCAAGGGGAAATTCTTTGTTGCATTTTCTGTCAATATTCTGCAACGTTCATTTTAGATCTGCTGTTTCTCCAGTTGCCCTTCTTGGTCTCCTGAGATGTTAATGGAAAGTAAGTATCTTGAGGCAGGAACTAAGGAAGAAAGAATGAGCATACCTTGGACTTCCTGTGTGATCCTGGACAAGTCGCTTCCCCTGTCATTGTCTCAGGCCCCGCCTGCAGAAGCGAGGGCAATGATATTGACCTGCCTTTATAGAACCCTTGAGTGAAACAGAGATGCCTGCGCAAAGAGCCCCGCATTATTATTTCAATGGGAAGCAGCAGGAGGCAGTTCCGCAAACGCTCTGCATGCAGGAGTGTCTTTTGCCTGGATCATAGCACCTCTTCTGCCTAGGCCCAAAACCTCAAGTGTCAGATTTAACAGTAGGTGTGAGGTTGGGGCCCAGAATGTACATTGTTCTGGTGGAGACCCTTCCTCACAGGGTGACAATGTCTGGGGAGAAGCGCATCTTGTTAGAAGTTTATTACAGGAGTGGGTGGGTGAGGTTTTGTGGCCTGCATTGTGCAGGAGGTCAAACTAGAGGAGCGTGTAGGTCCCTTCTGACCTTAGAGTCAGTGGTGCCAACCACTTCCTTCTCCTGCATTATGTGATACATGTTGCTAAAGGTGTGTTCCTTACATGTGGGCAGCATAGCTGGGCCAAAGTCCTGACACATCTAACTTCTGCAAGACCCCCAGGTCTTGCGGTGGCAAAGCTGCAACACAAGAGATGAGAGATTTGGGAGCAATGGGTAAAACAAAAGAACAGCTGGGGAATCAAATTCTCCAGTTCTCATTTAGTGTTAGTGATTTCAGTGGAAAATTACACTTCTTTTTGAGAAATTGAGAGATTCACCTTCATCCTTCCAGCTCAGTCCAGGGCCAGGCCATGGGGAAAAGAGCCTGAGTGAAGCTACTAAAAGGCTCTGGCTTTGCAGGGCAGAGTGAGTCCTGCCATCAGGAACTGAAAACACTTTCTGGAGGAGGCTAATAAAATCAAATTGCAGATAATCTTGCCTTGATCTCCCCTCTCTCCTACTCTGTACTTTGCAGGGCTCCTCATCTGCTCTCAACTCCATGTAATCAACAGCCCTGTGATTGTTTGTTTCACTTCAATCTCCACTGCTGTCTCTGACTCCCCCTCACTCCCCACTTCATAGCTATTCCAGGTGTCACACTTACGGCAAGTGAGATTTAATGAGCTCCGGCTGAATGAGGTTTATTCCAAAAGACGTATTCAGCCTGGTTCCATCTCCCTACCTCAATTCCCCTTCCATGAATTCAGTCCTCTTTGATTGCAGTTTATCTCCATCACATTCCTCCAGCTCACTTTGACTGCAGTCTCCAATGCAGATAGATCACAGTTTATTGCATTTGCTTCCGTTGCGCTCTCTTCTGCCTACTCTAAATGGGTCTTATTTGCTCCTGTCTTATCATTGTTTATCCAGATCACTGGAAGTGTTATAACTTATATTCTGTTCAGTGGAATTTAAGCAAAGTCCATTGTGCTTGATTCTTGTATGGTTGATTTCAGTTCATACGCCTTCTATCATTTTCCTTGTTTGATTTCATGCTATAAGAGCAGAGTTCAGGTCAGGACATAGGCAGCAGCTTAGCTGTTTTATCCCCTTGAGAAGCCATAGCGTTCAAATCACTGTGTGTGATTGTCTACACCATTGGTTCTCGACCTTTTGCAGGTTGCAACACATTCAGTGGCATACTGTGACACTACAGGACATACTAGACCTCCCCCCCAACTCCCCAGGCAAATCCAATCATCTCCCTGGCTCTCTGCAACACACATACCAATGTGTGGAGACACAGGAATGTGTCCTGAAACACTGGTTGAGAACCACTAATCTACACAGTTATGTATGAGTTGTGTCGTTCTCCTACAGATCTGGATCCAATTTTCACTTCAGCTGCCTGTGCACTGGGCTAATGCCGTCGGCTTCCCAGGACTTACACTTGATTTGCTCATGAGCTAGCTAACACAGAGTCAGGTCCAGAATAGGTATACATCGGGGTTGCTAGACCATGATGTAAGGACTCAGTGAAGTTCTCAGTATCTTTTTTCCATGGGGCGAAACCTTTCCCTGTATTATGGTCTACAGCTGACACCCAGAAACAACAGCTCATGAAACTCTATGGCTGTGTTCACACACAGTGGGTTATTTCGATACGGTTGTTTTGAAACAACCATATATATAAATAACGCTTATTTCGAAACACTTTATTTCGAATTAACAAAATGTTAATTCGAAATAAGGAAAAAGGCGGGAAACGAAATAGCATGTTCACACTGTGAACATGCTATTTCACTTCCGCAGGGGGCTGCAGGCACTGGCGGGCTTCAGCGCTGCCCAGCACTGAACGCCACTGGTGCCTGCAGCCCGGCTGCGCAGGCACTGGCCAGGGGACACCCCTCAGCACCCTGGCCAAGGCGCTGAGGGTTCCCTGGCCCGGGTGGTTGGGGGGGCACCCCTTGAACTGTTGTTTCGGAACATCTTGTTTCGAAACAACATGTTCGCACGGTGTTGTTTCGCTCACGGACTAGGTTTTACTTGTTTCGAAACAACGCGGTTGTTTCGGAACAACGGCTTCCTGTTGTTCCGAAACAATCGTGCGTTGTGTGAACACCTGAAACCTTATTTCGAAACAACCGAGGTTGTTTTGAAATAAGGAGGCTGTGTGAACACAGCCTATAGGACCAGGAAACTTTGTTTTCTGTAGCCCACAGGTATAATGTGCAGCCCTGGCTTCACCAGCCATGATCTGAAACTTTATAAAGGCTGCTAAATGTTAAAAGTCACTGTCCAGCTTGGAAATGAATGTCTGTGGGAGGAGGCAGCAGCTCTTGGAGGAGAGGAAAGTTTTTACAATAAGGATCTGAAGATGGATATTGTTCTAATGGGGCAGCCATGTTAGTCTACTAAAGCAAAAAAAGCAAGGAGTCTTGTGGCACTTCAAGACTGTGGGAATGGGGGTAGAAACCCAATTCTGCTGTGCAGTCCCAGATGAGACTGTTCCTAGATCGGCAAAGGGTCTCAGGAATGGAGGGTGAACACTTTAACCTGTCTTTTAAAAAAAGATCAGCTGGAAGCTGGATCCACATGGGCCAGAAATTCTAACTCCCATCTCAAAGGCAGCCTGAGGCTGGGCAAAAGGAGTAGATTAAAGAGTCAGGAGCTTTAATGGGAGCTAGTCCGGTTTCACAGTGCATTAACCAGGGGCGTCACTGCTGCCAGGCACACGGGGCATGTGCCCCGAATCCCAGCGCCAGTGCCCTGGATCTGGCGGGGGCTGCCTCTTCCAGTCTCCGGCCCGATCAGGCCAGAGATCTGTGGCCCAGCTGGCCGCAGCAGCTCCGTCCCCGGCCAGTGATCCGTGGCTCAGCTGCTTGCAGCCGCTCCCAGCCCCATCCCCAGCCAGGGTCGTGGCCTGCGACCAGGGGGCATTGCCTCCTGGCAAGGAGCGTTGCCTGGGCTGCTGCCCCAGGTGCTTCCCCTGGGCAGCGACGCCCCTGGCATTAACACTGGATTAGACCAGCCTCATTGCTCTTTTGATTTTATTTGGGAGTCAGCATGGCTGCAGGAATGTGAGGGTTTCTCCAAATGGGGGCCCGGCAAGCACCTCCCTCAACCCAGCACTGGAGGCATTATTTCCCTGCCTCAGGACACCACTGCACCTTGGCCTGGGGTGCCAGGGCTTCCAGTTGGACAGGGGTCTCTGCCAGCCAGGGGAGAAGTGGTGTATGCTGACAGGACCATCCGTGTCCCCGGCGGTAACCTGGGGTGGGTACCTGTAGGGGCCCTCCTTGGTGGAGCCCCCCTCCCTCACTGACATTCCTGGTGGCAAGTGTGGTGACAAGAGGCAGAGGGACCAGGTCAGCACACTGGGGATGTCAGCAAGTGGTGGGGCAGTTCCTCCAAGGAGGACCTAGCCAGAGCCCCCCCAAACTGTTGCAGAGGGCATGGCCTCCTCCCACCCCTTCTCTTGCTATGCCACTGAGGCTGGGGAAGTCCCTGCCAGGGGCAGCATCAAACAGTGTGGAGGATAGGGGGTTAAAAAGTTTAGGGATGTATTACCTATTATGATAGTAGTGCTCTTGATGAGAGGAATCCCCTTTTCCATGCAGGGCAGGCCTGTGCTTCCCAGTGCCCTGCTGGGATTGAGGTCTGGTCTGAACTTGGTTGGGTGAGATGCAACCCGGACAGCACAGATGTGAAGTTGGCCGGCTTGGAGAAGCACCCCAAGAGGGTGGTAGAGGTGATGGTTGCCCCCTCAGTTGGGGGCCAAGGCTTAGCACCCTTGGTAAGAGTGGGTGTCCTCTATGGCCTTGTTTGGATCCAGTGGTCCAAAGTAGTGTTGGTAGCCCAGAGTCCATACTCCATCTATCCTGGGCAGGGATGGAGTGGAGCTGCTGTCTGTCAGAGGTGGGCCTTGTCCCCATGATTCTAGGCTGAATTGCTGCCTTTGTTCTGCTAGTCCCAGGCTGTGTGGAGCACAGCTTTGAGAGCTGTCTCATGAGCCGAAGCAGGGAGGTTTTGCCTAACTAAAGAGGCTTGGGCTTTGGCAGTCAAACGCCTTTTACCACCACAGGTATAGATCAGGAGTAATGCCAAACTGGATTTACACCAATACCCCAGGTCAGAATCCGAGCATGGCTGTCTAATGTACAGGACGTCAGGTGAAGGTGAACAAAACGATTGCAGTCATGCTCTGCCTTTAGAAAGACGCTGGCCACTGAATCAAACTACTCTTAGTTGGGAAACAAGGAGTCAGTCCATGAGATTCACCAGCCCAGAGTAGCTCCAGAAGTGCAATTCTGAAGCCAGCTTGGCTTCCTTATGTTGCACTCAAGCCAGGGGATTCACCAGACAAAGAGTTGTGCTTGTTCCTGGCCATAATCTCCCCGATTTGTTCCCATTAATCAGCTCTGCAAACAGAAAGAGCTTGGGAGCTGGGGGTCTGCAGCCAGGAGGGTGTATTTTTCTTAGTAGATTTATTGCTGCAGACATTGCAGGTAATTGGCCCTTTATTCTGTGATTAGAATTTGTTTACTCAGGGTTTCCAACAAGAAGGTTAGTTTCTCTTGTGAGCGGTTTGCACAGCCCCTTCCCAAACATTACTCAGGAGCTCTGGTGTTAGCATTGGCCATGCTAATCTGCCTTGATCCCCCTGAGTTTTTTAATCTGTTTAGACTGAAGAGCAGTTCTCCTGCTCCCTGCTCCTCACAAGCTCCTCTCAGACATTATTTCCACTTCATTAAAATTTTAAAGATCAACTGTTGACTTTTATCATGTCCCCGTCTTGCCGTGGCTGAGGCCGGCTGCTCAGATGCAGTGCATAATTAGCACATATTACCGCGGTGTCATCTGAATGCAGATTGCTGTCATGACAGCTCTGTGCCCTGAGTGGACAACTCCAGCACACATTCCCTCCTGCAGCAATGGAGCAAGGGAAGAGGCAACCCAGAGAAGACCAGACATCAATTACCAAAGGGTGGAAGAATGCCCCCTCAATCCAATTAGCCCATGGCAGAGTGGAAAGCTTTCTCTGGTCCGAAGCAGAGCTGGGTCAGGTCCTTGGTGGTCAGATGGAGGAGAAAGTGTCAAGCTGTCCACGGAAGAGTGAAACAAACAAGGAGTCCTGTGGCACTTTAAGTGCCACAATAAAGTGCCACAGGACTCCTCGTTTGCTTTTTTTTTACTGAACTAGACTAACAAGGCTGCCTCTTTGGATCCTGGAGGAGTGATAACTCTGAAAACAGATTCTCCCCTGGCTACACTATGGTTGGAGTTAGAGTTTATGGAGGCCATGTGAGGTGGCACAAGGACTATGGTTCTACTGCTTTGCTTGAACAGTCTGTGCCCAGCCAGTTCCTGCATGGAACCGTTTGTAAAACAAGCCAGCTGGTGGGCAAAGGGTTTGGGTGGCAGAAACATTCCTTTGTTCACACCTCAGGGAAGACTTTGGAGGCAACAGATTTGTCTCCAGCCCCTAGCCAAATGACACTGATGAGCTCAATTCTAGGAAACACAAATGAGTTGCAAATGAAGGGAAATGGAGTCTCCTTGCTCTGCTCATGACAAGCACAGTCAGAGGTGGCTTCTGCTAACACCAGAGCAGAAGGATGGGCTTGTTCATGAGAACTCATGGCCTGGGACTCAGGAGTGTGAAGAATCCTACACTGATTGTGGGGCACTGGGCAAATCCCTCTTTGCTGCAGCTCCCAGCTGTGCAATGGGGTAAGTGCCTGCCTCTGTCTGCTTGAGCTGGTCACTTTGCAAACTCTTTGGGGCAGCAAATGTCTCTTGCTGCGAATATGTGACAGCACCTGGCACAGTGGGACCATGGTCTTGGGTGTGCCATCTCAGTACAGCAGTCCCAAGGATTAGGAGCCAGACGGAAAGTGGGGAGAGTACCAGTGGGGCCAGGGCGCACACTCTCATTGTGCAACTGCATATGGCAGACCCATGCGTAGCTAGTATGCTCAGAGCCTGTGTTGACTGGCACCCATCCACACAGGGCTCTTTGAGTGGATGTGCTGCACATAGCTCATTCACTCACCAGTCCTCCATCGGTGCAGGACAGGGCCCAGCATTTGGCAGCTGGAGAGAAGCTGCCTGGAAATGTAACTCCTCCTTGCGTCTTCCATTGGCCTGGTGGGTGTCTGCTGCTTCTGGGTTTGTAAAAGCCTAAAGTGATAAATTATAAAACCTGGGGCTGAGGGGTGCTGAGCAGGTAGGCCCTGGAGGAAGAGGCTGCACTCAAAAGCTCCTGCTCTGGTCCAGCTGGGAGAGAACTTGGAGAAGCCAGCTGCAGGGCTGGGTAGGTGGATCCCTCAAGGCTTGGTTGGGGACTCCTTATCTGCCTGTGGTGCTGCAGGAAGACACTGCTTGGGAACTGTAGCGAGGAGACATGGGCCCCCCTCAGAGAGAGACCAGAAAAGACGGCAGAAAAAACTGCAAGATGGCTGGGGGATGGAGCCAGGCAGGGACTGTCAGTCAGCCCAGAAGTGGAGGGGCTGGACAGAAAGTATAAAAGCGGAGGCAGGCAGCTCAATTCAGGCCAGGGCAGTGGAGGGGAAAGTTGCAGCTCTGCCTGCTCCTGACCCTGCACTGCCTGGGGGAGGAGCTGGGCTTTGGCCTCTGGGCCTGGGCCTGTCAGCCTGGCCAGGGCTGCCCAGGGGCAGTGACTGGGGCCCCCTACCTGAGCCCTGGTTCATCCCACACCTACAGGAGAAACCACCTGGAAGGAGATTGATGAGGTGGCTGAAGTTGATGCCGGGTGGGGAGCCTGAACCCCAAATGACCTTGTGTGATCTTGAAGAACTACCCCTGGCTGGTGAGGAGCCCAAACCACTGCCTACCTCCTGCGACCTGGAGGAGCTACCCCTGGCAGACAAGGACCCTGCGCCTCCACACCCTTCCTACGACCTGGAAGAGCTATCCCTCACCGAGGAGCCAGCCATACTCCCTGACCTGCCACCACCTGATGAAATAGAGGGTTTTTACAACGTACCTCTGGGGGACTACCCTAAGGAGACTGACTATGAGGTATGGCTGGAACGGGGGACCCAGGGTGGCTGAGGAGAGAGCAAAGCTCAACCCTCCATAGGGAGTGTGTTGTGGCCTGGTCCCTTTTGGGGACCTGAGCTGGGACACAGTGGAGTGGAATGACCCCACACATCCGCTGATCCTTTCCTGTATTGCAAGCCCTCTCATGACTTGCGACCATTGCCGTGACATGGTGTGATGAAGTAAGAAAACCTCTTGGGTTACTGTGGTTCTTCTTTTCTGTTCCTGTTCTTTGGTGATGGTATTCTGGTGATGGGACACAGGGGTGTGATAACTATAGGTACCACGAGGGGGGAAGAGGCTTTAGTGCGACCTTACCTGGACCCCCTGGGGGTGACAGGTTGTGGCCGGTTTAGACCAGGGGCAGGGCAGCTGGATAGAGAGGACAACAAAGGGGAGAGGAGGGAGGAAGGAAGATGGAGGTTGGAGGGGCAGGACCTCCAGGGCTTGTCCTGGGGGTTTACTATCTGCCCTCCTAGGTGATCTGAGAGCCAACTGTCCTAGCTGCTGTGCAAAGTGGATTGTTAATAAACCCTCTGACTGCTATACTGGCTGAGTGTCACTGCTGATTGGGACGGCTGGGACCCTCGTAGGGGGAGGAACCCCCCCCAAGGGAGACCAGACAGAGCAAGGATCGGACTCTCTGGGCCTGGATTTGGGAAGCTGGCTACAGGTAGCGTGGAGACCCTGGTGAATGGGAGAAAGCTCCACTGTAGCAGAGTCCCTGGTGGGCTGTGAACAGAGGAGATCCAAGAGGCTTTTCTGGGTTCTCCGTGACACATGGGTGACCCCTAGAATCCCAGAGACTTTGTCTTTGACTTTGTTTGAGCCTGACCAAGGGGCTAAAGACTTGGAGCTCTGCCCTATGCCAGGCTGGGCTGAGTCCCTTGCCCAGAGCAAGGGACTAAAGACTTGGTGGTCTCGCCCGAGTGGGGCTAGAGACCCTGATGGGCTGTCCCTCCCTCTCCTAGAGGTAAAGGGACCCCCGTTACAGGAACTCAGCTGGGTCCTTCCAGATCGTCTCTTTGGGGATGGAGCATGTTGCTGTATGTTACAGAGATGGAATGTCCCTACATGGATGGAGGGTCTCTTTTGGAGTCCCCACCCAATACTTGGATAACTGGCATTCCACTCCCCCTTCATGGACCAATCCAATGCCCAGAGAAGTCAGTGGGAGTCTTTCCACTGATCTCAATGGGCACAGAATTGGCACTTACTCACCATCAAGCTGTTCCCCCTGCTATCTATCCAGCATCATCTCCGTTTTCTCTGCACTGAACTTCATCCAGCTTGAATACATCCATGTTTCTGTCCTGTCAAAGGACTGGGAAAGTTCAGAACATGATGGGCACAGGCTGCTGTGGTGGGGAAGAGCAGCTAAGCAGATGTTTAAAGGGAGAGAGTCCAAGAGAAGGGGGATGAATTCAATCTGAAGACTATTGCGGCTGAACATGGAGATAAACCTCCTGCAAGCAAGCACTGAAAGAAGAGGTGCCAGTACCCTGGGCTAGTGGCTTATTGCTACAAGGGGACATGAGTTCAAGGCCAGCTTTTCCAGTAGGTTCTAATTAAAAAGTTAATCTGAAACGAACAAAAGATCTTCCAGGGTGATATTTAAAGTAACAATTCCCTCACCTTTACTCTTACAGAGACAACTGGTTTTTACTGAGCTCTGGTAAGAACATTTATTAGAAAAAATAATTTCAGAAAAACCTTAAGCAAAGGAAATGAAGAGTCAGAAGCATGAAAAATAACAGCAAACCCCAGTTCAGTCCTGTTTATCAGTACCGGGAGTTCTTTACAGGCCTTATCTCTTCCAGCCAGAGGAAGTGCTGGGAGCAGTAATTCTTAGGGAGTATAAAACAGAGCCGAGATCGGGATCACTGCTCAATCTGTCAGATTTACTGAGGAGAGAATTTACAAGCACATCTCTGCTTCTGGAGCAGTGCTGTTCAGAACCTGGGCGCTCGCCGCACTTAAGTATTAATGAGTTTGTTCCTTGACTATTAACTTCCACTTGAGATTCCCCAGGCGTGAAGACGAATTTTATCTCTTCATCAACACTGAAAGGAACCTAACATTACAGAAAAAATGATGTTGGCTGTTCCCCATCTCCCTCCCTGAGTGACCCAATTGCTAGGCACAACAGTATCACTACAGTGAGACCACAGAGCTAACTCCTGGGAGGGATTTTGTGTGTTGGAAAGGGACATAAGACAGTGCCTAGATGGAATGCATCTCACTCCCCCAAGACATAAAGTATGTTAAAAAAAGGTTAAGGGTGTGGCTGGAAAGGGTGTAACAGCCATAGCTGGAGTAAGCAGTTCATCCCCTGGAGTTAAACATCACCCACCATATTCTAGACTGGAGCTTATGGCTTCCCTCATTCTGAAAAATGAGGTGTGCAGCTCTATCTTGAGCCCTGTGGGTCCATGAGCCATTCTGTACTCAGAGTGGCAGGCAGCTGCAATCTGTTCCCTGTAAATTGCCAACTGTAAATTGAGGATATCAGCTGGGGAAGGTTTTCACCCCCCTTTGATAAGGCATACTAGCGCTCAGAAAGCCCTGCAGTGGGTGCTGTGTTCTGCCTAGCACCACTGTCAAGAGGTGAGGAGCAGGGCAGGCATGGGGTGCGTGGTGGAAGCTTGGGGCAATTGGGGCATGGGGGTGGCAGTGGGACCCAGGAACAAAGGAGATGGGGACTCTAAGGAGGCAGTGCATGCCAGAAGCACCGAAATATGTTTGTTCAGGACACCATTTCCCTACAGCGGGCCCTTGTTGTGCTAATGGCTATCCATCCTCCATTATGCTGTGTATTCTAGCCATTCAGTGTGATCTCTGGAGCTTGGGCTGTCTAGCTTGAGATGACCCCTAGGATGCAAATCCCAATAGTGTTGTCTCAGTTCCCATTCTCTGATTAATCCACTTTCTTTTAATCACATTGTCCATGTGCCAACCTAACTGCTGCTTTATGGTCCTTTTGCTCATTTCCTTTGGCTACTAAGTTAACAAGCAAGCAGCTCTGTGTTAGAGAACCTCTGTCATCATCAGTCTTATGATCCAGGACATGGTTTCTTGCCTTCATCTTTCTCTTCTGCCTCCAATGTAATTTCAGTTTACTCTGAAAAAACAAGACAGCAACTGCCCTGGACCCCAGTTCATTGGGGCTGAACTCAAAGCTATTTTTATTGGTAATTCTTCAATACTAGAGAGAAAATCCTGTGTCCACAAAGTTGTTTACCTACATCCCTGCAGCTCTATAGGTGGGTAGCTCAAGAAGGAATGCACTGTCCCTGTGGGGATGGGGAGCCAAGAGCAGAATCAGAGTCTACTTGGCCTTGACAACTCATTGGGCGTGAGGTGCCCACTTAAGGGAGAGGAGAAGCCATTTTGGATGAGCCAGAACCAGCCAGGAAAAGGACAGGGCTGGCCATGTGGGGCTGGGAAGTCCCAGGTCTGCATTCAGGGTTTCCTTAGATCTGACCTCTGGGGACCGAAATCAACATCCTTCAGCTTGGACTTTCGTCCTCTAAGGCAATTCCCAGTGTAGAGTTTTGTTGTGAGAACTCCCACCAACCTTTTTGAGTTAACCCGCTGCTCGTCAGGGGAGATCAGTCACCGCATGTCAAGCTCTGTTCTGGCTGCTAGTCTCAGACTGCTGCCTGCTGTGTGGGAGATTAGCTTTCGGAGTTTAGTAGGCTGTGTTCACACGGCACTTTTGTTTCGAAACAACCTCGTTGTTTCGAAACAAAAAAAACCATGTTCACACGACGCACAGTTGTTTCGAAACAAGGGCCTCCAACTGTGTTGTTTCGAAACAAGTTAAACCCCATTTGGGGACGAAACAACCTTGTTTCGAAACGCTTGTTTCGAAACAACGCATGTGAACATGTCTGGGGGCAGCTCTGGCGGGGGTGCTGAGCCACCCCGCAGCGGCTCACCCGCTGCTGGTGCCGCAGCCCCCTTTCTGGGGCTGCAGGGTGAGCCAGCAGCAGCTCACCCCCAGGGGTAACGAAATAGCATGTTCACACAGTGAACTTGCTATTTCGTTTCCCGCTTTTTTTTTAATTTCGAATTAACATTTTGTTAAGTCGAAATAAGATATTTCGAAATAAGGTGTTGTTTCGAAACATGTTGTTTCGACACAACTTGTTTCGAAATAACCCTGTGCGTGTGAACACAGCCGTAGAGTTTTGTAAACGGCACTCAGAGCCCTGCACTCCTTTTGCGGGGAGGAAAGATCCTGGCATTGGAGCAGCCTGGCTCCTGTTTGGAAAGGATGCTTTCATCAGTGATCATTGACCTCTGTAGAAACTGAGGAATCCAGAGCCATCTCTGACACCGTGGATCTGTTGTGGAGTTGTGACTTACCATCCTTAAGTTAGGTACCCAGGGAAATTGTTTGAACAACCCCTTTCTCCCTCCACTGCATCCTCAAGCCAGTGATCAGGTTTGGGGATTTTACAACCTGTGGTCTGTTAACCCTATGGAAGGACTACTTGATACCTTATCCCACTTGCAAGGCCTTGGGTTGCAGTCAGCCCAGTCAGCCCCATTGCTAGCATCTGCCCAGAAGAGACCATGACCATGACTCATTGGCTATGTCTACACGGGGAGTGCTTGTTTCGAAACAACACGTTTCGAAACAAGCTGTTTCGAAATAATATGTTATTTCGAAACAACTTATTTCGCTGGACAAAAACCATGTCCGCGAAATAAGGGAGTGGACCAGTGTGGACCTGCTATTTCGCCTGGGGAGGGGACTGCAGGCACCCACAGGGTGCAGTGCAGAGGGGCACTGCATCCCATGGGTGCCTGCAGAGGGCTGCAGGCACCGGCGGAGTCAGGCGCAGGGCTGCGCCTCACTCCGCCAGTACCTGCAAAGGACTGCAGGCACCGCGCCTCACCTGGCGGGTGCCTGCAGCCCCCTGCAAGCACCCGCCAGGAGAGGGCAGCGGGGCACTTCACCCCAGGGGCTTTAAAGGCCTGCTTTTCTAGCAGAGTGCTGCAAGCTTTTGGTCCAGGAGCATACTTACACAGCTGCTGAGTGACAGGAGCTCTCCCAGGGCCACCACCCAGATGCCACCCGCAGAAACAGAGCAATGTGCTAACTAGCTGCAGCCTGGTGAATAGGAGTCTAATGGCAAGTGACAAGACATTTGTATGGGCAAACGAATGAAATGCAAACCCCTGCGCTTCTCAATGCCTATGCTGGGAATGTAAATCCCTATCAGTTCTGCCTATTATCATATCCCCAGGGAGGCTCCGAGTCTCATTCTCTCTCTGTCGACGGTATCTGCTCAGCTGTCTGAAAATTCATTGGTTTGAATATTTATACACTGTGGTATGTGGTGTGACTGCTTAGTGTGAATTCCATGTGCTGTATTGTTGGGGGAGACTTAGTGTTTGCTAAGTACCGGGTAAACCTGGTAAGACAGAGCCCCTGTGAAACAAACATGAGCCTGTGTTCATGGAGGCAGACTGGCATGATTCAAAGACACTCTGTGAATTGGTAACACAATAAAATGTCACTTGCCTGAGCCCAGGCTGCCTGTTAATGTGGGATAATGACTGTGGCTTCCTCCTGCAGCTGCCCAGGTAATGCAGACTTTATGCTGGGATTCGCTGAGAAAGCAGATAGCAGGAAATGTGTAGCAAGGCTGGGAAAGATTTGCCAATATCCCCTGCACTACATGATGCTCCAGTTCAAGCTAGACTTTTAAAGGGAGAATTATGCACTAACAAGGGCCAGATTTTTAAGCAGCTTCCATGAGGCAGCCTTTATGGGGTTTATGCCACAATTAATAGCATATGCAGGTCCTGCCTTTTTGATAGTGACAGGTGAGGTTCCTTGGTTGCAGGAGCCATGTCTGCAATTCTCTGCAGGTGCAAGAAGTTCAGGTGTCCTTTCGGGGAGCGCTTGCAGACAGTGAGGCAGTTTTGCAGGAGCCACATCTCCAAAGCTGGCACAGATACGATACCCCAGCCCCTAACACTGACCCACCTTTAGGCATGCACACAAGCACTTGTGCCAGCAGACCTGGAGCTGTGTGCAGAGCCTGGCATCAGCCCAGAATGCTGTGCAAAGAGCAGGACTTATTGGGCATAGATTGATGGTACAACATCAGCATCGATTGCGGAAGAATTAACCCTAAACTTTGTTGACAAACAGGCAGCCCCTGTGGCCCATGCTGGTTGCAGGGCTTTGTTATGTACAAGCTGGCAGATTTCATGACTTTGGTATGACTCAGGACGAGCTTGGTTGACATCAGCACTTTTACACCAGTGTCACTGAAATGATTTTTCACTCTTCTGCGTGACGTAGTTATACCAATGTAAGTTCATAGTGTAGACCTGGACAAAGGCTCCAGACATGCTGATGGAATTTGATTAATGTGACTGCACAGTAGATTGGATTAGATAGTTTATAAACATCCCAGTGACACACAAATAGACATGAAAACATATTTCAACAAGGGATTACATGTTTAAAAGCATGTCAGTAAAAGCCTAAGGCTATGTTTACACATAGAGAGCTCACCCATAAAAAAAACACCTCCACACCACAAGTCTACAGGAGAAATTCTCCTGCCAATATAGTGCAGTGTGTATGAACACTTAAGTTGGTTTAGTATCTGTCACTTAAGAGAGTGGAACAGTTCTGCCTCTGAGTAACATAAGTTCTGTTGAGGTGGGTTATGTCATGTACAAGCTGGCAGATCCCAGGACTTTCGGTATGGGCTATATCAGCACTACTGCCTAAGTCTCATTTTTCAAAAGTGACTACTTTGGAGCTTTTCAGTGTGCCTTGACTCCTCAGTGTGTATGTCTTGGGTTTCTGAGTAACTCTGGTGGCTTGGAAAACACGAATGTGCTGTGTCACAAATGGATGAAACTTAAAAGGTCGAATCCTTAAAATGCAGTAATGGATGTGCTGATGCATGAGGGTAGCCGAAAGCTCTGAAATGCAGACCTCCAGTCTCTGTTGGCTGTTGAACTGTTACTCTAAATCTATAGGAAATGAGCTGGGTTATCCAGTATGGGTATGGCCACACACACTTCTTATTTCCAAACAACAGGGGTTGTTTCGAAATAAGAAGTGCCATGGCCACACGACGCACGGCCATTTCGAAACAAGCAAACAGCAAACAGTTAGTACACGTGCTGCTGTCTGAACTCAATAGATGAGACTAAGGGAGAGATATCTATGCACATTTACATTGAGCTGGAGGAGATTTCTGAAGAAAGGATTTGTTTTCTTTAAATGAAACAGGTGCTGGTCCATCATTAGCAGGGATAGCTGGCAGCTCTTGTTTGTATCAGGCCCGGAGATCCTACATGTGACCTAACCCTAATAAAATCTACAGGCTTAGGAGGATGCCTATTCATCAACTCATAGACTGGAAAATGTTATGCCATACTTTGGCCATAACTCTGATGTTGGGTGTGGAGGAATATTAAAGAGGACAATATATGTCTTTGTTTACTCCTCCCATTCCCACCACTCCCCACCTGAAGATGGGCCTTTCAAGTGAATTTCTCCCATCAGCTGAGTTTTGCAGATCAAAACAGAATTGGGGAAGGGAGCAAACACCACCAAGAAGGAGGAATTGTATTATTATGTGTCTTGGATGCTGGGAGCAGGCAGGGGGCCTGGCATAAGCAAAAGATTCCTGGTATTTAGTGTGAGTTAGCCATAAAGGACACATAAGGTATGGCTAAATAGGAATAGAAACCAGCGCTGGGGCTCTGGTGCTGAAAAATTGCTGTGTGGATGATCAGATTCTGGTACCTTTACCCCTGTACAGGGTTCCTGGAATGCTGGCTCCAGCCTGGGTTTGAATGTTTGCACAGAAATTTTTAGTCTCTCAGTTTGAGCCCTCAAGGTTGAGTCAGTCACCTGATTTGGGGCAGCCATGGCCACGCCCTGGGTCTTTAATCCCTGTGTAGATGTACCTATAGAGCTTGCTTAAAAAGCATCTGTTACTTTTTAAAACTTAAGACTGGAAGTCATTTGTGTGGTTCTATGTTTGCACCGTTTAACCTTGTAAATAACCTCATTTCCTTTTTCTACAGAATAAATCTTTAAACAATTTATGATGGGATTGGCAACAAACACTGTCTTTGGTGTGAGAGCCAATGTGTAATTTGACTGGGCATAAGTAACTGGTCTTTTGCGACTGTGAGTAACCTGAATTTTGCTCTTTCTTGGTGTGAGGAACCATCTGTCACAAAGGTGGTCTCACGTGCGTGGTGAGGCAGATTGGAGCACCCAAAGGACTGTCTCTGACTCCTTGCTGAGGCTTTACAGTGCCTGGGATGTTTACACGTGATGACTGGTTGGTGAAATCTAACTATAGTGTGGGGCTTGGGCCATGATGTCAAAATGCACACTCTTGAGTCACTGCAGGACAGCTGGCACCTCTTAATTGTTCATGCATTCCCTCTCCCGACACCCTGTGCAACAGAGGCATACGATTAGCTGTATTGTATGAGGAGCACTGGGGCAGAGAGATTTGCCCAAGATTCCATAGGAAGTCTATGACAAAGTTGAACCCAACTCTCTAGAATGCCAAGCTTGTGCCCTAGCCCCTGAACCACTCACAAGCAAAGCACTTAATTATTTTACTGCAGAGGCTTTCTGTTGCCATCCCAGGAACTCAGAGCACCTCTTAGGTATCCATGAATTGAGATCTCTCCACACTCTTGAGCAAGCCATTGTATAGGTAGGGCTCTAGTTTTACACTTCTCTGTGACTCGGCCCATCAGCAGGGGCTTCACATTAATAGAGGCAGCTGCTGGCAACGGCTAGTCATGGAGTGATTGGAAAATGGCTGGAGTGTTTGCTGCTGTCTCCCTGGAACTGGAGCAGAAAACTTGGGTTGGCAACAGGGCTTGGAGATTCAGGAGACAGACAGATAGATTTGCTTTTGGAGATGGTTGGCAAGAATCAAGTTTTTAACATACACTTGGAAGCTGAGGGAATGTCTCAGATTCTTGGGCTCAGGTTCCAAGCCAGAACAAAAAGCCACCAAAATCAGAATGACTCTGCCTTGCAGTTTGCAGTTCAGGACCTAAGAAATGTGACACCTAAGTGCACAGGCTGAGGTCACTGCAGTCTATGCACCTTGGGTGAAGAGTAGATGGCTCAGAGCTCTTCATTCAGGGGGCTCAGGGAAGCCGTTTCATCCATGCCTCACTTATTGCCATTGTTTCAGAGCGTTTGGGACGCTGGAGCCCACATGTTTTGCTAGATGAGTGGCTGGGGGTATATTAACATCCCATTTTCATCTCTTTAATATAGACTTTGCAGAGATCATTTATCATTGGGTCCTCCCTTCGGGGCCCAAACATCTCTAGCACCTGGGTCATCCGGGGGAGGTAAGGGATGTTTGCCCCAGAAGAGAGCGAGGTTGTTGGTTTAACAGGTAGTGGCTCATGTGTGAATTGCTGGTTTGGGGCTGGAACATCATTGGGAAGGGAGGTTTCAAAGCTGGGCTTAATTAGGTGGAAGGAGTGTTTGCGTGGCCACTAATAGGGGATCAGAGGACAGGGAGCCATGACTGACTGCTCTACAAAGGCAGTCAATTACTTGCACGCCTGCATTATGTATTAACCCATCTGGGTCTGGAATATTGACTCTGAAAGGAAGACAAAGGAGTGGGTGTGACAATGATCACACACCAAATTATCGTGTCTGTGCCTTATTGTCCAAAGATAAGCAATTCCTCGCTGGGGCAGCTGGATTTGTAAACACCAGGGAAGAGAGCTTCTATTCAGGCCTCCTCTCTCCCCCCAAGCTACTTCTCTGCTTGAGTCTGTTCGCAGGAACCAACTTTCTCTGTGATTCAGCTATTTGCCTGCAATTAGTTGTATAAAAACAAACAGCACTCAGGCTGTGTCCTTCCTCCCAGTGCCCAGAGAAGAGAGAGGCATGAGATGCAGCACCTCGACTTCTGTAGAAAATAAGGCACCAGGTAGTTAAATGAGCTGCCCATCCTTGTGTATAAAGTTCCAAAGAGGCAGCCGTGTTAGTCTTGTAAAGAAAAAAAGCAAGGAGTCTTGTGGCACTTAAAGACTAACAGATTTGTTTATCACATCAGCTTTCGTGGGAGAAAATCACTAGCTAACACCTCTTCAGTGCAGCAGCTTCCAGGGAGCCTTTCCCATTCAACCAGGTTAAACGCCCCCTTCCCACTCATACTCACAGAGTTCTTCAATTTCTTTTTTAAATGGAGGCCTAACAGAAAAGCCTGGCTCAGTGCACCAGCATCTCCACCCTCCCTTGGTGCTGTCACCTGCCTACACACTTTGTTTCCATATAACAGTGTGGTGAATGTTTACTAATGAGACCCCAGGCTGGATATTAAGAAGACATTTGTTGTGATTTCACAGCTCCACAATGGAGTTGCAGTTCCTTATGCAGTTAAAACTCCACATATAGTTTTCTAAATAATCCGTCGTCACTTGTTTAACATCCAATAACTGTCTTGTTAAATCTGAATTAGCTCCTAGTTTGTGGCATTTTATTAAAAGTGGGGTCCTGAGCTCACTACGATTTTAGAAGTAGACGTGATTAGACAGTGTTTTAATGAAGATTACTGGGATCAATCACCTACTCCGGAAGGGCTTCTGCCATGCTTGTTTGTTTATGCTATTGATCATGTCCATGTCTGGGGCTTAAGGGAATATGGGAGGCAGCATCTGCTACATTGTCTCCCTTTGGAGGGTAATTTTATGACTCTTGTAACTTGGGACAGAGATAACAGCAGTGACCCACAAACAAGCACGGCTGGTAATGTGGGGGCATCCAGGAGTCACACCGCAGGGGGGCTGTGCTGAGTCACATAATGAGGTCTGTTTCAGAGAGCTAGGGGGGGCAACTGTGTGTAAGAACAGAGGGCCTAGTGCCCATTTATACCTGGGGAAAGTGGATATAAAATGCAATCAGAGCCCAAAGCAGCATTTGGCACTCACTGTGCACTGTACAAAGGCCTCATGAATGTAAGAAACAGACCCTGAATCTGGGGACTTGGCTGCTGGGAAAGTGTCTAGATGGAGGGAGGCAAGAGCTACAGTATTTGGGGAAGGAATCGGTCCAGTTTCCTAACAGAGTCTCTCTGGTGGTGCCCATTGGCTGGTGTCATGGCTGGGTAGTGGGCTGAGTCAGGCTAGCAGGTGGTTAGAAGCAGGAGACAAACTGGTCAGGAATCACAAGTCAGTTTCTGTGAGTCACGTTGGGTTGGAGTGCCAGAGAATCAAGTCGAGGAAGGAGAAGAGGATAGTAAGAGTGTGCAGCGGATAACAGGAAGTACAAAGTTCACGCAGTCCAGAGCAGCGTAGAGCCCAGTGAAGGGCTTTCTAGTCCTACTGCTGGCTTATGTAGGGCCAGAGGGCCATTCAGCTGCTCCAGGACTCTGCCATTCACATCTCAGGAATGGAGCCTCGCATGGGTCCCAGGTGAGCTCTTGTTAGCAGGCTGCCAGGTGGAAAGTTGGAGAGTTGCTGCTTCTTTGTGGGCCTCAGTTGATACCTGTGGGTCAGGATATCAAGCACTTCCTAAAGAGGCTCTCCAGGCAATGTGGGTCCAGGTTTCTTCCTGTGGAAGGTGCAAACCAGAGTGGGAGTGTGAACATTTTCAGCTGGATCCCATGTGCATTCATCAGGAACATAACATTTCAATCAGTCAGGAGCCATAATTTGTCCTGCTGTCTTTGAGTCAAGGACTTGGCAAATAAGATAGTCCTCTTGCTGCTGTACTTAGAACAGTGGAGACACTGAATGAGCTTTCTGGGGAAATGTGTTCTCAGGGCTTGGTTTTAGAAGTGAGGAGTAGAATATGGGGGGATCAAGGGAGCTGGAGTTTGAAAGTGACCCAGTTAATTTGTCACCTAATCCAATATGGGCCAAGGAACAAATGATCTAACTTCTAGAAGGGTGTGTCCACGAAGAGGTCCCCCGTTGAAAGCCATAACCCTTCTCCTACAGAGTAGACACAGCCCTGTTGTCTGTTCTTGTCAACATGCCTTTTGTCATCCTACTTCACATATTCAAAGTGTCCTTTCATCTCCTCTTGGATGTGTTTGTACTAAATCAAAGGCAGGTGAGTTGTGGGAGAAATCAGCAATAGGGTACCCACAGATAAAGAAGGGGCTGTAGTCCATAGGTGTGATATCTGCGTTATTGTATGAGAACTCTGCATTGGGTAGCAGTAAAGAAAGGCTAGTTACCCTGCTGATGGCTGGGGCAGCTTTGTAAGTATTGTTCAAGGATCTTGCTGATTCTTTACATTTGCCCATTTGACTGAGGATGGTAGACAGAGGACTGGTGAATGTGGAGTCCTAAATGCAGGGCCTTAGGACAGAAGCAGGAAGCAAGCTGTAGCACCTGTTTAGAGATGACATGATCTGGGTGGCAATGAAGATAAACTATGTTGTTTGCCCAGAACCAGGTGGGTTCCTCTGTGGAAGGTAAACCTGTGCAGGGAATGAAGTGGGCCATCTTAGAAAAGTGATCTACACTGTCAGGATGATCATGAAACCCTGGATTACAGTGGTTCCACCACAAAGGCCAAGGAAATGACCTGTCAGGGCTGAGATGGGGTAAGCAGAGCTTAAAAGGGACAACGGAATTTCTGGAAAGGAATCTTGGTGGAGGCAAATAGCTGACAGCAAGCTAAAAAGGTCTTTCTCTTGGGGTTCACCAGAAGAAATGGGGCATTGAACACTGGTTTTAAATCACCCAAAGTATCCTGCCAAGGTGGAGTCATGGCTCAGTTGAAGAACTACCACCCTTACAAGTCCAGGGGGAACATAGATGCAGTCCCTCACAAATGTAATTCCCTCCCAGGTGTCATTCAGTTCTCAGCTGATACCTCGTCTGGCAGATTTCTGGAGAAAAAAGAAGAGTGGATGTGTGCAAGTAGGTCCCAGCAGTAAGTAGCATTAAGGAAATTATGGGACTTGAGAATGTGGGCAGCTTCTGGACTGGGACCTCACAGGTCAGTTCCAAATCTTCAGGACAAGGCAGGATTTCTGGTTCCAGGGCAGCATGTTGACTGAAGATTGAACTGGGAGATGGACTGGGCCCACTGAAGCTTTGTTGGTGTAGAACATTGGTACTCCATTTTCTTATGATGGATAAGTACCTGGACTGGGGATTAGTCTGCAGAAGAGAAGATTGAGGGGGGATTTGATAGCAACCTTCAGCTACTTGAAGGGATGCTCTAAGGAAGATGGAGCTCAACTGTTCTTGGTAATAACAGAGGACAGAACGAGGAGCAATGGCCTCAAGTTGCGGTTAGAGAGATCGAGGCTGGATATTAGAAAAAACTTTTTTACTAGGCGAGTGGTGAAGCCTTGGAATGAGCTGCCAAGGGAGGTGGTGAAATCTCCATCTTTGGAGGTGTTTAAGGCCCAGCTGGACAAAACCATGACTGGGATGGTTTAGTGGGAGTGGTCCTGCCTCTGTCAGGGGGTTGGACTAGATGACCTATGAGGTCCCTTCCAACCCTATAATTCTATGATTAGGCCCTTTCCACTCTCTGAATGTGGTCTTAATTGCCACATTAGGACTCCTTGTCCAACATCTTATATTTTCATCCAGCAGGGGTAAGCTTCCTTGAGTCGTATGTGAGGGGTTGCAATATTTGCTTGGGTCAATGATTTTGGAGGATTGCCCTGATTGCCCTATTAGAGGGTTAGCTTTCACAATGAGAGCTGGCACCATGCCTGGGTGGGCCAATGCTGGAGCATTGGTAAAGACAAGTTTCAGCTGCTCAAATGTGTGGTGGGCCGTGAGTGGCCAAAGGAATTTGGTGTTTTTCTGGGGTAGGGCAGTGAGATGCTTGGCTTATTTCGAATAATTTGAAATAAGCCTCTGATAGAAGTTTGAGAAGCCTAAAAAATGTTGAAGGTCATGCACATCGAGAGAGACTATACAGCTGTAGACTGCCAGGAACTCAAGTGGGTCCACCTTGATTCCTTCTGGAGTCAGGATAAAATGCACAAACCTTCTAAAAGCCTGGCTGAATGCTCACTTCTAAAGTGTACCATAGATGCCATGTTGTCATAGTCTCCCCAGACTGTGTGAATGCAAGTGGTGTGTTGGTGCAGATTATCCAAGAAGCTCGACATACCCTCCAGTTAGTACTCCATCACAACTTAGTGCAGTGGGTCTCATGGCACGTCTATAATGAAGTGCTGAAACATCGCTGGGGTGTTAGTCAGTGTGAATACATAATTAAATAGTCCAAGTGAGCATAGCAGGTCCAAAAGTGGTCTTCCCCTTCTTCTCCATCTCCAATGCAGAAGACATTGTATGCACCACAGATATCCAGTTTTGTGAATCGCTGAATGGCTTTCCACACAGTCATTCACCCACCCAGGGATGTGGCCTGGCTGGCATATGTGTGTGTGTGGGGGGGGGGTCGGTGGGAATGTCCCAGTGAATAGGGGTAAGAGCTTATGTCTGGAAAGAAGTCTAGTGCCCTCCACACTGAGCAAACAGTGTGCTGCCCTCTGTGGGGCCCCAAGGAGTCAGTTCATGCAGGGGACTTTGCACCCCCCCCCCAATTAGGACTCTGGCTTTACATGAATGGGGGAGGGGTGTGGAGAGAAGGGACTGCATATGGAGGGACATGGATTCTCATTGACAGGGGCCTTCCACAGGGAGGGCCCTGCCCTGCAACTCTGGAGGAAGCACGGCAGGGCCAGACGAGTGCAAAAGGGAGAGGAAAAGGTGGGAGGGACAGGCAAGTGAGGGGTTAGCATGGGAGGGCCCAGGTGAGCACTGGGGGGATGGTGGCAAGCTGGGGAGAGGGGCCAGGTAAGCAGGCAAGTGACCACTGGTGGCTTTGTCCTCATGCAGCAAAGGGCAGAACCTGGTCTTCGAATTCAAGCTCATGGGGCCAGAGGCTGAGGTGGCTCATGTCCCTTGTCGTGGAGAACCCAGAAAAGCCTCTTGGATCCCCTCTGTTCATAGGCAATCAGGACTCTGCTATGGTGGAGCCTTCCATCCAGCACACGGGTCTCCACACTACCTGCAGCCATCTCCCAAATCCAGGTTCAGAGGGTCCAACCCTTGCTCTTTCTGGTCTCCCTTGTGGGGGTTCCTCTCTCCATGAGGGTCCCAACAGTCCCAATCAGCAGTGATGCTCTGCCAGTGTAGAAGTCAGAGGGTTTTTTAGCAATCCACTTTGCACAGCAGCTAGGACAGTTGGCTATCAGATCAACCAGGAGGTCTATCAGTAAACCCCCAGGATGAGCCCTGGAGATCCTGCCTCTCCAACCTCCATTTCCTTCTCCCCGCTCTTCTCCCTTTGTTCTTCTCTACATTCAGCCGCCCTGCCCCTGGTCTAAACCAGCCACAACCTGTCACCCACAGGGGGTCCAGGAAAAGTTGTACTAAAGTCTCCTCCCCCCTAGTGGCACCTATAGTTATCACAACCCCGTGTCCCATCACCAGAATACTATCACCAGAGAACAGAAAAGAAGAACCACAATAGCCCAAGAAGTTTTCTTACTTCATCACACCCCTCCACCCCCATCAGCTGTTCAGCAGGTAGGTGATGTCAAGGCCACTTGGGTACTTCGGCCTGGAGGTGAGTGAATGCCGGGGGAACAGGGGAGTACTGAGCAGCTCTTTGATATACGGCCTGCTTTTCTGTCTGAAGTAGCTTGCAGCACAGTGACCGCCAGGCAGGGCCCAGGTGCAGGACAGTTGGCAGCCAGCCCATTGCCCAGCTAGTGCTCTACTGGGTACCAGACATGGCCCTGGCTCTGAGTGGCAGGAACCCACCTGCCCCTTTGGAGAGGGAAAGGAGTCAAGAGTAGCTCCTCTAGATGCCATGCTGTGAGTGAGGGGGCCCCAGGACACCACTGGCAGCAGCAGCACAGTAAGTGCCTGCTGGTGGGACCCCTGGAGTATCCAGGCTCCCTTTAGTCTCTAGCTTCTCTGCAGACGTCGCCTTAAGGGGCACAGTGAGCATCTGTTATGCTGAGCATGGAGATCTGCTCTTCCCTATGCGGAGCCTTAGCCTTTCCCATAATCCTGGTTGATGACCAGGAGCACCCCGCCTGCCCACAAACCCATCCACCAAGCAGGCACATCTCAGCCATTTTCCCATTCGTATGAGAGGCCCGATCTGTGTATGCGGCCTGGTGACGTCTTGTCCCAGAACAGACCAGCACCTTTGGCCATGTGGGCTCTGCCTGGATGTGTTGCCAATCCATGTCATTTGCCTGTCAGTGGGGACCCTGGCAAGAAACTGGGCTTGTAAGCATTGCTGAGCCAGAGGCAGGGCAAAATGCAGGAAGAGCACAGCCATGTGCTCTCTCCTCCATGATGGGAGCGGTCCCTGGGAGCAGAGCTGCTGTTCTTCCTCTTGCCTGGGATGCTCTGTGACATGTTCCCACTGTGCTCAGCACCACCATGCAAAGACTGGCCGTACTACTGTATGGGTAGCCTCCTGTTTCTGTTGGCATCATGCACCCTCCCAATTTCCCTACATGCTTTGGGATGTTTCCTGCGCCTGGAGAGGTGCTTACCTCCACTTCAGAGACTGCGGGGCTAAGTGCTGGGAAGTCCTACTACTTATGCCTGAAGCTCCAAGCTTTTCAGCCTACATCCTCCAGCATGATCCACATGCTGTCATGCACCTCCCTCCCACGCCCCTGACCTTTGATTCACATCGGCCCAGCTGTTCCACGTTCCTGACTGGAACCTGCAGGAGAGGCATGCAGGATTATTTACTTTGATGCATGTTCCTCTCAAACACAACTGCCTGGACTTTGCTG
This sequence comes from Podocnemis expansa, assembly GCA_007922195.1. NCBI lineage: Eukaryota > Metazoa > Chordata > Testudines > Podocnemididae > Podocnemis > Podocnemis expansa. The sequence continues at coordinate 10,256,735 of ML682025.1, forward strand.
ATACATTTCCCTGGGCAGAGAACAGATGTGGACCGTATTCAGCTTGCAAAAGTTCAGAGCAACTGAGAGGAGGGATTCAATGGAGCCTGCATTTCACCTTTAACTCAAGGGTTTTCTCCTATTGTGTGCATGCCCAGAGCTGCCCAATCTCTGCAGAGGTGGTTGTGGGTCCCCAGCAGAACATGTTCTCTACCTCATAAGACAGCCCTTGCCACTTTGCTGTGCCAAGAGATAAGAAGGGGCACTCATTGACAGTTAGTGCAGGTCAGAGGCTAACCAAAGCGGCCTTTCTGATCCCACTGCAGCTGCCCATCTCCTCGTGAGCTGGGCTGAGCAGCAGGACATCCACCACAAGGAGATGGCACTGGAGATGAAATGACTAATTGACTCATCCTTCTGACTGTCAATGGGGCACTTCGGAGCATGGGAAAGCCACATTTACTTGCCAAGTGGCCACAAAGAAGAGGTCAAGATGTCTATTTTACTATGACCAAGTTGTGACCTGGAGCCTTTGTGGCCAGCAGCCCTAGATCCCGGCAGCACAATGGGTTTAGTGGGTGCATGTGTGCAGGAAGCCCTCCCACTGAGAATGTAATTAAAGCAGGCTGGAAACAGAGGGGAAAGCCCTGTGTTCTCTGGGGCTCATTTCATTGCAGCTTTGATTAATGAGGTTGGGTGGAGTTAATGAACAGAGAGTTACATCTTCCTTCTCGGGGGAGATGCTAAGGGTTATGGGCAGCTGCAATGGGGGATCTGGACCTCAGCTGCTTTCTCTGCTTTGCTTAGATCATTTATGCACAGAACTGTCTCCAATGGTATTTGACGTCCTCCTTTGGCCACAGACACCATGGCCTATCAGCGACAGAAAGGGATGTTCCCTGCTCCTGCATTTGCAGTCAGAGGGGTTGGAGAAGCTGCATGCCCACACTGGAGCTGACAATGCTGGTGGAGCCCCTGGCCGCTGCATTGTCTGTAACAACAGTGCCCAGCTTCTTCCAGAGGGAGATGCAGAGGCTGACAGATCAGAGCTGGTCTGTCGCTGCAGCTCCCACCTGGCCAATAGGGAGGGAAGAATAATTCGGCATCTGGGGCACCTTGGCTATCACCAGGAAAGAGAGTGGTGATCTTGGGGAGTGAAATAAAGTAGGAGGATCTAGACTTGAGCACTGGGTTTGGGGGGATGTGGGGAAGCAAGTAAGGCCCTGGCCTGGTAACCAGAAGATCTAGGTTCAGCCTGGTGTCACAGGCTCTCTGTGGTCAAGTGTCTGGGCCACAGCTGCCCCCTGTACAATGAGGACAACGCTCCACCCCTTGTGTATTTAGACTGTCTCTGTGCAGCACCCTGCATAGTGGGGCCCTCCCTTCTCTGGAATCCTGCCTTGTTCTTGGGCAGAACAACTGGTGGGTTCTGCTTTTGTCTGCCCAGGAGATGAGCCAGGAGGAGCCCAGCACACTGAGAGCTCGATCCCTGCTGAGTTACAATAATCTGCTGAGCAGACACATAATTCTTGGGGGAAAGTCACTCAAAGACAACCACAAAATACTCTTGGGTATCCTGGGGCCAGCAGAGACTGACCAAGCTGTCTGACATTCCAATAAGCTGAGTGTGGGATGCCCCAAGATGGAATCCTGCTGGGCAGGTTCTTGTGGCACACCTTCCCCTTGGTCTGTATACCATATAGAGACCCTGGGCCTGGACTCTCCACAGCTTGGCAGTCATGAGCCGACATCCATGGTGCTCTCCATCATGTGCATGGCAATTTTTCTCAAGCAAGTGTACCTGTGAGAAGCATGATCATCAGTAAGGTCTAGATGCAGGTTTCTGCTGGTGCCTTTCAGCCCTCGATCAGCTCTGCGATTTCCAGGGACATAGTGGAGAAAAGGGGCTAGATGGGATTTGAGTTTTTCAGGCTCAGTGCAAAGATCCTCCTCGCTTACTGCCTTGTGTGTGATGGGAGTCAGCTGTGAGGGGCAGGGGCACAGCAGCAGGCACCAGTCAGTGAACCTGGAGGCACAAGGTGCCAAGGAAGAATGTGGAGCTGTATCTGCCCATAACAGCAGGCACCATGGGCTATTTTCGAAAGGTATGTCGACACTTACAATTTAGTTTGAATTAAGGAGGCTTAATTCGAACTAAAATTAGTGGATGTCCACACTTGCTTTCATTAGTTTGAACTAAGGAGTTCCCTTAGTTCGAATTAAGGAAAGCCTAGTTTGGATCTATAAAATCCCTATAAATTCGAATTGAGGTTAATTCAGTTCCAATTAACCCAATGTAGCTGTGTTAGTTCGAATTAACCATGGCTTGATTTTTTCCCTATGCAATAGTGCCCCCTACCTGATTCAAACTTGCAAGTCCTGTGCATAGACATGCTAGTTATCAGTCAGACACCCAAGAAAGAACTCTTTGTAATAACTCAGAACCCACCCCATCAATTGTCCCATCAGCATATCTACCACCAGAAGCCAAAGATCAGTCAATTGTCAAACTAGGGACTGTTCCATTATACCATCCCCTCTATGAATTTATCAAGGTTAGTTTTGAAGTCAGCTAGATTTTTTTTTGGCTCCCACTGTTCCCTTTGGATCTATTCCAGAACTTCACTCCTTTGACGGATAGAAACTTGTGTCTAATTTCAAGTCTAGACTTCCTGTTGGCCAGTTGATATCCATTAGTTCTTATCTCCACATTGGAGCTGAATGTAAATAATTCCCTCTCCCTCTCTGGTATTTAGCCGTCCGACATATTTCTATAGAGCAATCATATCTCCTGTCCACCTTCTTTTGATTAGGATAAAGAATCCAAGCTCTTTGAGTCTCCTCTCTTAAGGCAGGTTTTCCATTCCTTGGCTCATCCTAGTAGCCCTCCTCTGCACCTGTTTCCAGAGCCATAACTACAACTTTTTGTGGTGGGGGGCAAGCAGCCCCAGACACACTTCCCTGCCCCAATCTGGCCTGGGGCTCTATCCACTCCCTGCTGCCACCAGGGGTGTCGTTGGGGGAGCAAGGGACCCAGGGCATGGGTCCAGGCCCTGCCCCTGGCCCACAGGCCCTGCCCCCAGCCTGCAGGCCCCGCCCCTTGGCTGGGGACAGGGCCACACACTGCCACGCCACTGTGCCACTGTGGGTGGCAGGCCCCACATCCCCAGCGGGGGACAGGGCTGCTGTGGCTGCCAGTGGCTGGGCCCCGGATCTCCAGCCCGATTGGGTCGGAGATCCGGGGCACTGGCACTCGGGCTCAGGGCACGAGCCCGAGCGTGCCCAGCACCAGCAAAGCCCCTGGCCGCCACCAGAGGCAGCAAGAAGCTCCCACCACCTTCGGCAGCCTAGATTCCAGTGGCCTGCCCGCAGGGTTAGGGGTTCCTGGCTGCTGGATGTGTGATAGCCACCACTGGAAGGTGGTGGCTATCCTCAGTGGCACTGGAAGTCCCAGGCACTGAATTTTAGAGGATGCAGGGGATGGATTTGGCTCCCCCCAACAGCTGGGAACAGATCTGGATCCATCCCCAGCCACTGCAGGAAGCTGGATCCATCCTGTGTGCTGTCTAAAATTTGGTGCCTGGGACTTCACCCTGCTCGCCCTGGCCTAGTTATGGCCCTGCCTGTTTCCGTTTGAATTCATCTTTCTTAAACATGAGCAAAGACCAGGCTGGACAATGAAAGCTTCAACAAAAGGATTCTCTTCCCATGCTGCTGGACAGTTGTGATGAATGCGGAAGCAAATCCCCAGGGTCAAAGTGAGCTAGAGGGTGTAACTCCCCTTACTGGATACACCTTCCAGGGAAAGACCCAAGGAAGAGGGACTTTTGTGACTTGGAGGGAATTTGAAAATCTAATCTCTCCCATGACCAGGCTTCACCAGGAAGAGCAGAGTTATCCTGGAAACAGCAGGCTCATCAGTACCATCTCACCCTGTGCCAGGTCATGTGAGCCAGGAGCAGGGCATGGACAGAAGAGCTGGGATCAAGCAAGTCTGAATCTTCATGTAGCACTGCAGCTGACCCTGGCGCTTTGGGAAATGTTTAAACTCTTTCACAGAAGTGTCGCTGCAATTCTCCTCTCTCCCAGGGGTCAAAAATGAGCAGAAAAGCCAGAATAAAGAGAGAAAGGCGCCCTCAAGTGAGCCGCAATGGGGAATCACGTAAAATTAAAGATGGGAGGGACCTCTCGAGATCATCTAGTCCAGCCCCCCTGCTCAAAGCAGGACCAAGCTCAACTAAATCATCCCAGCCAGGGCTTTGTCAAGCTGGGTTTAAAAACCTCTAAGATTCTACCACCTCCCTAAGTAATCCATTCCCATGCTTCACCACTCTTCCAGGGAATTTTTTTTTTTTTTGTAATATCCAACCTTGACCTCCTGCACTGCAACTTGAGACCATTGCTCCTAGTTCTGTCATCTGCCACCACTGAAAATAGCCTTGCTTGAGCTTCCTGGAATCTCTCTTCAGGTAACAGAAGGCTACTGCCAGATTCCCCTCACTTTTCTCTTCTGCAAGCTAAATAAGTCCAATTCCCTCAGCCTCTCCTCTCTTCTCAGGCAGATAAGAAGGCTTATCACAATGGGGCAAGAGGCAATGCCCAGCTCTCTGGGCCTCAGCATCCCCACGTCTGTCTAGCCTACTTTGGCTTTGATCTCCTTAGGGCAGAGACTGTCTCCCACTCTTTCTCTGTGCAACACCGAGCACAGTGGAGCCCAGATCTTGGTTGAGGTCTATCAGTGCTACCATAATACTTATAATATATATAAGCAATTGTAGCACAGAAGACCCAAACCTCAGGTCCCATAATGCACATAATAACTGGGAAGCAGAGACTCTCCTTTCTTTCTCAGAGCCAATAGAGTGCACTGTAAGATCTTAAGCCACCTGCCTTGCACCTTACCCCATGGGGTCTGGGGAGAAATTCCACACTGAGAGTTGGAAGGGTGAATGAAACATTTTTCTGGTCGGTGGCTTTTAAAAAGAGAATGGTGGCACTGGCATGTTGGCACAGCCTCCGGGGAGATGGAGTGGGGGACAGAAAGAAAATGAGCCAGCCAGAGATCCTGGGTAAATGCAATCAATCTTGAGAGTGCTGCCACCTTCATAAAGTCTGTGTGTGCTACAACATATGGGGAAAATGAGAGACAGGGGGCCACAGTGTGCCAAAACTTACACACATGAGTAACTACTCAGATTGCTAGTCTCATTGACTCAGCAAGGACAGGTATTTTTGCATAAGATTGGGATCAGGAGACTTATCTATAATGGCACCTGGATATGGGACAGTGATTTTCTCTAGCAGTTAGATGTCTATTGCAGGAGTGAGTAGGTGAGGTCTTTTGGCCTGCACTGTGCAGATCAAACTAGATGATCATAGTGGTCCCTTCTGACCTTAAAATCTGTGGCTATGCCCACACGTAGGTTTTAAAGAAAAACAACGATGGGTGTTAGGCTTTAGAAAAAAATTAGGTCCACATGACATTTTGGTGTTTTGACATGACAAACTCCCCCTGGGCCCCGCATCCCCTGCCACTCAGGATCCCAGCTCACCCAGCAGATGCTGGCCAGCAGTGGGGGATGCAGGGCACAGGGGGATCCTGCCCCTGTCATCCTGCAAGCAGCAGGGGATGCTGGCACCTGGTGATCCCTGCTCTGGGGGCTTCATTTTCCCCTGCCACTGGCTCTCCTGGGGAGAGCGAGGCAGGGGATTGGGTGGAACATGGTCCTCCCAGGGGGCCATGTTGCCACATCTCCCATGTTTTCCCTCTCCTGAAACGAAATAGCAAGACCTGTGTCTGGACTTGCTATTTCGATTTGGGTTTTTTGTTGTGGAACTGTTAAATTGATTCAGGTTGAATTGATTTAATCATTTTATATCGATTTAGCTAAAATTGATTTAAGTTAAATCAATTTAAACATGTACATGTGGACATAGCCTGTGAGTCTCAGCATCTCCTTGTTCCAGACCCTGCATGGCACCAGGGACTGGAGGGCTGTGTCTGTTGGTAGCATTGGGCCCTGTGGTGCAACATGGCTAAACACAGCCAAAGTGATTAGTGATGCCTGGAGCTGCTTTCGTGGAGGAAGGAGATGTGTTGCTGGCAAACAACCCTCCTGCCTGCATGTGTGTGAGAGAGACAGTGCACGTGTGTGTGGCAGTGTGAGTGTGTGCTGAGAAGCAAACTCCCTAAGCAGGGGAGAAACAACAAGGAAGGCCTTGTACCAAGAAAGCAATTTCTTGCTCTGTGAGCTCTCTTGGGGGGAAAGGAGCCAGGGGGCCAGTGGGCTGGGAGGAAGAATATTTGTAGGGCAGTTGATATATTTTTGAGGCCTCTTTGAAGGGAAAGCTGCGGATACAGTGGACAGTTTGTCAGAGCTCTCCTGGGACTGGTGTCCCCTGCTGCAGAAGTTCAATGGGATGTTTGCTGGAGTGGCTCACATCTCTGCTAGAGGTCCCCTATCTGCACATTAAGTGAAATACTTTAATTAGAGCCATTTGTACCCATGTTGGTTAAACAGATCAGTGTTTGGAGAAAGGGGGTCTAATCTCTGCTGCCAGGAGGGCCGGCTGCAGCAATGCTGTCGCGTTACAGAGTCCAACGCAACCGCAGCTGGCGGGAGAGCAGAAGAGGAGCAATCAGATACGTAATTATACAATTCTAATTACAGGGATTACAGAGATCGTGGCATTACAAATTGCAGGAGCTGCAGGCATTAGAATACATTAAATGCTTCCTGCACACTGAAGGGGAGCGAGTGGGGACCCTGAGCAAGCCAGCTCTTTGCTGAGGCAGGAGGCAGATTGGGGGCCAAGAGAGACCGAAGCAGTGTAGAGGGGGAGAGGGGAAGTCAAGGCACAGGTGGATGTGGGGATAGGGGAGAGGTCAGAGAAATTGATGGGGTGAGAGATGGGTAATTGGAATGGCAGCTCCCCTAGTCCGCAGTGGTGGGAAAGTGGAGTCCCCACCAATCAGCCAGGGAAAGGCCAAGTTGCCAACTTGTCCACTGATTGCCAGTCATGGGATTTTGGTGCCTGCCAGAGGAGCTCCCATGATGCCAGGAGAAGCTCCTCTTGTCCCATGATTTTTCAGAGCTGGGCGTGTAGACAGAGCTCTGTGTGAGAGCCTCAGAGCTAGGGACACAGAACTGTCCAGCCACTGAGCCCAGTTTCCACTGTACATAGAGCAGAGACAGGGTCCTGGTCCTGGGCAGCAGGAAGAAAGGAAATGGTGTGACTGGGACCGGGTAGATAATGCACTGGGCAGGGAGAGGTAGAAAGCTGTGACTGCAAGGTGAAGAGAGTAACAGGAAAAAGTCAGTGGTTCTCCTTTCAGATCTTAGGGGTAAAATCTCCTTCTAAGCAGCCCGGGAGCAGAGTGAGTGAATGCTGCCTCTTCAAATGGAGGATCTTGTATCATCCCCACTGGCAGAGTGGCATTAAGACAAACTAAAACACTTGCTTTGATTTTTTGAAAAATAATCCCTATTGTGGGCATCAAACTCATGGCTTCTGTGCTTTTGAGGCTGGCAAAGCTGAATCTGGGCTGGGCCTGCCTGCCTGCCTCGTAATGTGCAATTGTTGGAATGCCCCATGGAAGCAGCCTGACTTTCCTGGGAACACGGTCTAGGGAGTGTGGATATGTCTACACTAGCCAATTAGTCTGGACTAAGCAAGCTTAGTCCAGACTAATTTAGTCCACGTCTACACTAAGCTTTGCCTAGTTTGAACTAAGCAATTTCTTAGCTTGAACTAAGCAAAATTTAGTCCGAACTAATAAGTTTGACTGGTTAGTCTGGACTAAGCGCCTTGTTCGAACTTTAGTTTAAACTAGGTACAATGTAGACATGGACTATGGCTTAGTTCGAACTAAAAAAGCGCAGCAGCAAAGTGAAGGGGACTGCATAGGACTTAAGGCTAGATGAGACCACTGTGGTCTGCCATTGTCTAACATAAGCCCCTTCTTTCCTGCTTCATGTCCAGCTGCAGCTGAATGAGAGCAGATTTTTGGGAGAAATCCAATCTTGATTTTAAAAAGTCCACTAGCGGAGATTTCGCTACAATGTTGGGGAGTTTGTCTTGCTGGTTAATCACCTTCTCTGTTAAAATTTTCCCCTTTCAGCTCTCTCCGTGCCACTGACTCATCCTCTTTGTTGGTTACTTCCCACCCCCCAATCTTTGGGTCACCTGCAAACTTTACCAGAGAGGAGATTATGTTTTCCTTCAGCTCATCAATATTGATATTAAAATGGCCTGAGCCAAGAACCCAACCCCAGCAAGACTCTACTAAAAACACGTCTGCTCGCTGAGGAGTCCCCATTTACAAAGATAGCTGCTTGCTTCTAGGGCGGGGGTGTGAGGCCTTAGTAATACAAAAGCTCACCATGGAACCAGAAGAAGGGTGCGCTGGTCACTGTGTCTGTCTTTGGCTACAGGGTGGAGCCTTGGTCTTTCTCACAGTCAGGCTGCACATGGGCATTGCTCATTGTAGCCTGGAGCATCCACCCAGAGAACTAACATGACAGTTTAATAACAGTCACCATCTGGTCCTTGGTGCCCCACTGGCTCTCGCTGGGTGAAGCAGTGAGTGATGTTTCACATGGGCGCTCCTCAGTCTAGCCCCCAGCTCTGAACAGAAAAGTACAAGCAGAAAGTGAAATCATAAAAATGAGCCATCTCTTTTGGAGTGGGGAACTATTATCTCAGGAACCCCTCAACCAAATGACCCCCTCCCCTTAGCACCCTAAACTCTACCCTGAGACCTCATTGGGCACAGCTGTTTTCTGTCTGACCTGGTTATGCATGTGGATTTAACACAAGCACTGCAAGAGCCTAAACTCTGGTGCCAAAAGGCCTGCAGGAATGGGGCAAAGCTGTGCATTTCCCAATGCCGGCAGCATGCCTGGTCACATGTTACAGGGGAGCTAGGAAATGAACGCATGGCCAGCCATCTGCCAGTGACCTTCCTTGTAGCCCCACCTTGCAACAACATTAACAGTCGCCATGTATGTGTATGGCACCTTACAGCAGAGACATCCAGTGCCTTTGCAGAGGTGAGGTTCTGGCTTAGCTCTTTGTGCAGGTGGGGAAACCAAGGCTCAGACACTCACTGATATGCATGGTGTCCTACAGTCTTGGGAATACTAGAGTCCTACTGGATCTCTTGGCTTCCTGATAAGCCATCCCAACACCGCATCCTGGCACCAGCTCTTAGCTACGGATGGTGCAAAGTGATTCCTAATGATGCCAAGGGGGCAGTCTAATCCCCTTATCACTGCCCACCTCACAGCCGCACCTGAAGATGCCTGCTGCAGTCAAGAGCCCATGGGGCCAGGTGTTGCACAAACACAGAGCCAGAGGCAGCCCTCTGCAATGCTCCAGTCAGACAAGATGAAGGCTGGGAGGTGAAAGAGAGACAGTGCTTGGCCCAAGCCACAGGACAAGTTATTGGCAGGGGCAGAACTCAGATCTCCTGGCTTGTCCATTCCTTGGCTCATTCCCCCTCCATTTGTGCCTCTCTCTCTAAGGGAAACAGTTTGTCCAGCTGCTGCTGGTCCCCAGAGAGTTGCCTGGGGCTAGGGAATAAGGAGGAAGAGGATGGGGGTGGCTTAGACAGAGGGTCAGAGACATCCAGCCTCCCCAGGAAAACAGCCTGCTGCAAGGGAAGAATCATCCCTTACTACCTCTGATCCTGGGGTGATCAGTGTGGTGGGCACCAGTATGAATCTTAAACCAACTGGGTCCCTTTAAAAGACTGACAGACACTGGCAGACCAACAGATGGAGCTGGCAGTTACTCCCAGCAAGTGCCTTTCATTTCAAGTCAATGAATACCTGGGGTTTCAGAGACAACTGTCTGTTTATTGCCTCATTAAAACCAGCTAACCAACCTGGGTGCCGGATCTTGGCTGGAGGGATTATTTCACTCACATGTGCCTGCCTTTCCTTCCTCCTGCTGTTGCTGCGCTGCAGGACTCTGATCCCCCACCATCCCAACAGCAAATGTCTCTCTGAGCCTTCAGCACATCGCAGGAAGATGCCTGAAACAGGCAATGTTTTCTTGAGCCAAATAATCTTTAATTGTGGCTGGATCTGCTCCATTAGAAAGCAGTACAAAGGACATGGTGTTGCAGGAAACTCGGGGCCAGGAATGATTCACCTGATTCAGGATCTGGCAAGATAAGCCCCCCCCCCCCCAGCTCCTGACATAGAGTAGTGATTTCCCAACAAACTGACAGCTTGAACCTGGGGCTTAATTGGAAATATCAAGTCAGAGAATGGGATGTGAAACTGAAAATCAAGTTCAAGGTATTTTAACTCTCTGGACCAGTTCTAAAAAAGAGGACAAAACAAACAGAGTCCTGTGGTACTTTTAAAGACTAATAAATTTATTTATTGCATGAGTTTTTGTGGGTGCAATCCCACTTCATCAGATGCATGAAATGTATAATGTAGCATGCTTAATATGCAGAAAGTCCTGGGTTAAAGCCCCAGGGGGTTGGACTCGATGATCTCATGAGGTCCCTTCCAACCCCATGATTCTATTCTATTCTAAATGTCAGCTGTAAAAATAAACATATCGAGAAAGTGAGTCACAAAGGGTATGTCCACAAAAGTCTTTTATTTTGAAACAACACTAATTGTTTCAAAATAAAAAACCGTATGTCCACACGACGTTTCGGAACAAGAGCCATCGTTTCGAAACAGCTTAAACCACTTTAGTTTCGAAACAACTGTTATTTCGAAACTGGTTGTTTCGAAATAACACCGTTTGGACACGTTATTTTGAAACAGCCATTGTTTCAAAATAACGTTGACCTTCCGCCCAGGGTGCATGGCACCCTGGGAGGAAGGTCCCCCCCCCCAGCACCTTGGCCAGCCAGCGTGCTGAGTGGAGTGCAGGGGGGCGGCGAGTGCTCCAGCCAGCTACCCCTGCTGCTTCCCCTTGCCAAGGGTAGAGGGGGTGGCGGGTGCCCCAGCCGGCTTCCCCTGCTGCTTACCATTGCTGGGAGGGCGGGTACCTCAGCCTCTTCACCCCCCCTGCCCCCAGCAAGGGGAAGCGATGGGTGAAATTGGCTGGGGCACCCACCACCCCCTCTGCCCTGGGCAAGGGGAAGTGGCGGGGAAAACCTGCCGCTCCCCCTTCCCCAGCACAGGGGGGGCAGCAGGCCCCCAATTTCACTGTGAAATTGACCAGGCTGGGAGGTGCTTGTAGTCTGCCGCAAGCAGCTCCAGCCCCATCCGGCTCCTAGCCCCCTGCTCCTGCCTTGAGGCCGGGGTGGGGAAAGAGGGTAGCTGGGGGCTAGGCGACCATGCCCCTGCTTAGGGTGGTGGGGCAGAGGGGCAGCAAAGGAAGCCAGGGGGAAGAAGGGCTTCCCCATCTGTCCCCTCCCCCCCATTTTTTCCCCTGCCATTGGCTCTGGAGAGCCAGTGGCAGGGGATTGGTTGGCAGCATGGCCCTGCTGGGGGGCCATGTTGCCACACCACCCATCATGCCCCTCTCCTAAATTGAAATAGCAAGTCCTGTGTTTGGATATGCTATTTTGATTGGGGCTTTTCCCTTATTTCAAATTGGTTTTTAGTTATTTTGAATTAACTCATTTTGAAATAACTTATTTCGAAACAAGACCTTGCGTGTGGACATAGCCAAAGTAAATTTAAACAGCTCCAGAGGTATAGACTGCTAGTCTCCCTCTGTAAAGTAAACAAGCTGTTTTGATTCAAACACTATTGAAGAGGGAAAGCAAGAGCTGAGGAGGATAAGGGGGAAATCACCTTTTGCAGTGACTTATCCTTTCAAGAATTCTATTCAAACTCAGTATGAAGTTATCTAGTTTGCATATGAATTCCAGTTCTGCAGTTTCACATTGAAATCTGGTTTCGAAGTTTTTTTAGCTGAAGTACTATAACCAGCATCTGGTATACAGAATGTTTGAGCAGATTGAAATGTTCCCTTGCTGTTTTTTGAACGTTACGATTCTTGATGTTTGATTTATGTCCATTTATTTTGTGTAGAGACAGTCCAATCTAGCCAATGTATACAGCAGAGGGACGTTGTTGGCACATGATGGCATATATCACATTGGTAGATGTGCAGGTGAATGAGCCATTGATGGAGGAGTTCAGGGTGCAGTTTATCGAAAACAGCGGGAGGCATTGCCTCCCCCTGACTGGCTACTCACTGCCTTCCTGCTGAGGCAGGAGCGGGCTCTGGCATGGAAGGAGCCAGGACTGCCCTTGCAGTGGCCCTGAATTCCAGCCCGGACCCAGCCTCAGCAAGGAGGCAGAGAGGCCACCTCTGGCAGTGGGATCTGGCCCTGGCAGGGGTCCTGTAGCTGCCACTGGGTCACGCCCAGGCTAGAGTCCTGAAGCTGCTGACAGTATCTGGCCCTGGTGGCCCAATCCAGCCACGGCCAGGACCTGGGGACGCTGCTGTCAGCCAGCGTGGGCCCCAGCTAGGGACCTGGGGCCAGCGGCAGCAGTAGTAGGATCCAGCCCTGACCAGGGAGCCAGGGCTGCTGGAGGCAGTGGGACCCAGCCCTGGTCCTAGTGGCGAGAGCTGGATGGGGGGTAGGAAGGGATTGGATTTTTGGAGCTGCCTTCCCTAGGAGCAGCTTCATACTAAGCAGAAGGCTGCCCGGAGGCCTCTAGGTTTCCTGTCACAGCACTGGGTCATCCACAGCCTCCCAGCCAGTCATATTCCATCAGCATTATCAGTTAGTCTCACTCTCATCCATTCGCCTCTGCTGTTGAACACTGGCTTTTCCTAAGGTTTGATGAAATACTGCCTTTGTGCAAAACCAGCAGGAACTGGGGCTGGGGAAGAAAGATCAGCTATAGGAGATGGTTTGAAACGGATAATATCATTGTGTCCTGGGTGCATTGAGCTGAATAGGAGACCTGATAATGTGCTTTTACCAGGAAGGTCTTTGAATGTTCCTCTCCATTTGCAGCAAGTGGCTTTTGCTGCTAGCACTCATCAGCTCCACACCCAGTCTAGGAAATGTTATATAGCAAACTCATTATCCCCAAGTACCTTTTGCAATTCTAATATAGATCTTATCCCCACTTGACAAAAGTTTCCTTTCTGGATCCTGCCACCACAGCCTGCAAGAGAAGCGATTCCTGCCTTTACAATGGCTTTGCCTCAGCATCTCCTGATCTGATCCATGCAAAGAGTTTGACAGTGTGATGTGAATAAAATACACAGTAAATAGGGGCACTAAGTGTAGGTGGTTAATCTGCTGTGATTTCCTTGTCTAGCTGAATTGAATGCTCGTTTTGCTGAGTGCATTTCAACTGGCCCTGGGTGTGCTGCCTTTGCCTGGCCCCTAACTCAAATACTGGCCATTGGGAGACACAGGGTAGGGTAGGCAGGAAATGGGGCCCTCCCTGGTGCTCGGTGCTGGTTCACTTCAATGAGGACTAGTCCCTCTGGGAATGAGACAAGAGCCCAGAGTTTTCAGTGAAACCTCATTGTACTCTTCTCAAGGGTTTCTTGTCATTGAGTGCCCTGCCAGCTACGGACTTGGCCACATTCCCAGAGGCTGCATTGCTTTTAGTACACATGTTCTGTCATGAGTAAGAAAGACCTGCATGGGCCACTGTATGTCTACTGCAGACAGAAGAGGGGTTCAGGGCCCACTCTTTAGCCAGCCCCTCTGCTTCTGACCTGGTCCTCACCTGGGCCATTCTCCAGTCAGTCCCTTATATCAACCCTCCCCCCCCATCCCCAAGCCACCTTTGAGCCAGGACAGAGAAATGGACCTCTTCCAGCCAGTCATTCTCACTCATTCTAGTTGGCATCATCCTGGAGATGAAGTGACTGGAGCTGAGCATGAGGCAGCAGTTGTGTCCCATCAAAGCTGCATGGAATACCTAACCTCCCTGCTCGGTGCCACGATGCAGCCCCCCCTTCTCAATGGTGCTGCCATCTCATCACAGCTTGGGCAACCCTGCTCCCGAGAGCTCATCATCTCAGATGCCACACAGAGAGGAAACAGAGACACAGACAGAAAGGGACTCGCACAAGGCCTCAAAGTAAGTTGATGGCAGAGACAGAACAGAATTCAGGTTTCTTGATTCCTGCATCAGTGCCTCACCCACCCAGGCCTGCTCCACACCTCCCCTCCTGGAGATCATTCTGGGGGTCAGATAGCTCTACTCTGCCCCATTAAGGGGCTGTTACATTGGCAGACCGAGGACTACCAAAGCCTAGGGCTCATTGAACACTGGCAAACACAGGGTGGGAAACCAGCACAGCATATCTGTGTTAACATAGATATTACAGCTATGAGGAGGTGGTTAGACTTTATGGAAGACTTGTAAGATTCTGCACTTATTAATCCTACATATAATAGCTGTATCCCATTACACCAGCATCAGCGCCCACCTCTCACAGGAGCCCTCTTTCTGTTTCTTTCTTTTGTCTTACAATAGGGTGGCACCACCTTTTGTGGGGCATCATCCCAGCTCATGGTTCTCAACAAGTCTACAGTGACTTAGCCCTCCGACTGACTGTTAGGACAAATATATAATTTAGGTTTGTATAGATATTTAGGCATATGTATCTGCCTGAGATGGTGTTCCAGGCTTGCTTGTCTGTCTGCCAACTAAGGTCTTCAAGATACATATGTGAACAAGAACAAAGACATAGCCTCTTGCCTAGCAACAACCAACTGTGTTTTCTTTTTTACTGTGAGAAGAGATAAGGGATGTAGCAGCACTGGGTGGGGTGGGCATATATGAAATATGATTGTGCAAATGAAGAGAAGCTCAGACTCCTCTTCAAGACAGATGCCAGAGCAAGGTTAAGCAACTGATTGGGAGGTGTGAGAGAGAAAGACTGAAGGACCATAAAGTGATGATGACCCAAATGTACCCTCATTCCCTACTCCTTCTGTGAGGTACAAAAGAGGCAACACCAAAACCCCCAGCCTCAAAACCCCCAAAACAGAACATGACCATCAATTGAAGGGGTGGTACTATGTGGGGGAGGGGACTACAAGTATAATTAAGCCTGCCAGGAAGGAAGAGGAAATTCTGTTAGTGTATAAAGCTATGGCTGGGGAAAAGGAAGCCTGATTGGTGTGAAGGGCTATGGATTTATGCTTATTTGTTTAGCCCCAATAAATCCATCACACTGCTTGCAGATGGAACTCTGAACTGTTGTTTTCCAACAAACTGCATCTGGGAACTGAGAGATGGAGCTGGGGAGGCCTAACACCAAGCCATACTCACTGTTCCCCCTTCCAGGATATATATCAGGCATGGCCAAACTGCGGCTCTGGAGCCACGTGTGGCTCTTGAATGAAAAAGTGTAGCTTGCGGAAGAGTGTCAGCAAATCAATTTAGTAGGTAAAAGTATATGGCTATATGCCTTAGTGTGGCTCTTGAAGGTTTAATAATCAACTTGTGCAGTTCGTGAGTTCCATAAGCTTGGCCACCCCTGATATATATAGTCTCTAGTCCTTTTCATGGTTCTGGCATGGCTTCTTTCTTCAATGGAGGCACTGTCTTCTTCAACAATTCCACAGTGGCCCATCTGTGTACCTTCAGCCAGCATTTCTTCTGCAGCCCTCCCTGTGTTCTCTCTCCAACCAGATCAGCAGGGCCATCTCTGTACCCTTATTTAACCTAGCTAGATTCTGGGTTCAGTGCCCTGGACTCAGCCAGCCCTCACTGACCTGTCCATGGTCCTGCTGCTCTTCTAGCCACCCAGGCGCCCAATCTTTGGCAGCCTTCCCTGGACTCTGAACTGCCTCCAGTGAGCTGTCTGTGGGCCTGCTGCTCAACTAACTAGGCACCCAGTCCTCCCTTTTCAAGCACCAGGAAGCAACTGAACGCTCTGCCTTTGCTGCTTGCTTTTATAAGGCCTTTTTGCCCCTAGCTGGTCATTCCAGCAGCCCTTCTGATTAGTTGTTCCCCTGTAGCCCTTCTAGGCTGCTGAAGAACTTTTCTGCTCTATCCTGGCACAGGGTGAGGCAAGGCCATGAGGGCTCCAAGAGGGGGCTTCTGGACCTAGTTCACCCCATCACACCCATGTTATAAGCAGGACAACAGGGGGCCCACCCCACTATCCCCCCATGGCTGCACTGTCCCCCACCCCCACCCCACTGCTTTTGGGGTGAAGTTGAAGGCAATGGGGAGGGGATGGGAGTGCAGAGCTGGCCTTTGCTCTGGGCCGGGCCTCCCCACCACCAAGATGGGAACAGCCAGCCCAGAGGCTGTGTTCTGTTCTCCCACCCCCCACCCCCATGGCAGGGTGTTCTTCCCTAGGGGGCAGGAAGAGCTGGCCCAGAGGTGGGGCGGGAGAGTGGAGCCTGGCCCCTGGTCTGGCCCACCTTGCCCCCGGGGGCAGAGTGGCTGGCTAAGGGAAGGGGTGGGAGCACGTGGCCTGGCATCTGGGCCAGCCCGTCCTGACTTCCCCCAACACAGCAGAGGACAGGGGGCCCACCACAGGCCAATTAGCCCCGGGCCTGACACCCCCATAAGGATGGCCCTGGTTATAAAGCAGTGGTTCTCAACCTTTTGCAGGTCACAACACACTTGGTGGCGCGTTGTGACCCTACAGAATACACCAGCCTACCCCTGCCAGGCCAAGTCCAGCCATCTCCCAAGCTCTATGCTGCACATCTAGCACTGTGTGGAGACAGAGTAACATGTCCAGATACAGCAGTTGAGAACCACTGTTATAAGGTAATGGTTAAATGTCTGCTCTGTAGCTATAAAAGTCTTTGTTAAGACTGTAAATTCCCCACAGCCAGGGGAATAAAACACCAAGTGTGAAATACTAGTTTATCCCTAGAGGTGTTATCTCCTTCCCCTCAGGAAGGACTACTGAATTCGTATGAGCCACTATGGAACAAAGACTGTCAGTTATTCCCCTGCCAGCCAGTGAAGAGCTCACATGCAGAAGTGCTTGTCCTATCAGCTTGGATTCTGGGGTGAGGGAGGATAAAAAGCGCTCACAGGGAGAAACTGGGTCTTTTTATGTTTTCCGAGGAACAAAAATTCCTAGAGAGTCACAGGCTGCTTGGCTTGGGTTAGCCCCCAAATAGAAAAAAGATAGCTGATTTTTTAGATAAAGGAAATGCAGTTTCCTGACATCTACCTGGATTTCAGTAAAGCATTTGATACAGTTCCATATGGGACATTATCAGTTAAATTGCAGAAGGTGGGGATTAATAGGAGAACAGAACAGTGGATAAGGAACTGGTTAAAGGGGAGCCTATAACAGGTCATATTGCAAGGTGAACATCGGACTGGAAGGAAGTTACTAGTGGGGTTCCTTACAGATTGATCTTGGGACCAGTCTTATTTAACCATTTTATTACTAACTTTGGCACAACAAGTGGGAATGTGCTAATAAAATTTGTGGGTTACACAAAGTCTGGAAGTGTTGCCAGTATAAAAGAGTGTGGGAATACCATACAAGAGGATGACATTGTAAACTGGAGAAATAGAAATAAGATGAAATGTAATAGTGGAAAGTGCAAGGGAATGACATGCACTATAGGGACTGACAATAAAAATTTTTGCTGTAAGGTGAGGTATTTCCAGTAGCGATAGGTAAGCTTTATTGCCATTATTCAAAGCACTGGTGAGACCTTATCTGGAGTACAACCTGGAATTCTGGTCTTCCATGTTTAAGGAAGATGAATTCAAACTGGAACAGGTTCTACTAGAGGATGATCAGAGGATTGGAGAACCTACCTTAGTAGAAGATATTCAAGGTGCTTGGCTTGTTTAGCCTAATCAAACAAAGGTTGAGGGGATATGACTGCATTATCTGTAAATATATCAGAAGGATAAATACCAGAAAAAGAGGAGCATTATTTAAGTTAAGCACCAATGTTGACATAAGAACTAATAGATATCAAGTGGCTATCAACAAGTTCAGGATTGATATGGGTTTCTAACCCTTAGTGGAGTGATGTTCTGGAACAGCTGTGAAAGAGGAGCAGTGCAGGCAAGAAACCTAACTGGCTTCAATACGGAGCTTGTAAATTCATGGAAGGGATGTTATGATGAGACTGCCTACAATGGCATGTAGCTGATCTGCAACTGCTAGCGGCAAATATCCCCTATGAATAGAGATGGGACACTAGATGATGGAGGGTGGCTGGGTTCTGAGTTACTACAGTGAATTCTTTCCAGGTATCTGTCTGATGGATCTTGCCAACGTGCGCAGGGTCTAACTGATCACCAGATTTAGGGAAAGAAAGGAATTTCTCCCAGCTCAGATTGTCAGAGACCCCAAGGGGTTTTCACCTTCCTCTGCAGCACAGGACACAGGTCACTTGCGGGTTTAAACTAGTGTAAATGGTAGATTCTCTGTAACTTGAAGTCTTTAAACCATGATTCAAGGATGTCAGTAACTTAGCCAGAGGTTATGGGTCTATTACAGAACTGGGTGGGTGAGGTTTTGCGGCTTGCAGTGTGCAGGGACTCTAGATGACCATGATGGTCCCTTCTGGCCTTGAAGTCAATGAGTTATTATGGCAGTCTTCGTTACCTTTTAAAGTTAAGATTGTGCTGCATAGTGTGTGCCTGCTTATCTGCTTTAATCTTGTAAATAACTCTCACTGCTTTTTTAGCTAATACATCTTCAGTTAGTTTATTACAGAATTGGCTACCAGTGTTGTCCTTGGTTTGAGATGTGAGTAAAATTGACCTGGGGTAAGTGACTGACCCTTTGGGATGGGGGAGTAATCTGAATAATATTGTAATTTTTGGTGTAAAGTGACCATCTATCACATAGTCCTGTTTGTCTGGGTTGCACAACAGATTGGTGTGTCCAAGGGGACTGTTTCTGACTACATGGTAAGACTGTTACGGAGTTCATCCTTGGAACTGCATCAGTGAAATCTAATTATAGGCCAAACAGCCAGTTTGGGGTTTCTGACAGTCTGCCTTGAAGTTGCCACTCACTGTTGAGAGCCACCCCAGAACCGTAACAGATGCACGGCCAGATGTTCAGCTGGTGTCGATCAACAGGGCTGAATCAGTTCACACACGCTGATAAGCTGGCTGTCAGAGAGCAGTGCAGGGCTGTGACACAAACTCCAGAGTTGCAAAGATGGAAGTATTTCATTCCCTGGCTCTCCATGACTCTAGCGGCCAGGTTCTGGCCTGCCCAGGCATGGCTAGGTGCTTCAGGCCCTGCTATGGTTTATGGAGCTTATCTTTGCTTTGCTTCTATTGTGTAAGAAAATGTCCTTGACTTTTGGTTTTAGCCTGTTCTAGGAGTTTCAAGGTTTCTGCCAGCAGTGGGAAAATTAGACAGCCAAGCTGAAATGTGGATTTAAATTAGATTTCTGGCCTCCTAATCCCAAGACATAGAGAGAGGATTTGTTTCCTGCCATGGTGACTGGATCGCTCTCTCCATCTCCACTAAGACCCTGCCGTATTGGGATGGAATGAAAAGCTCTTTCCTGCTTCGTTCCCAGAATTGTTTGCTCGAAAGACGGTTCATTCTGGGCACAGCCGCCTATTTGCCTTATGAAAATATTCCTGTTGGGGAGATAATAAGAATACAATTAGAAGGGCTCTTGGTGATCCAGAGTGTATGAGGAATGCAAATGAGGTTAACGGTTAATTATGTATTGAAAAATTCATTATTTAGAACAGCTGATTGAAATGCAGCCCTGCCTGTACATTAGGCCTGTTTGTTCATTTTCCAATGAAATAATGTCATTTGACTCTCAATCTATTATAGTGCTGATGCGCAGTAATGATGTGAACCCAGTGCCGCTCGGGCCAGTCACATCAGAAAGGGGCCGACTGAAGCAGGTAGAGGTGAAGGAAAAGAATTCTGCTCCTGCTTGTTCTCAGAGTAGCAATTAATTGCAGCTGTTGTTTGAGACACACAGATGCCTTTCATCCTCCTCTTGAATTTGCATGTCATACATCCATCTCCCCAGTACAGGAGGCCCCTCTGCTTTCTGAAGTGGCCCTGTCTGGCTTGACTGTTTATTTAGGGTCAGTGGGACACAATATGCAATCATTCCGCTTACAGATGCAGTTACCGCCTTCTCATCAAGGTGAGGCTGGGTGCTGTGTACACTTAGAGGCCTCTAATACAGGCCCTTAGCCCAGATGGCTCTGAAGGTTGTGATTTGTAGCCCCAACAGTTTCCTCACACCACAAATGCCCTTGGCAGAAGGCGGTTATAAGTAGAAACAGAGATACAGGGCTAGAGGGAGTCAGTCACTGAAGCTTGTCACTAGGTGCAGCCTGCCCCTTTGGTGCCTGGCAAATGGGTACATTTTCTACCTTGCCCCAGAGCCCTTTAGAGATGGGTTTCCTGGCTCTGCTGAGGGGAGCGAAGACAGGCAACAGGAGCGCTCTGGGACAAGCAACCACCATTCAGGCATTTACCTCATGGAGGCAGCAGCTCCTTGCTGAGTGGAGTGGCAGCAGTGGGTAGCAGAAAAGAGGCATATCCAGGGCATTCAGTTTCTACTCAAATAAGAGCTTGGACCATCCATTCCTCCCCAGAAGTGCAGCAGGGAGCTGGGTGGTTATAGAGATGACATTCAAGTAGTGAGAAAGGCAGTTGCTTGGCAATACCGCCACATCCTGCTTTCAGGCAAAGTGCTGTTCTACTTGGTGGCACAAATGGTACTGGGGTTCCATGGTCATTGTCTTCCAGCAACACAAATGAAACAGAAGGGTTTCTTGCTGCCTCATCCATTACTCTGCAGCATCTTTCGTGCCATATAAAGGGTCCAAGGGCAGGTGGCTGGCAGCACACCCCTGGGGAATGCCCTTCCATGCCAGGCACATGAGGCTCTGCAAGGCCTCAGGGCTGGAGTGTGGCATGTTTGGGGTTGAATGTGGCACAGGAAGGGATATGGAGGCAGACGGTATGGGGTGCAGCCAAAGGAGGACAGGGGTATGAAGGGGTGTGGCTAGAGCATTCTAATGCCCCTGCTATTCTGTACTGCTGGACAGTCCTACAAGCTACCCTAGTCTGTGCCAACAGTCCCACTGTCCCCTGACTGCCTCTGAACGTAGAGATGGAAAAGGCTTCTCCACCATCTCTGAGCCAGAGCCTGTGGGTGCAAATGAATCAGTCTCCGTGGTCAGCTAGATAAGCAGGCTGCAGTCTTTCTGAGTCAGGAATCATCGCCAATAAATCTGCTGCACCTGAGCCATATTATCAGGATAATTAAGGTGCAATAGAGACCTAGAAGATAAAGAATCTGATTCAGGCCCCATGGCACTGGGTGGCTCACCCCACCCCACCTTGCCCTTTTTGTCATCACTGATACCTGTGCAACATGGGATGAATTCCATCACCCCCCCCAACCCATATGCTTCAAACACATGCTTCAAAGGGCTGATCTACACTGTAGCAGGATTTTGGCAGCATTTGAAGGGATAAAAATACCTTGCGTATCTCTCTTTGACTGCCTACTGCCTACTTACTGTGATGTCTTCGATGTGCTGAGTCAAAGGGAAATGTCCGCCCTTCCACTCAGTGCTACTCCACCTGCCAGGGTGGTCTTCACCGACTGACTACCTGATCAGATGATTGGGAAGATTGATCTGATGGCAGCAAATCTACTGCCATCTGAGAAGACTAGCCAAAGAAATCTTCAAAGCCAACATGAAGTGCAATACTGACATAAACTCCTTGGAAACCCAAACCTTCGATCAACCAAAATGGAAAAGGACGTTGTGGCAAGGATGTCAGTATTCCCACTTGTTTTTTTGTTCCCAGTTGTGTTCCCAGAGTTCCAATGGAGACAACAAGCAATGTAGAAACAGGAAAGCAGAAAAGAATGTACCATAGCTCCACTTAACATCCAGATCCTCTCCTTCCCTTGGGAAATGTCTGTCTCAACTGTGACAAGGTCTGTGGATCAGGGATAGGTTTCATTAATCCCATGTGGCTCCACTAGCATTAACTGGCTATTCTTTTATTGAAGATACACATTGTAGAACTCCAGGGAGGCACAGACAAGCAGATGTGAACAATGACACATTGTACAAGCAGTGAAGAGTCAGGCCCAGACGTTCTGTAATGGGAACTTGGCTAACAAGGGGGCTGGGCAGAAGGTGTGAATTACATTGCATGAAAAACAGAGACTTTGAAAATGTATTGTAGTGGAACTGAGACCTTCTGAAATGTATCACAAAGAAACATGAGAGAGAGAGAGAGAGAGAGAGAGACCCATCTCAGCACACCCACTAGCTCAGAGGTTAGGCAGCCAGCAGGCTAGAATGCAGAATGGCAGCTCTCTAATTTTCTCCTGTTCAAACTGTTCCACTTGTAAAAATAATTTTTTATTCATAGGGCTAGAGAAAAACTGTCTTCATAACCCCCTAGTGAGGTGCTCACCTGCAACCTGGGAAATCCCAGGTGAAGTCTGATGTCCAAACCAAGCAGAGCAGGGATTTGAAACTTGGTTTCTCATTGCTTAGATGAGCACCCCAGTAATGGGTACCCATCACAAGCATGTGCTCTTACATTAACTATTTTAACTCTGGACCTGAGCAATGAGTTAAACAACATGCATTTTAATATAGGTAAGTATCAATGTGCACAACTGGAACAAAAACAGTAGGCCACAAGGGAATGTAAGTCATCTGACAAAGTAGGATTTTTCTCCCACAAAAGCTTATGCAACAAATAAAATTGTTAGTCTTTAAAAGTGCCACAGGACTCCTTGTTCATTTTGCTAAACTAGACTAACATGACTGCTCCTTTGGAACATGTCAACGTGGGAAACAGTTACTCTGAAAAAGAGTTGGCAGCATGTGGCTAATCAGCTGACAAGGAGCTCCAGTAGGGCACTATGGCCAAAAGGTCTAAGGTGATCCTTGGGCAGAAAACAAGGGAGTATTAAGTAGTAGCAGAGAGGTGATTTTACTGTCATAATTGGCAGTGCGGTGACCACTGCTGGAAGGAATAGTGGCCAGTTCCAATGTCCACAAACAAGCAGGACACTGGTAAATTGGAGAGGGTTTGGAGAAGAGACATGGGAATGGTTAAAAGATTAGGCCAGCTCTGGACTACAGACTTATATCAGTATAATTGCATCATTCAAGCATGTGAAAAAGCTACACCCCTTAGTGATGTACTTGCGCGGACCTACCCCTCCTTTTAGACAGCACTATGTCAACAGGAGAGCTTCTCCAATCAACAAAGCTACCACCTCTCAGGGAAGTGGATTAACTCACCAATGGGAGGTCTCCCATTGGTGTAGGATCACCATCACTAATGCACTGCAGTAACACATCTGCAATGTTTGAAATGTACACCTGCCCTTAGAAAACAATTTACCCAGGGCAGTGTGAGATGCTCCATCCCCAGCAATTTTAAAATTAATAGTGGATGTTTTCCTAAAAGATCTGCTGCAGTTCAAGCAGGAAATTATTCAGTGTGTAGGGCTAAAACTGCTTCAGATAGAAATTTCTATATGGAATATTCCTTGATAAAAATGCCATGCTCATTCATTCACTTGTAACTGCATATTGTAACCAAAACCCCATTTTGAATTGTTTACTTCATTTTGTATTGCACAGCCTAAGTCTTGCTGAAACTTGGTTTAGATGTGTGAACTTAGTGTGGATGTGTGAATGAGGGTTGTATGCAGGGGCGTCCCTGCCCCAGGGAATGACCCGGGGCACGGGCAAGGGCCCCGCCCCCTGCCTGCAGGCCACGCTGCTGGCTGGGGACAGGGCAGGGAGCAGCAGCCACAGCTGCGGGGTCGCCCAGCCTTTGAAGGGGCCGGAAGCAGCCGCCACTGCTGTGGGCAGCTGGGCCAGGATCCCTGGCCGGGGACAGGGCCAGGAGCAGTAGCTGCAGCCGTGGGTGGCTGGGCCCCAGATCTCCAGCCCGATCCGGCCAGAGACCGGGAGAGGCGGAGCCCCACCAGGATCTGGGGCACTGGCACCGGCATTCGGGGCATGGGCCTCGTGTGCCAGGCGCCAGCGATGCCCCTAGTTGTATGTATGATGGGATCAATCTCCAACTTCAGCCTCTCCTGATGACAAACTGCTGGAACCACCTTAATTGCTCAAGAACATTGCAGACAAACCCTGCAAAAGAAAGAAGAATCCATCCTAGAAAGAAAGGGACAAAATGGCCCATCAAGAACAAGATCAAAGTCATATCTGCCATTAACTGAAGACTCATGGTCATAGAGTACCCTAAGGCAACATGGACACAACATCCATGGAGAAACACATAAAAGATGGGTGAGACTGCAGAGCTTTGGGTAATGTTCTGCATATCATCAAAGAGCATCAGAGCACACCCCACAGAGACCCTGCTTTCCTTTGTGCTCAGCTTCCCTGGCCAGGTAGCCGCCATGACTGTCAAACCACAGCAATGAACCCAAGCCACAATCTAAAGGACTAGTAACAATACTTAATGAATTGTGGAACATGGTCTTGTCGGGGATGGGGGGCATGTGTATGTATGGGTGTACGCCAATGTTCCCTCTAAGCCACATATGCAACTGAGCAACATAGGTTGCTTCCTGCACAGCAATTCCACCCCCCCACCAGCTTGATCCCCTCCTCCCACCCTAAACCACCCCCCTCCCTCTCCATTCACCCCCCCCATTGACCTGATCCTGCTCCCCTACATGCTCCCCAACCGGCCCAACCCTCTCTTTCCTCCAACCCTCCGTCCCCTTTGATAGCCACTGCCCCTGCCTTGTCCCCAGTTGTCCCTCCCAGCCCTTTACCTGGCTGCCAAAGCAGTGTGTCCTGGCCACCAGCCGTTCCTCCAGCCAAAGGAGATCTCATTGAACACACGCAGAGCATCTGTGCATGCTCAGTGAGACCTTACTCTGAGCTGGAGTTTTAAAAACTCCCGAGTTGGAGGAAACTCTCAGACGGCCAGAAGACTCTGTCTTCTAGCCAGGTAAGGACTGTGGCGCAGCCAGCAGTGTTCCCTGTGCAGAGCCGCGGTTGGGGTTGCGTGCCCACGCTGCCATGCACCTTACAGGGAACGTTGGGGTGTGTGTGTGTAGATACTAGATAGTTAATTATCAATTGGTTTTTCTTATAATAAATGTGATGTATTGCCTTGTCCAAGTGTGTTGCTGGTGCTGGGCTTATGGGGCTTGAGCCCCAAGTCCCAGTGCCAGAGCCCCAGGCTACAGTGGCAGCACACTTAGAGCTCGTGAGCCCTAAATCCCAGTGCCCGAGCCCCAGGTCTTTTTCCGGGCCAGGGGTGCTCCTGGCCTTGTCCCCCTGAATAAGGTCCTGCTAGTGTTTCTTTTTCTTGTATAACAAGAGCAGCTTTCTGACATGTATTATGCAGGAGCTCAGATTGCCGACCACCAGTGTCCCGTCTAGCCTTGGAATCTTTGAATCTGTGAACAAATTGGCCTTTTCTGTTTTAAACCAAAGTCCTTGATTCACTCTAGTTAACAATTCTACTGAGGATAAATGAGCCCTCCTATATCTACTCCAGGTCTTCTGGGTTACAAAAAATAAACAGCTTGAAAGAGATTTTTATCATGACCATTGCATGGGATGTGGAATCAGAGTTGGGCCACTCACTCATTTTTCAGTTTGTTGGCAGTTCCGGGGGGAAAAAAATGGTCAAGGTCCAAATGTTTTATCATTCAATTCAAAATGTTTCATTTGGGGAGATTTTTCACCTCTTCTAAAAAAGCAAAAGAACTGAAGGGCTAGATTCATAGCACCCCGGGGGGGGGGGGGGAGAGGAAGTGGTGACTGGAGCCCCCTCTGATAAGCTAGTGGTTAGCTCATTGAGATTGGGTTGGTTTGCCCAAGTGACTTGAATAACAGTTCTGCACCACCTTCCACTCACCAAACATGAGCCACCTCATTCTCCTAATAAGAGGGATGCTCAGCCACAATCAGGAAGGTTGCCATTGCATGCACATGAAGGGTGATGACATCAGAACAAGAGGGTTGTGTGGAAAGGGCAAAAAAGGACCAGTTGCCACTGAGAGGAAGCAAACACCTGCAGCTCAACAGGTGCATGTGTGTGCAGGGGAAATGGACACACCATTTAAAGCTTCAGCCCATCTGGCACTCAGCTCCAGGGTGGGGGAATGCCCCAGGGGTCTGCAACCATGAGAGTGGCTGATCTTACCATGTCCTCCCCTCCAGGACCAAACAGCTGAATTTGGCCCACTGTCCTTTCCACTCCCTGAAATATACTTATCCTCTGTATACTGGATGAAGGCACAAAAGGTTCAGTGAACATCGGTTCCCTGGGGAAAGCCTAGTCAAGACCATCTCGTCTTGCTCATTCCCAGTCCAGTCTCCATGACAATCACCTGCCCTTTCAGCACAGGAGCAAATGTACATCCCCTTCTCCACTTTTCATTTCCTATGTGGAAAAAAAGCCTTCTGAATGTCACGGCAAATACCAATCTATTCATAACACTAAATGAATAGTCGCCATCGCTCGCACACCCTCCTGCTGAACTCCGGCGGCAGGAAGCTACTCTCCTACCAGCTGCGCCCAGCTTGCTTTTAGGGAATGCACTGCACTGCAATGCACTGTATGCAAAATTAGAGCATTTCTATTCCGGTCTTAGTTTGCTTCCTTCTAGGACTTAAGAAAATGGGTTTTCTGATTAAAGCTGGTGCTTCTAAGCTTAGCCCAAAGCCCTGCCACACCGGTGAGAAAGGCAACTCAATTCACGTTAATCAGCAGTCACTGTACATTCTGCTTATAAAATGATTGCATCACTTGGAGGCATGAGTCTTCCTTCATTTAATCCTTTGATTATCATTTCATAATCTTCACTGGGTTTTCATTTCATTTTAAAGCTCCATGTAATATATATCCATATATCTATACATCTGATTACCTTTGCACAACCCTTTCATCCAGGAAATGGTGCAAGATTTCACAGGCAGCAGAAAAGTTTGTTTGAGACGCTCACTACACATAGCATTGGAGTGAATTAATATTCATAATACATTTGCTCTGACTGTGCTGACTCTACAGAGTGACTCAAGAATGGCAGAATCATTCCTTTATTCCCACTCTGTAGATCTGCTGAGTTTAATTTAATTAGAAGAGTTTCATAAGGGAAGAATGTTAGTGCCTGAAATAGACTTGCAAAACAAACATCATGAATTCAGATTTACAGTTTGTTGTTTTGGATTTTTTTTCAATCATGCCTTATCATTATGGCAAACTGTGGTGTTTTATTTCTAATGAAGAATAAAACTGCTAGTTCCTCTATTAAATATTAATTCTTAACAGTGCTGGTTGGGTAATGTTTATGTTGGCAATAAATGTCAATTCAAATTTTAAAGAGTTTTAATTTTCATTTACATCTTTCTTCAAAAGTTTGTGCATTTATGTTAAAAAGAAAATAAATAAACCTCCCAAAAGGTTTTATTTTTAGTTGTTAAAAACTGAAAAATAAAATTGGTTTTCAGCAGCTGAAAACAAAAATATTTTGGTTTGATGATTTTAGGTACTACTACACTCCCACCCCCACCCCAAATTGATTGGAAATGGATACTACTTCTGGAAATTTCAGGTCTGACCCAAAATAAATTGATTTTAAGACTTTGGCTACATGCACAGTGATACACAGGTGAGGTGTTGATCTGTCCTGGCATAGCACTGTTTATACTAGGAGTTAGGTCGGTATAATTATACCGGTCAGGGGTGTGGATTTTTCGCACCCTTAATAACACAGGTTTACTAGTGTAAATTTATCATGTAGACCATTTCAACCAGCTACAATAAACATGCATTTTTCTGTGGCTAAAAATCACTAGGCCAAATTCTCCTTGTAGTACCAGTGGTGTAAATAAGGCAGTGGTTCCCAAACTTTTCTCAGCTGTGACATACCTTGACACCTTTAATTATTTTGAGGCACACCATCATGTAGTCTATAAATGAACTGATGAATATTCATGAGCCAATCCAGGGCTCTGACAAGTTTTTCAAAAAATTCTGTGGCACACCTGCTCAAGCCTGACAGCACACCTGTGTGCCATGGCACATTGGTTGGGAAACACTGAAATAAGGAGGGACAGAGCGATGGAGACATTCACAATGTATTGATGCATGTAAGCAGAACTGGACCTGACGCCTCTGTGCCTGGACACTTCATATTATGAAGTCCTGTGGGCTGGTCTACCCTGAAAAGTTACACTGGCATAGCTGTGGCTCAGATGCCCAAGAGGAAAGGGCTCCACTGAGCATGTCTGTGTAGCTGATCAAAGGACTGACCAGCCAGCATCAGACTCCTGCTCTATCCTGTGTCCTGGTCTTCACAGCAGCAGCATCTCTGGGTCAATCTGCCACCCACATTAGGTTTCAACCTGATCCCTAAGGGATTGTGATAGTAAGCCCTGGAGCAGAAAGGTCAACAGCCCTTCCCTAATGACATTGTCATTAACTAGGGTAGCTCTGGGTTGCCCCAATTCCCAAGGAAATGTCCGGTTTGGTGCCATTTCTTTCACTGGAAAGGATTCTGAGGCCCGGTGTGTTTCCTGCTCTTTGAAATGATTTAATTATTTCTTTTACCTCAAAAACCTCAAGGATAGGGAGCTAGGGTCATCATGGTCTCAGCCTAGCTGAACCCACTGGGCCAAGAGGCCTGGGGATGCCAGCCAGAGGGGCTATGAAAACCCTCTGCTGTAACAAATGCAGGAAATGCAGTCTCTGAGGTGTTACCCTCAGGCCTCAGCTCTGCCCACAGAGCTTTTGGGCCCCTCTGAGAACATCATTTACTACCATGCTGGCAACACAGAAATCAATGGGCCCCATCCTCAATGAAAGCCAATATGAGCTGGGTGGGGGGGCACAGTCTGGACAGCCTCCCTCTCAGTGCCCTCTGTGGAGTGCAGGCACCCTGTCTCACCTTTTCCTAGCATAGAGAGAGGTCTGTTGCTTGAAGGGCCTCTCTTGCAATGCATGTGGAATTATTTAAACTCCATGGAATGGCTTCAGCAGGAGAGAGATCCCCATGGGCCCTCCTGTAGCCATGAAACCCACATTCAAATTCCCGTGGAAGCTTGAAAGGAGGTTAAGCTGAAAGTTGTGTGGGTAGGAGCACCTCCACCAGTGGCCTTTTGGTGGATCTAGCCCTTCATTTCTGTTACTTTTATTTTAAAAGTGCCAATCTGTGAAACAAAATGCTTCACTTGGTCCAAAAAAGCACATTTTCCAATTTGTGAAATTCTCCAGAAGTTTTGGTTCCAGTTAAGCCACATTTTTTCTCCCGATTATTTGGAACTGCCAATGAAACAAAAATTAATTAGTTAACCATCTCTATCTTGCAGGCACTGATCACCATCAGGTGGATTGGGCAGAGATTACTGCCTATCTCCTTCCCTCCAGGCTCAAATCTCATCAGTCAGGCCAAAAGGAATCATGAGGTTTGCCCAAAATCCATGCAAGTTTTAAAAATGATGATACTGCAGTTGGTTGTGTTTTGAACTGCCTCTCCCCTCCCCCCCCCGCCCATGTGTCTGACACTTAGTGCTGCCAACTCTCAAGTGTCTGGAATGGCACGTGATTCTGGTTCCAAGCGTTCCCCCACCCTTCACCCATCTCCAAATCCAAATCAGCCTGTCCCCTGAGATTTCCCTCTGTTCCTTTTGAGTTCTTCACCTTCCTCTGCCCCTTCCCAAGCAGCAGTTGGGGGAGGGATAGAGGTGCCATCCTGTCCCTTTTGCTCTTGGAGGAGGAGGGGAACTGGTGGGCCTTTTTCTGTTCACCTGCAAGAATGGTGCCCGCTTCTGCAGATATGGGGGGCACCTCTGCCTGCCTCTCACTGCGATTCTGATTGGCTGCTCTCCAGAAGTAGGTGAGGCAATGGAGAACACAGCCAATCATGGGGTTTTTTGCCCAGGCCAGACTATCTGGAATTTCGTGAGCAGAGAAAATATCATGAAAGCTGGCAGCCATGCAGAAAGGAGGGAATGGCTGGGTTCCCAGGCCCCATAGCAGGACTCAGTCACCCCCCTGCAGAAAAGAGATCTCAGGAAGGATTGGGCCTCCTGGAGCTGCTCCTCGGGTGGTAACTCCTCGCCACCGCCACAGCAGGCCAGTGCATACCTCATCCCATGTCCAATAAGCTCAGAAGGACAAAGGACTGCGGGAGCTCTGCACTTGTCATGCAGCCCATAGTGAGGTTCTCTAGAGGGGATGAACTGGGGTGTTGCATGCCCCTTGGAGAGTCCCTGTGCTCAGTTTTGTCCTTTTGCCCCATATAGCCCAAACCTCTCCCACAGAGCAAGGGCTTTCACGAGTGCTCAGTCCTCTGCAGAGCCTGCATTTCCCCTCCCCGGCAGGCTTTGGGAGAGTGGAAGTGGCAGCCTTGTTGTTTTTAATCAGCAGGTGAGGTTCGGTGAGGATGCTAAACTCTGGGACCAGCGTGCTGCTCTGCAGCACCCAGCCCTACCCTTTGTAGCTGTCAGCAGGGGCCAGGCAGCTCCTGGCAGGAAAATGCTGCTTCCTGCAGAATGCTAACTCTGGCTTCAAATTAAATAAGATAATTAACAATTAGCAAAAAGCTAAGCAGACAGGTAATTAGATATTCCCCAACTAGTGTTTACTGCAATTCAGTGACCCATCCATAATTAACCTCCCAGCGCAAAAGTACACTGATGAAAAGGGGAAGTATAAACTTATTAACAGTGACAGAAGCCGATGCCAATTAAACAGCTTTTCGATGTGGCAGCAAAGCTATTACAGCTTTTATTATCCTGCAATGCTTCCTTAGGTCTGGCATGTGCCAGCAGACTAGGTGAGGAGCTGATGAAAGAGGATAAAAGAGGTCTGTACGAAGGAAAATTCTAAGCAGTCTTCTTGCTCTAGCACCCTGTGCATACATATTAAGTGGGGTCAGCACTCCCTCCTGCCTCCACTCTTCTCATGTCCCAGGATATTGCGGTCTGCCTGGGCATTCATGGGACAGGCAGCCTGAAATGTAAGGAAGCAAAGGCTTAGGTAGCTCTGCCTGCATTTCACGCCCCACATGCTGTTGTGTTTTTTCTGTAACTTGTGTTGCCATGTGGCGTTTTGTGCTCTTTTCTTCATCGATGCTGATTTGTTCATCACTAGAGGAGACCATGTCTCCAGAGTGGCTGGCAGCACAATGCCTGCTGAACTGAAGTCATCAGAAGACAGTGCTGTGAAAACACAGACAGCTCTGTTCTGTCCAGAGAAAGGATACACTCTTAGTGGGGATACCCAGATCCAGGGGCCTCTATATCTCTCTAAACGCCACCTGAGGTACACCAAGGCCCAGCCTCCTACATCCCACCCTACATAGCTGCCGGGATATACCCAAGCCCACACTCCTCTGCATTGCCCTGAACACCCTAATAAATAAAAACAACTGTAATGGATCAAACCAATGGTCCGTCTAGCCCAGCATCATGTCTTTTGGTAGTGCTCAGCATCAGGTGTCAGCAAGTTTACAGGTGCCATTAAGCTGGGGGGAGTAATAGGTACACTGGAGGGCAGGAATAGGATACTGTGACGCTGTATGGGTCTAGGGGACTGTTTATGGTTATTTTTCATATTAATATTTCATATTTGCAATAATCCATATTGGATATAGCATGTTTGGTATCAACAGAAAGGCTATAATCTGCTAGGAATGATTATATGATTTATATGTAGGTATCTTATTTGTATTAGAAATTAGGAATCTTTTTTGTTTTATGCATGTTCCAAGTTGTTTGAGCTGAGGCAATTCCAGACTTGGCATCTGCAAACTATTGCCATATTAATGGCCCACTGGGAGGGGTCCTAGCTGGAATGGTCCTAAGAAGAAATCTGTTCAACCAGTTACCCAGACTGACCATGTGGCCCAGCTTCATTTTGATCTGGCAAGGACTCTGAGATAAAAGGCAGGGGACCCATCCCCATTTTGTTGGGCTTCAGTCTGTCTTCCCGCTCTGGAATTATTCTCTTGGGACTGAACAAAGGACTGAGTCCCACCCAGCTGCTGCTGCTGCTGCTGCTGGGTGCACACCAGAGGAGTGGGACTAATCTGCAAAGTACAGGATCTTCAAGGATTTGTTTTCTAAACCATTTGTATGTATATGTTTCACTTTGACCTTTTAACATCTCTCATATCATGTTTGTTTTCTTTTTATATTAAACCTTTAGTTGTAGTTACTAAAGGATTGGCTGGCAGTGTGGTATTTTGGGTAAGATCCAAGTCTATATTTCTCTGGGTGATGTGGCTGGCCCTTTGGGGTCAGGAGAACCTATTTCTTTGAGAGACCCAGTGGCTAGAGGGGACCTTAGGAACTGATGTGCTGAAAGGGGGCTGTTTCTGTTTTGTTATGCTTGGTGACGACTGGAGTGGGGAATCAGAAGCATGTTTTGTTACAGACTGGGAGACTGGTTTAAGTACCACCCGTCAGTGGTTTGGGGGTTTGCTCCCTGGTTTGGCAGCTTGCCCTGATTTTGGCACATTCAGAAGGTTATCCCAGGAGGCCCGGATCACAGATACAGAGTGACCAAGACAAATCAGAGGATTGATCCAAAAGAAATCTGCTGAGGTTCAGCAAGGACAAGTGCAGTGTCCTGCACTTAGGACAGAAGAATCCCATGTACTTAATACAGACTGCGGACCGACTGGCTAGGAAGTTCTGCAGAAAAGGCCCTGGGGGTTACAATGAACAAGAAGCTGGATGAGAGTCACAAGTGTGCCCTATTTGCCAAAAAGGCTAATGGCATATTGGTCTGCATTAGTAGGAGCACTGCCAGCAGACTGAGAGAAGTGATTGCGATCCTCTATGCAGCACTGGTGAGCAGGTCCATTGCTGGCCTGAAAAAAGGACTGGTCCTATGCCTGGGCCCCATCCAGGAGCCAGATTGGGCTCCTCCCACTAGAAGCCTGGCTCGGATCTGGCACCTGCCAGCTTGGGGCAGGGCACCCTGCCCCCTGGGCCTGCCTATCCCCCCCTGCCTCCTGGCCTAACCTCAGGAGGGACCAATCTCCCACCCAGGCCCCTTGGCAGCCCAACCACAGATCCGATCCCCCCACTGGCCCAACCCTGAGCCTAGAGGGGCTGATCCCTGACCCGTCCCTGCCAGCCTGATCCCAGAGGGGTGATCCCTCTGGGCCCTGCAGCTTCCCCCTGCCTTTTACCCCAGCCCCCACTACCTACTCGTTGCTGGTCCAGAGTCAGTCACTCACAGGCAACATCTGCCTGCAGAGGGATTTAAAGCTCCCTCTCTGCTGCAGCCCTGACCTACGGTACTTGAC
Organism: Podocnemis expansa; assembly: GCA_007922195.1. Lineage (NCBI taxonomy): Eukaryota > Metazoa > Chordata > Testudines > Podocnemididae > Podocnemis > Podocnemis expansa. The sequence continues at coordinate 10,289,922 of ML682025.1, forward strand.
TCAGCTGCATCTTGCAGGGTGGGGTGGTAGCTGAACTCAAGCAGGCAGACTCACTGTTCCTGCTTGGCAAAAATTAGTTGGTTCAGGGCCTGAGGCTCATAGTGGCTGATGCCCCATGGGCCCAGCAGAAGTGATGTCCCTGCTGGTGGGGCCTCATTTGTAGTATTGTGCTCAGTTTTGGGCCCTCCACTACTGAAAGGATGGAGAGAGTCCAGCAGAGGGCAGTGAAATTATTAGGGGCTGAGCACGTGGCTTACAAATCAAGACCGAGGAAATATGGCAGGAGCACTGCTGGCCCTGGAAAAGACCTGGGGCTTGGGTGCTGGGATTCAGGGCTCAAGCCCCATAAGCCTGGTGCCAGCAACACCCCTGGAATGTGGTTTGTTTAGTCTGCAGAAGAGAAGTGTGGAGGGTGGTATTTGATAGCAGCCTTCAAGTACCTGAAGAACGGAGGGTGGGTGGGAGAGGGTCCAGGGACAATGGAGCTCTGCTATTCTCAGTGGTAGCAGATGACAGAACTAGGAGCAATGGTCTCAAGTTGCAATGTGTGTGTGTGTGTGTGTGTGTGTGAGGATCTAGGTTGCATATTAGAAAAAACTTTTCCCGTAGGAGGGTGGTGAAGTACTAGAATGAGTTACCTATTGAGGTGGTGGAATTGCCATCCTTGCAAGTTTTTAAAGCCCAATCTGACAAAGCCTTGGCTGGGTTGATTTAGCTGTGGTTACTCCTGCTTTGAGCTGTGGGTTGGACTAGATGACCTCTCAAGGGTCCTTCCAATTATTATCTTCTAGGATTCTATGACTGTAGGTTACATGATGAACAACTTCCTTCTGTTTGTATTAAAATAGTTACCTATTAATTTCTGTGGTTGATCCTGGTTCTTGCTTATGTAAAGTCACTTTCACCACATCTTTCTTGCATAACACCCACGTGGCCAGATTGAGTCTGCCTTGCAGGCGGCTCTGACCAGAGAAGGGTGTGCACGGGAACACAGCAAGGAGAGCCCCTTTGCCCCAGGGGCACCTGTTCCAAACCCCCAGAGTGACCACACACACACTGGGATAGCGTAGGGATTATGGGAATGGGGAAAGTTTATTTACAGAGGTGCAAAGGGGAAACCAACAGGGGAGATGGGGCAGCAGTAACACAGAGTAAACAGCTAACACAGGGCCCTGCAAGGCTGGAGACAGACGTGAGCTCTGCTTCTGCACTATGAGTTCAGGAGTCCCAGCACAGTTCCAGTCCAGAGTTCAGTCCAGCAACTCCTAGTCTTCGGCGCCAGCACTTTCCCAGCAAAAACCCTCTGATGCCTCTTCTGCCGCTCTCTGCGAACCCAGAGCGACACCCTCCCCACTTAACTAACTACAACCTCCCCCCTGAGTCCCATGTGCTGTACTCATGGCCTCACAGCTCCAGATGGCCAGTCACTGGATCCTGCTCTGTCCTTGGGCGACTCTCCCCAGCACAGTGTCCTTCTATGGGTGCTGGCCTGGCATCCCAGGTCAGCTGTTCTGTCTTCCCTGGCTTCAGGCAGGGCGTCTCTCTCTGCCTCCTTCCCAGGCCTCTCCTGCAGCTCCAGCCCCCCTCTTCAGCTTCATAAACCCTCTCCCACAGTGCAAAGATTTAAAGGAACCATGCTCCTTAAAACCCCAGGGGGGGTACACTTGGTTTTATAGACCCCATCATATCTCCCCCCCTTAGCCATTTCTTTTACCAGCTGAACAGTTACAGGCTTAATCCTTCCTCATATAGAAGTTGTTCCATACCTTTAATCATTGCTACTGCCTGTAACAGGTGTGCAAAGGGACCCCTGGCTGCTCAGGTTCTCTGCTCGCAAAAACCACTCACAGATCTGGCTTCATGCCCTCGCCACCTCTGTTGATACAATCCAGCCTAACAGCCTCACCGGTCTCACAAACTTCAGCTACTGCAGGGGTCTCAAACTCAAATCACCACAAGGGCCGCACGAGGACTAATATGTTAGCCCAAGGGCCGCACCACTGAAACCTTTCCATACAATGATATTGCAAATATCAGTAACGATCCTGGAATCACGGGCCACAGGAAATAGCTTTAGGGGCTGCATGTGGCCCATGGGCCATGTGTTTGAGACCCCTGAGCTACTGCATCTGAGGAAGTGGGATTTTCTTCTACGAAAGCTTGTTCAATAAACAAATTTGTTAATCTTTAAGTGCCACAGGACTCCTTGCTTGTCCCCCTGCTGTGGTGTCTCCTTTTCTATTTTTTGGTCCTTCTCCCCCCTCTGCTTTCTTGTGAGTCTTTATAGCAGTGGTTTTCAAACTTAGGGTCGGGACCCAGTACTGGGTCACAGACACTTATGTACTGGGTCACGACACCCCCTTCCGCCACTGCCAAAAGAATGGAATGCATTGCTCAAAGATGAAATTGTTGGGTTGTGGGCATAAATGATTTTTTTCAACTGGGTCCTGAGGAAAAGTTTGAAAACAACTGCTTTATAGCACCTTGCCAATGAGCTTGGCAGTTGCTGCTCATTGGCCAACTCCTTGCAGGCTTGCTTTGCTGGCTACAATTCCCTTCAGTGAGGACGCCAGTGAGAGGAGCTGGCTCAGCCTGCTTTCACCCAGCACTGTCACACTGCCCTCCTCTGTACTTTTTCTAATTCTGAGATGGGGTGGCCAGAATTGCGCACAATATTCAAGGTGTGGACATACTATGGATTTATATAGTGGCATTATGATATCCCAATGATTCTTAATATTCCATTAGTTATTAGCTCTTTTCTGCACACTTCATCATCTCACCATTTACCCCCTTTTCCAGGCCATTTATGAATGTGTAGGACAGTACACATCCCTAGGGGACCTCACTATTTACAGCTCCCCATTCTGAAAACTGACCACTTATTGCTACCCTTTGTTTCTTATCTTTTAACCAGTTATGGATTCATGATAGCTTACTTTACCTGAGAGCCTTTGTGTGGGACCCTATCAAAGACTTTCTGAAAGTCTAAGTGCACTATCCTGCTTAATCACCCTTATCCATATGTTAGTTGACCACCTCAAAGAGTTTGAATAAATTGGTGGAGCATGGTTCTCCTTCATGAAATCTGTATTGGCTTTTCTCCAACATATGATGTCCATCAGTCTGTGTCTGACAGTTCTGTTCTTTCCTATAGTTTCAACTGATATGCCTGGTAATGAATTTAGGATTACTGGTCTGTAATTGCCAGGATTGTCTCTGGAACTTTTTTTTTTTTTTTTAAATTGGTGATACATTAGCCCCCCCTCCAGGCATCTGGTACAATGTTTAAGTAATAGGTTACATACCACAGTTGACTGTTGTTGAATTTCATATTTAAGTTCTTTCCTGACTGAATACCATCTGGTCCTGGTGTCTTCCTCAAGTGCTTCTCTAACACCTTGAGCATTCAGTGGCCCCACAGATTGTTTGGCAGGCTTCTGTTGTTAGTTCTTATGTCTTTTACTAGTTGCTCTTCGAATTCTTTTTCAGCCTGCCCAATTACACTCTTACACTTGGCTTGACAGATTTTATGCTCCTTTCTATTTTCCTCAATAGGATTTGACTACTAGTTTTTATAACTTGACTTTGTCCCTCACTGCCTCTTTTACTCTGTTGTTTAGCTTTGGGGGCATTGAGGGGTTGTTTTTTTTGTTTTTGGTCCTCTTACTGTTCTCTTTTTGATCAATTTCTTTGTCCAGGCCAAACCTCAGTGACCAGACTGCTGGAGATGTCATAGATTGGGCCTCTCCCCCAACTGGAAGGCCACAGCTGGTGGCTGTCAAATGGAGATGCTTTTCTCCAGTTGACATCAGCCAACTTTGATGATCCACAGTGAGTGTGACTGGACAAGGCTGCCCTAGGACAGTGGTTTTCAAATCTTTTTCTTCAGGACAGAGTTGAAAAAAATCATTAATTTCCACAACCCAACAATTACATCTTGAGCAATGTATTCCAGTCTTTTAATGGCAGCAGCAGGGGGCACCGTGACCCAGTGCCTGAGGGCCTGCAGCCCAGTATTGGGTCTGGACCCTAAGTTTGAAAAACACTGCCCTAGGAGACTATAGCAGGAGCAAGGTGCAGCAGCCTCCCATGCAATGCCTTTCTGCCTCCTTCCAGTGGGTGCAGAGGGGGCCAAAGCACTGCAGTTATACCAGTTACATTGAGGTTGAGAGAAGAAATCAAAGACAAACTGGCTTGTGTAGAGATGCCTACAGATCCTAGACACCCCTGCGGACCTTACTACATGTAAAGATAATTGGTTGTGAGAGCAAAGGGAGGAGGTAAGAGGTTCCCTGAAGCCCCCTCCTGTGTACTGTGACCTTGCCTTCTGCATTGCCCGGCAGACCCTTGCAAACCAATCTGACTCATCAAGGATTCACACCAAAAGGAAAGAATTGACACGATCTGTACCATCTGTGCTTCCACTGTGGTGACTGGCCAGGCCATCCCAGCATGAACACCAAGAAGCCTGGGGAAACAAGCCAGACTATGGCACTGAGAAACCTTCCTTGTATCCTGTGGCTCACAAAGATGCACCCTGAGCCCCTTTTGGGGCATCTCATTTACAGGTGCATAGCCAGCTGTGCATGCCAGGGACCCTCAATGGATCCCCCTTCAGTTCAGGAGTATCAGACAGTTTCATGGCTGCTGCTGTGACTTGAGCTGTACAGATCCCCTGCTATACGAGGCTGGTCCCAACACAACAGAAACTATTAACAGCACTGCACTGTTTCCACTCCTGTTGAAGAAGAGACTGTTCCTCTGGAGGTGGGGGAAGCATTATTCAAGGACACAGAGAAATAATACAATTCAGTGTGATCTATTCCCCACATTTCTCCCTGATCTTTGGCAGCTCCTGGCTGACCCTTCACAGTCCCCTCACTCACTGATGAGACCAGAAGATCACCTTTCCATCCAATTTCTGCTGCCAGCAGGGTCCTGGACCAGTGACCCAAGAAGATTCAAGAAGGTGCAGATGGCCACCTTTGAACATGCACCAGGGAAGCCATGGAACTTCCCTCAAGTACAGTAACTACAGTGATGTCTTTGAGAAGAACTGAGTGGACCTCCATCCACTTTGGAAAAAGGACTGCCCCCATCGAATTTCAGCCAGGCAAGAAAATACCCCTTGGGCAGATAGAGACAAGTTCAGAGCCTGAACTGGCAGTGCTGTGAGACGATCTCCAAGAGAACCTGGCTCAAGAGTTCATGCTCAAGTTGACTTCACCAGCTGCCTTTTTGGTCCTTTGTATAGAAAGAAGGATGACAGCCACGGCTCTGTATCAATTACTAAGTCCTAAATCAGTTAGTCCAGAACTGTTATGAAAAGAAGAAGGAATTAGGGGGTGGGTGGAGAAAATAAGCAGCTCTGGGGGGGTGCTCAGTGCACATGGCAAGGGCTGCAAGCCTCCCCACAGAGGAGGGAATGTGAGGCTGGAGCGTGAGAAGAGGACATTCTGCAGTGGAAGTTGGGTGTGGGGGACAAAGAGCCAACACTCAAGGCTGGGTGATATTCATTTTGGGGAGCCCAATCCCATGTGGCTGTTGGGCCCCTAACTAGAGTGCTTGTCTGACTCCCACTCCCAGCCTGCTCCCAAATCCTGTCCAACCTTCCCAGGGAGTCCCACTGTGCCCAGGTGGAGCAAGGTGAGACCTGTGGGAGCCCTTAGACCAACTCAAGATTACGCAAGGCCGTTCCCCAGGCTAGCTGCATACTCTGAACCAGGCCTCACCAGACCCCATGGGCTGGGGTAGAGGGGCATTCAGAGCCATTGACAGCAACGTGGCAGTTGGGCGAAGGCTTGGGGTGCAGAGGCCTGTGCTCTGTGGGGTGTGAGGGACAGAAGTTCAGCCCAGTGTGGGGCAGACAGTTGCTTTCAAAAGAGTTGTTGAGGGTGGGGGGTGACTTGGACCTCCCAGCAGGCTGCTGCACCGTGAACTGGGATGCCTGCTTTTTCCAGGGGTGCAGCCACAGCCTGGAGAGAGTGTTCTGCTGGGGCCACAGCTCAGGAACCCTGCATGCACTGATAATGGGGGTGGAAGGCAGGGTGAAGGGGGAGAGCAATGAGCAACCAGGGAGGAAGGGGGGCTCAGCAATTGAGCAGTGGGAGGGAAGGGGGGCTGGGGACTGAGGCAATGGGAGGAAAGCTGGGAGGAGGGAGTTAGCAATGGTGCCTGTGAGCTGTCCTATGATAAGCAGTGGGCTGGCATCTCCCCCTACCAGTACTGTCCGTTGCTCTGTGGGGAGGGAGTAGGAGCTCCTGAAGAATCTGAGAGGGTGGGGGAAATGCAGCTCACATCCCGAAATCTAACTGCTCCCCCCATACACTGGTCCCGCAGATGCAAGGCATATGGCCAGCTGCAACAGCTCGGGGCAAGCCGTGTGATCTCCATGCCGGGCTCCCTACAGCCCCTCCTGGCACCTAGCCACTTCCAGTCTGCTAATGAGGTGCATGTGGTGGGAGCAGGGCATGCCGCATGCCCATGGGTGTGTGTAAGGATGTTCCAGAGAATTACTCCACTGTCTTCGGCCCGCTCAGCACCTGCTCTTCCCCTCCATGGGGCAGCCTGGCCTGAGGTGTTACTGGGCCCCCTGGGAGATGGCTCAGCTGGGCCTGCAGTTGGTAAAGAGGCCCGCAGAGAGGCATGGCCAGGCTAGGCTCCCTGGTTACACTGAACCAGAACGAGGGAGGAGCAATAAATCTGGAGCAGATGCTGCCCGATGAGCTGGCTGACAGGAACACGGCTGCCTTGGCCACATTTGCCATCATCGGACTGTTCATTGGGATGGGTCTGCAGCTCCCAGACACCCTCTTTGTATGAGTGCAGCACTGCCAGTCTGCACAGGGTGGCCAGAGAATGATGAGGCAACTCCTGTGTTCTCCAGGCTGAATGGGGCAGATACACCCCTAGCCCAGCATGCCACTGTCTGCACCACACTGATCATCAGGGTACCCATGCAGCCAGCACCCTGGGGGGGTCACCCCCTCACAGAGAACCAACATAAGCTTTATGCATCATCATGCTGGGGTGGCGGGCAGACCTGGGATCCATTTACCCCTGAACACCTGACCACCACAGCAGGGAGTTCCATAGGTAAGGGGCAGCTGACATGAGACCCTTGTCCACCCCCCCAGCTCTATCAGTCACCCGTGCTGCTGAGAGTCCCATAGTTCCTTGTCACACACCCGGGCAGGGCCCTCCATCTCTGGGGCAAATGGGCCATACCTGTTGAGCGCTTTGAGAGTTAGGGGGAGGACATTCACTGTGACCCAGGGTTAGAGGAGAGCCTGCAGCCCCCCACCATCTGGACCACTGGGATGTGAGTGGGCACAAGCTCCATGGGTTATAGTCTGCCCCCTAGCACAGTTCTGTGTTATGCAGGGATCTTGTCCTCTCCCTTTTTCCCAGGCACCAATCTCACTGAGGAAGGTGAAGGGGCCTTTGAAATGAGACTTGTAAAGCAAACTGTCTGAGCCATTGACCCATGATCTCTGCTCTTCAAGACACCAGGGAAGGTGTTGAGCAGCATGCCACCCATGTGGGTGCTGGACTGGAGGTCAAGGAGTAACCGCTTATGATGGTCCTTGGGAATGGGTCTGAGGGGACCGGTCTGAGCTACTCTGTTCATTTCCATTTGCCCATGGGAGGGACAATGTTTAACACACAAAAACTAGGAGGGCCAGGATCCCGTTTGCCTTTTCCATACTCCTGTCTACCCCCCAAGAATGCAGCATTGTGCCCTGCAGGTGTCTGTCCAACTCTGTCCCAGTCTGGGAGATAGTGCTTCAGTCCCATCCTTGAAAGAAAAATCCAGAGCCTGAATGGTTTCCCTGAACTTCCACCCATATCAACTGTCTTTTGCCAGTCACTTCTCTTTGCCTAGCCCCAGTGATTCCTCCCATTATGGCGCTTGCACCTTCCCCATGTTTGCAAGTTGCTCCATAACCATCACTCAGCCAAGCTAAACAGAGTTAGTTGTTTCACTCTTTCCCCATCCATCAGTGCCTCCAGCCCCCAGAGCAATTCTGTGGCTCTTCTCTGAATGTTCACCAATTAGTAATCAATGTTTGCATGCAATTGCCACAGTACAGGGGCCTCCAAAGCAACTTCCCCAGACATGAAGCCCAAAACTGCCTTGGCCACTTGTTCTGCTGTAGCACACTTCAAACTTGTTCTCTGATGTAAGAGCTTTCTTACAGCTGTGACACCTTTACAGGCTTCTGCCTGCCCTTTGGCAGCTGAATTCTTAGATGATTTCCCCCTCCTCTCGCCTTAGCTGTATTTCTCTCACACCTGCCTCTCCGATTGTGTTGCTTTCATTGACCCAGAACAGTGAAAGAGATACAGCTGCAGGTATATGGTTTTAAAGGCACTTATTCTGGTGTAGCTATTGCTGTAAAGGAAGAGCTCTAAGCTGTACTGGTAAAAGCAACCTTTATACTCGTCCAGCAGTAACCACATTAGGGGACCTTGTCCTAGTATAACTATTCTAGTAAAAATATCACAGTTCAACCCAAATCATTAGACCACAACAAAGCCTATGCATAGCCCAGGCCGAGCCATAATGTGGTCAATTATGTCTAAGTGATTTAGGAGCCTCTGCCACATCTCACCAGTGAAGTATGCACTCAGGATCCTGAATGACACTGACAGCCAGTGGGATTTAGGCTCTGTCTCTTTTGAAAACAGGACATCAGCTCATACAGCACCTAGGTGTTTTTGAATTATTTGTCCTAAAACTCCCAGGGTTAATGCTCGGTGATGTTTCCAGCCTCCCTAGCCCCTTTGTTTTGTTCTGGGTGGTCCCTGGAGTCTGTAACTGGGCTCATTTAAGCATTAGCTGTGAATTTCATTCCCCTACTGTTTACTCCCACTCCCCCCGTTAATGAGGCTGGTTTAACACTGAGCCCTGTGGGACCCACTAGATGCCTCCCTGCAAGCTGATCCATGGCTCTTTTATCTCCTTACAGCCATTTAACCACTTCCAGTGACAGATCTAAGCTCCTGTGGATTAAGGATTCAGGCAAGATGGTATGGGATCCAGAATCAAATGTTGGTGAGGATCCTGATATATCACTGTGAGGTCCTTCTTGGGACACCCAGATCTGTGAGCCAGGGTGTTTCCATATTGCCTCTAACCCGCACCAGCCCATCTGCCTTGCCAGCAAACCCCATATGTCTCGGCCTCTCCAAACTTTGTGTTGCCTGTCCAAACCTTGTGTTGCAGTGAGCATGAGTCCCCCCACAGACATGTCTCTGCTATGTACAATCCCTCCATCTGCGGTGCTCACAGGAAAGAGCAAGTTCTCTGCCTCCAAAAAGACAGAGCGCACCACAGCCATTTGATTTAACTGAGGGATTGTGTGCCACATTCATGCAATGCACAGAGATGGTTTTGTTGTAAAACAATAATAATAAGCAAGTTTATTAACAAAGGAGAGAGATTAAAGTGATACTCAGTGAGACTAAAAACCACAAGCCGGATTACGAACCAAACAAACTTTCTAGTGACTCAGACAATGTGAGCAAGTTACTATCTTTGCCTGAGCAGTTTCTCACGTGCAGCGAGTCTCCAGAAGCTCTTGCCTTTCAGTCCAGGAGGATCTAAGTTTCTAGGCTTGGGCTGTACTGTGCTCTAGCATCTCCTCTGTGAAAGATCCCTTCAGGATCTTTTTGCTCATCCTTTTATTACTCAAAGTCCATTGTCTCTACCTCTAGTGCCAGGAAAGAATCCGTCCCTTGGTGTGATTGTTAAATGCAGTACGGTTTATTAAACAGATTGTAAGGTTACATAAAATTAAAGAAAAGAAGAGAAAGGCAAAAGACTCAATGGCTCCCTCCAGCAAACAGGTACCACACACAGTATCTCTAGAGTGTGAAGGACAGTCACAGTCAGTTTTCCACATCACTGAGATAGCAGTACCGTTGGCCATTATCTTTGAAAACTCGTGGCGAACAGGGGAGGTGCCGGAGGACTGGAAAAAAGCAAATATAGTACCTATCTTCAAGAAAGGCAAAAAGGATGATCCTGGGAATTACAGACCTGTCAGCCTCACCTCAATCCCTGGAAAAATCATGGAGCAGCTTCTCAAAGAATCCATCCTGAAACACTTGGAGGAAAATAGAGTAATCAGGAACAGTCAGCATGGATTCACCAAGGGTAAATCATGCCTGACCAACCTCATCGCCTTCTATGATGAGATGACTGGATTTGTGGATGCGGGAAGAACCGTTGATGTCATATACCTTGACTTTAGCAAGGCTTTTGATACGGTTTCCCACAGCATTCTCATTGGCAAATTAAGGAAGTATGGGTTAGATGCATGGACTGTAAGGTGGATAGAAAACTGGCTAGAACAACGGTTTCAGCGTGTAGGAATCAATGGCTCCATGTCAAGTTGGCAGGCAGTAACAAGGGGTGTGCCCCAGGGGTCAGTCCTGGGGCCAGTTCTGTTCAATGTTCTCATTAATGATCTGGATGATGGGATAGATTGCACACTTAGTAAGTTTGCAGATGATACGAAACTGGGGGGAACAGTAGACACCCTAGAGGGCAGGGACAGGATTCAGGGAGACCTAGACAAATTGGAGCAGTGGGCCAAGAGGAATCTCATGAGGTTCAACAAGGATAAGTGTAAAATCCTGCACTTGGGACGAAAAAACCCCATGTACTGCTACAGGCTGGGGAGTGATCAGCTAAATAGCAGCACTGGAGAAAAGGACCTGGGAGTCATGGTGGATGGGAAGCTGGATATGAGTCAGCAGTGTGCTCTTGCTGCCAAAAAGGCCAATGGCATACTGGGCTGCATCAGAAGAAGTGTTACCAGCAGATCAAGGGATGTGATCATTCCCCTCTATTCTGCACTAGTGAGGCCACATCTGGAATACTGTGTCCAGTTTTGGGCTCCCCACTACAAAAAGGACATGGACAAATTAGAGAGAGTCCAGAGGAGGGCAACCAAAATGATCAAAGGGCTGGAGCACAAGCCCTATGAAGAAAGACTAAAGGAACTAGGCTTATTTAGCCTGCAGAAGAGAAGACTGAGAGGGGATTTGATAGCAACCTTCAACTACTTGAAGGGTTGCTCCAAGGAGGAGGGAGCTCGACTGTTCTCGGTAGTAACAGAGAGCAGAACGAGAAGCAATGGTTTCAAGTTACAGCTGGGGCGGTCCAGGCTGGATATTAGGAAAAACTTCCTTACTAGGTGAGTGGTGAAGCATTGGAATAAGCTGCCTAGGGAGGTGGTGGAATCTCCATCTCTGGAGGTGTTCAAGTCCCAGCTGGACAAAACCCTGACTGGGATGATCTAATGGGAGTGGTCCTGCTTTTTTTGGCAGGGGGTTGGACTAGATGACCTCATGGGGTCCCTTCCAACCCTATGATTCTATGATCACAGGCCCCATGCCCAGGACCTGGCTGCACTGCAGGGATATAGCTTCAGACACTGGCTTTGGCAGCAGCTAGACACCCGCAGGCTCTAGGTGCAGGGTCCTTCTCACAAGCATCAGTCCCCTCTGTTGGGCTCACAGTCCCCCACTGAAGAGGGCCTGTGTGGCCTCTGGGCTGCTGGGTCTCCCTGCCCAGGGTCCCTCTCACTGCTCCCACCTACTTAATGCACTCAGCTCCGCCCTGCTTCAGCTCGGTTCACTGGGACACTCATCAACCCCCTCTGGTTCTGCTCTGTGCAGCGCCCTGGTCTCCTTCCCTGGCCTCCTGCATCCAGCTCCATATGCTCTAACCCCCACCACAGCTCTGCCAAACTCAGCTCAGCTTGGCTCTTTGGCTGCTTCTCTGGTTCCACCACTGCAGGTCTGCTCTGTTCACCTCCCTGCCACAATTTCTCTGCCCCACAGCTACTAGCCACTTTATCCTTAGCTCTGCCCCTTCTTCCCCTGCCCAGGTCACATGGGGGGTAGGCACTCTCCCAGCCCTCTCATTGGTTTGTCCTCTCTGTCAATCAGGCTAACTGGACCATTGGCTTCTTCCCACTGGCCCAGGGGGTGGCCATTTCAGGGATTTACTTCCTCAAAGAATGGCCAATCAAAAAGGCCCTGGAAGTTTCAATGAGAGGCTCATAGTTCCCTTTCAGAGAACAATTATTCTGATGCCTGTTTCAAACAAAGTCTCTTGGAAGCCAGGAAGAAGCTGCAGAAGGATATCAGCTGTCGTGGTTTTTCTGAGAAAAGAACAGGTGAGGACCTAAAGAAAGCCCCAATGTGGCCAAACAGGCCAGCACTGGGAGATGAGGTGTGCTGTTGCATTGTGTTTTGGCTCACTCACAGCCTGCATGTATGGTGTGGGGAAATAAATGGGCTCTGTTTGGGCTGTTATGAAGAATAACAAACTGGCTGTGGGAAGGAGATAATATTGTCTACAAGGCTATGCCCACGCATACACCATTATTTCAAAATAACCCTTCAAAATAAAGTCCTTATTTCGAAATAAGTTAATTTGAATTAAGGGAAAGCCTGCTTTCGAAATAGCCGTTGCTTCGAAATGGTTATTTTGAAACAAGGCCGTTCGGACATGTTGTTTTGAAACAGTTGTTTCGAAACAATGGTGTTGTTTCAAAACAACGTGTCCGAACGCCGTTGTTTCGAAACAACTGTTTTGAAACAACGGCTATTTCGATTAGATGCAAGGTTTAACAGTTTTGAAATAACAGTGCATCGTGTGGACATGCTGCTTCTTATTTCGAAATAAGAAGCCTGAGTGGACATACCCCAAGAGATTGTGGGGTGGAATCTTTAAAGACCCTGAGAGGGGACATGGAGAGTTACCCTGGCATTGTTGTGCCAGCTGCAAGGACACACTGGAGGGAGGACAAATTGTGCCAAGCCCAATGAGAGTATCACAGTAAACCAGTGGTGTCAGACTTACAGCCCATGGGCCGCATCCAGCCCGGCAAGGGCACTGATCCAGGAAAGACAGGCTGCTTTCCACAGAGCAGAGCCAGGCGTGCTTCTGATCCACATGATGGGAGTCAGTCACAGCACAGGGAACAAAGGAAGTGCTCTAGCCAAGCCTGGGTACAGCCGCATTCGCCCCACCGTTGTTACAGCCCTGCTCACCTTATGGTAAATAGATCTCAGCTTGGTTTGCTGATTTAACCTGGATTACTAGTAATTGAAAGCTATCAGCTGATGATGGTGCTATGGTGCCTTACCTGGGATCTAAAGTTTGAATTCCAGCAGCAATATTCTGACTGCACCACATCTGACAGACAACTGCTCTCCCATAATGTTTCCAGATCAATGGTGCCCTCTGCTGGACACTGTCAGCACCAGCTGTCATAAGGGTGCATTCATTTTTTCCCACTGGTTACAAAAGAGAGGGTACCAGTCCTTAGACAAATTAACAGGGTTCTAGGTATTGCAGTGGGGGGGGGTGTTAATGCACCGATCCACTACAGCCAGAGCATAAAAATAAATTACATACACGCACACGCATATGTGAACAATGAAACACAGGTTCACATTCATCATTGCTTTGCTCCTGGGGTACCCACTTACAGCAGTAATGGGTGCGTGTGAAGTGCCACCTGGCTACTTTGGAAGCCTGTTGCTTTCACAATGCATAGGTGTAAATGAGAACAGGAGGTTCAGGGTAACAGGAGCCATGTGTTTTTGGTTTTGGTTTTTTTTTTTCTAGAAATGGATCACAACTCTGTAATGTAGAAATGGCAGCTGCCTGGGCCCTAATGTTCAGGGCAGCATTCCTAGCCTGGCCCACCCAGCTTTCTGATTTAGTACTAACCTGTTGCACATGAAGTGGTTTTAAGAAGTGAATATAGCTGAGCTGCTTGGCACTAGCCCCCATAATGCAATTAAATTTAATGTCTTTGTCAGGGAAAAAGGCATCCCAAAGCCCTCCAAAGCATTTAATTCCCAAAAGAGGAACTGCACAAACAGAAGGGGTTTAGTTACCTACAACTAAAAAGCTCCATAAGAGGAGGGAAGCACCTACACGCTGTGTGGAAACTCTTTAGATAGTTTGTATGTGTCCAGGTGGATGAGGAGACAGGGCTACTGGGAGCCAGCAATCCAACTGTCTGTTTCATCCTTGCAATGCACAGAACATCAGGCCAGGGTGGCCTGGCTGCAAGGTGGGCTCCCCAGCAAACAAGACAAGTCATGAGTTGAGTGCACAAACTCCAACCCACTAGGGGTAGGCCACAGTGGCTCTCCAGATCCAGAGTGTCCCCCATAGGGAAGCCCCAAGGGCTCTGTGGCCTTCCTTGCACCGACTGGCCTGTTGGACTTCACCAACTCTGCCAAGTGCAACACGTCCTTTGCCAAAGCCACCTAGAACTCAAACACCTTGCCAGCATTGCTGCAGACCTGTCCGTGCTGGGGGTTGTGGAGGGGGGCAGATATAACTTGAAGAAACCTGTGAGACACCCTACCTTCTTAAGCCCTAGTACTGAGAGTGAACTCCTACACACCTCAGCATAGAAGGAGATCCCCATGTGCCATCTCCTGGGTGAGCACTGGGGGGGCAAGTAATCCTCATTTCCTTACACCCATCCCCTGCATTGTGTAGGGATGACCCCTAGAGAGGGAGACACATGATTATGACTCCTTTATTTTCTGTCTATCAAGTGCTGAGGGCTCCTTCTGTTCCAAAAGGGGACCTTTAGTTTAGATCTGACCTGGGCAGGAAAGCCAGGAGGCACCTCACACTGGCTGGACATTGCGCACTGGGCAGGAAAGCCTGTAGGCTAGTTTTTCCCAACTAGTGTGCCATGGCACACAAGTGTGCCCTCAGGCCTTAGCAGGTGCCTCAAGGAATTTTTTGAAAAACTACTCAGAGTTCTGGATTGGCTCATATCTGGAGACTATACGGTGGTGTGCCTCAAAATAACTGAAGGTATCGAGGTATGCCACAGCAGAGAAAAGGGTAGGAACTGCAGCTGTAGGTTGCTCATGCTGATAAGGCAGACACATTGAGTTGGAAACTCCACAAGTGGCTCACACTGATTAGGCAGGATATGCTGGGTGGGAAAGCCTGTTGGTGGCTGGCATTGCCAGGGCAGAAGGTGAAGGGTGGGAAAACCCTCAGGTGCTCCGCACTGGCAGGGCAGGAGGTGCTGGCTGGAAAGCCCAATGGCAACTTATGCTGGTTGCCTACTAGGTGCTGGGTGGGAAAGCCCGGAGCTGGGTCAAGCTGGCTGGGAATGAGGGCTGGACAGCCACAGATGAAGAGAGGAGGGAGTTTGTGCTGACTGGGCAGTAGGCAGCTCATGCTGAAAGTCAGGAGGTGCTGGGCATTAAAGTCTGTGGGTGGCTACAGCTGCCTAGGCAGAAGGTGCTGACTGAGAAACCACGTGCAATGCTTTGGGTTACTGGGGCAAAAAGTAATGGCATGAGAATCCTGGCAGTAACTCACGCTGATAAGGCAGTGGTGCTGGACAGGAAACTGAACAAATGACTTGTACTGATTAAGAAGGTGGTGCTGGTTGGGAAAGCCTGCAGGCAGTTGGCACTGCCAGAGCATTGGACAAAGGATGCAAAAACCCTAGGAATTCTGAACTGTAAGACCAGGAGGTGCTGGGTGGGAAGCCCTAAAGCAACTAATATTGATTGCCCTGTAAGTGCCAGTTAAGAAAGCCCTCTGATGGCTCATGCTGACTGGACAGAGGTATGAAGTGGGAAGCCCAATGGTCACTGGCAATGACAAGACAGGAGGCACTGAGTGAGAAAACACCTGCAGTGGCATGGGTTGATTGGGCAGGATGCAAGGGTTAAAGTAAGAACGAATGCACCAGAACGCAGTTCTGGGCCCTACTATTTTTAGGCTGGCAGCGTTCCAGCCTCCCTAAAAATAGAGAAAGGCACTGGAACACTGTGTTCCGGGGCCCCTACTAAAAATAGCACAAGCAGCCAGATCTCAGAGTTCCAGTGGCTCCACCTTGAACCCTGTTGCTCCTTAAGCCCAGTGAGCAGAGAGCTGCAGCAGGCTCGGAGTTCGTGAATCTCTCCCTGCAAGGCAGAGCAGCTCGTAGCTGGAAGCAGCTTCCAGCCAGTCAGGCAGCCTCCAAACAGCCCAGATAAGGGCCTTGGGGGGGTGCTGCTGGGGGCTTTGTGTGTGTGTGTGCGCGCGCGCGCGCATGTGCGTGCATGCGTGTCTGCGGGTGGGTATTGGGGCAGGGGGTGTGTTCTGGGGATGGGTATTGGGGGGCCCACACATGCCAGAGGGGGCCTGCCTGTGTCGGAGGTAGGCCCACCCATGCTGGAGGGTTCCGGGACCCATCAAATTGTACTTTAACCCCTGGCAGCATAGATGATTACAATAACTCAAAGAGAATAAGTGGGTATGAAACCTCTAAAAGGCATTTTTTAACAACTCAGATCACACCTAACACACTATTCTCCTACTCAGTCTCCTTTTAGCAACTCCAGAGACCAAATAGACAAGAGGAGAGCAGCACCAAAGAAATGTCAGGAAACGGGAAGAAAAGGACAGTGAATAACAAGGCACACATTATGAACACACCCTCTCATGGAATGAGGGCTTGGGATGTCCCTGTCTCCACATAACCTCAATCCCATATCCCGTGGCAGTAAAAGGCCCTCCCTGTAAACAGGGACCATGGTCCACTCCTTCCCCAGAGAGAGGCTTTCTGCATCCATTCTGTACCAGACCCCCCTTTAAGAAGGGTTGAGGTCTGTGTGGCTTTCAGCTCTTGAGGATCTAGCCCTTCGAATGCCTTACCTGTCCGTGTAAGGAGGGTTCAGGTCCCCTCTTCCTAGCTTGATTTAGGCCCCTGGCAGAGGCTTGGCTAAGAGTTGACGATAGTGAACTCCATCCCAGTCTTCCTGCTTTTTTGGCAGGGGGTTGGACTAGGTAACCTCGTGGGGTCCCTTCCAACCCTATGATTCTATGATTCTCTGCACTGGAATTATCCGTTTGAGGCATAAGGTTAGAAATTGACATAACACTCAGGTGGGAAGCACTGAGATGTGTCTCTGGTGTGGCGGGGGTTTGCAGATTGGGGGACTCAGAAATACTGGCAACATTGAATCAAAGGGGAAGGAAGTGTCTATGTTGAAGAGAACAAGAATTATGTTATGATTTTTTTTGGTGGTTTGAACTATCATTGGTCTGTCTTGAAACATCAGGAGAGAGAGAAGGAAAAATATATCCCAAAAAAGCCCAATTTCTCCTGTGCTTCTGCAGAGTGTGAGTGAATTTATTGGTTACATTATCTCACAAACATCAGCATCAATAATTGATTTTGACCTCTGGTACAGCAGGTCTGATCTGGATATGTGTGCGCCTTCTGCCACCAATTAGTCTTCTCTCTTGGGGTTGGTCCCTCACTCTCCTCTCTGGTCTTCCTGAGATTCTTTATCATGCTACCTTAGTTCTTCAAAAGGTAAGAACAAGGTCCACTATTGACTGACTCTCACTGTGTCTGCCCTCAGCTAATTATGAGACCTACATTGCAGGCATTTCTGGCCTTGGAGATGATGACACTGTCTGGATTTAGGGGACAATTTGTGATATTGTATTAATAAATCATATATCTGCAATTATTATGAAATATTTCATTATATGCCTAGGTGGTAGCAACTGTACGGTCTGCTAGGAATGATATTCTTAGGCTATGTCCACATGTACATGCTTATTTCGATTTAAGTTAAATCAAAATAAGTTAATTCAGATTAAAATCCTTAATTCGAATTAACTTAAATCGAAATAAGCAAAAACCTCAAATCAAAATGGCAAGTCCAGACACAGGACTTGCTATTTCAAATCAGGAGAGGGGCACCATGGGAGGTGTGGCAACATGGCCCCCTCCCTGGGCCATGCTCCCACCCAATATATAGAAAAAGGAAGGCACCCTGGGAAGAAGACGGGCAAAAGTGTTAATTTGAAATAAGGGCTATTTCGAAATAACACGTCTGAATGGTGTTATTTTGAAATAACCATTTTGAAATAACAGACAATTCCAATTAAAGTAGGTTTAAGCTATTTCGAAATAATGTCTCTTGTTTCAAAATGACGAGCTCCGTCATTTTGAAACAAGAAAATGTTGTGTGGACCTAATCTTTCTTAAATCGAAATAACCAGTGTTATTTTGATTTAAAAGATACGTGTGGACATACCCTTATCGGCTATATCTACACCGGCAAATTAGTCCAAACTAAGGAGGCTTAGTCTGGACAAATTTAGCCCATGGCCACACTAGCCTCTCCCTAGTTCGAACTAAGAAATTTCTTAGTTTGAACTAGGGAAAGCTTAGTTTGAACTAATAAGTACCGGCACTTAGTCTGGATTTAGGCACTTAGTTAGAATTAGGCACAATGTAGACCAGGACTAAGGCTTAGTTCGAACTTAAGAAGTTTGAACTAAGCCGACTAGTTCAAACTAACCACGTGTTCTAGTTCAAACTAAGCATTAGTTTGAACTAGAACACATGGTTAGTTCGAACTAATAGGCTCGCAGTTAGTTCGAACTAACCTGAGGTTAGTTTGAACTAACCTTGCAGTTCTCAGCTCAGACTAGCAAGTCCGAACTAATTTGAACAGATGTAGACATAACCATTGACACCAAACATGGCATAACAAATATAAATTACTAACTTCTATGAGACAAATAAGCTGAAATAAGGTATGATTATGGGAAACTCTTCAGACTGGACATCTACCGCAGTGGTTTTCCACCAGTGCGTCATGAGAACTGTGCAAGTGTGCTGTGAAATTCTGTACAAAGGTAATGAAAATCAATATAAAACAAATATTATTTCATCTTGAACAATATTCTGTCCAACCAAAATTAATTTTCCTGAGTTTTATGAGTTGTAATCATCAAATTAAAAGCAAGGTATCAGTCTTTCAATTCTGAAACGTGAACATTTGAAACGCAGGTGGCCAAAGGGCAAAGTTGAGATGTGTGTGTGTTTTTTTTTCTGGTGGATTTGAAACATTAATGCATTTGAACCTTCTTTAGCTTGTTGAATGTAGTAGGTTGCAAACCCCTCTTGTAAGACCCTAACAGTAGAAACTACAATTAAATGTGATGTTTATGAACAATTAATTTAGCTGAAAAAAGTGAGTGTGCCATTGAATTGTTTGTCACACTTCCATAAGCAATGTTACTGAAAAGGTTGGGAACCACTGATAGACAATCATTGCGTATGTCTACACTTGAGGCTTAAGCTGACTTATGCAACTGCCTGGCCACATTTGCAGTTCATTAAGATGACTTAAGCACTTGCCTAAGTCAACTTAACTCCTGCCCTTAAAGTCAACTTTAAGGGTCAAGTCAACTTTACTAAGTTGACTTAACACAACGTTCCCATTAAAGTCCACTTAGTAAAGTTGAGTTAGTGCATTAGACCCATTTAAGTCAACTTTAAAAAGTCATCTTAAACAAATGGGGCCTCACTAAGTCAACTTACCTGAGCCCTGTAGTGTGGACATAGCCATCGTGCCTGTGATTCCCTTATTGGGTCATTAAGGAGACAATGGGCCTATGGAGAAACTTGCTCAGGGAGTCACCTACACTGATCATGTGACTCAACTCCCATTTTGATTTACAAAAACCCTACACAGGTCTGCTGCCTTTTATTACCTCTGGCCTTCGCCATGCCAACTACATTTTGTCTTCTGTCACCACCTACCTCTGGATCTATTCATCTATGACTGGACAAGGGACTGAGGCCCACCCACGTGCTGGGTGTCTACCAGAGGAACTGGACAAGCTTGCAAACTCCAAATTCTTCCAAGGACTTTCTTAACATCTCTCATATTTTAAGAGTCCATGTAAAAGCAAGAAAGGTCAATCATATACAGATTAGTTACTAAAGAAATCAAGGTTTAGTAAACAAAACCAATAAACAAAGGATTCATTGGCAGTGTGGTATTTAGGTAAAATCTAAACCTATATTGTTCTGTATAATGGGGTTGGCCCTTTGGGTCTCTTTAAGAGGTTGGGGTCAGGACAACCTTTTCCTAGGTGGGGACTAGGAGCTGATATGCAATAAAGGGGACTGTTAATGCTTTGTTCTGATTCCCCACACCAGTTATCAAGAAATATAAGCCAGACTCTCTAAATACTGATGGGTGGCACTTAAGCATGGTGTGTTACCGATGAGGAGTTAGGGCAAGCTGCAAAAATGAGAACTAGGTTTTTGCATATTCAAGTGCTTATCCCAGGATGCCTGGGTCCCAGAGACACTGTAGTCAGGTCCTGTCTGCCCATATGTCTGCTGCTGAGCTTGGCTCGCATCCCTCTGCGCTACAGCTTTGTAGCTAAGCTTTGCTCTCACCCCTCCAGGAAAAGTCCCATCAGTCTAAGGGAAGCAAGCAATGAATAGCTGCGAAGCCTAAGTAAGTCTGTGCCCCTCTTGGAGCCCAGCCTTGGTACATGCTCCTTAGTGCTTCTCCTCAGAGCACCGCACCCTAGGGCAGAGGAAGGGATCAAATAAATGTGGGGTGGTAGGTGGCCTTGAGTGGTGTTGGGAGCTTCGAGCCACTAACTCAGTCCCACAAGGACTTCTACAGAGCTGCCATGTCAGATCCCTCAGCTGGAGTGGCAGCAGAGACAGGGCTATGTAGAGATGTGAGGGTGAAGTTGACACCTGCCATCCTATCTTGCTCTATACAGACCTCGACTTACCCTGTTGTAGTAGGTGGACCCCCACTCTTACGTCAATCCACACCAGCCTTCTTCATGTAATTGGTTTCAGGCATTGAGTGTGTGCTCACCAGCCACTTGAGGCAGTCCCTTAGTGAGCAGCCCCAGTCCCCCGACACCACACTGGGAATTTCGGTCCTGCAGGGATCAGGTTCCTTCCCAGATCACTTTTTCTGAGAAACTGATATGCAAACCAATGGACAAATGCATATGAGCCTGCAACAAGTGTAAAGGAGCAAGGGCTGGATGTCTGTTGATTTGCTGTATAATCAGTCTTCTGATTAGGCGATTACATGATTGTTTGTTTAAAATCATGACTGTTTAAAATCATCATTTATGATTTTAAACAAACAGTCATGCAATCACAGTCAGAACACTGTTTAAAATCATGAGTGATTATGTGATTTATTATGTTATGATTTTAAACAGTGTCCTACTGGGTGATTGTTTAAAATCATGACTTAAACTAGATAAAACATTTTAAGGCTGGTAGTGTTTCAATTGAAACAAACACTAAAATCCACACAAGAAAGTCATGGTTCACCCAAAGTGTGCTGTTGTAGTCCTTTTTGTTTATAATGTGTATTTCATTTTCACCCTACCTTGATGGCTGGGTGATGATGGTTTTACAGTCAGCCTCTGCCTTTCCCTGGGTAGGGCTCAAACCATGCTTGTGGGTGGAGATGGATTTAAACTGGGGCTGTTTGCCAGAGACTGTTCAACAATCCTAAGATGAAGGAGCAAAGTCACATTTGAGACTGGGTGATTCACTTTGTTCAGAAAGGGCCAGCGATCTCCCCCTCTTTGGCTAACATGCTACAGACACGTAGCTAGTCCAGTGTCATGTGTGTTCTCTCTGGATGTCTGTTTGCAACCCTGACAGTTTGTTCTGGGAGACAGTTTGGATATTCCCCCCTCAACCCCCCGACATACAGACATGATAATTTCCCACCTGTAGAAATATTTGATGCTACGGAGAACATTCAGGACTTATGCAAGGTTTTTTTTTAAATGCTCTGTATCATCTGTGTAATTACATTGCAAAATATGCCATCCTACCATAACTGCTGCAAAAGTGAACAGGAACATTGTATAGTTAAATAGCCCATAGTGCAGAGGGGCAGAAGAGGCATCCCATGACTAGAATGTTAAGTTGAATACTGTTAACGTTTCAGATCTTTGCCAGCATTCATATGAAACTAATACATCACTCTAAGTTCAACTTATCCCCCCGGCCTCCACTGAAATCTAGGGTAGAAATTGCCCAGCAGGGCCATAACTATGGCAGGGACAATGGGGGCTTTGCCCCAGGTGCACTGGAGTGGCTCAATAGAGCCACTCGTTTAAAAGGTGCATTTCGTGGTGCAGGCCCCAAGTGCTGCTAATGGCAAGGGGCATGTTCTGATCAGAACGTGCCCCGGGCAGTGGCTCGCCCTGTTATGGCTCTGTTGCCCAGATGCACTTTAATAGGTGGAAGCAGGGTGTGGTCTTGACAGGCGTGTCGATTTATTTATGCAGCCACTCAGTCTTCTTGCTGAGGTGTGTGGGAGTTCACTCTCAGTACTGAGAGTTAAAACGGGGGGGGGGGGGTCACAAGTTTCTTAAGATTGTATCCCACCCCCCTGGACACAGACAGGCCTGCAGCAGTGGTTGCAAGGTGTTTCAGTTCTAGAAGGCTTTGGCAAAGGACATGTTGCATTTGGCAGAGTTGGTGAAGTCCAACAGGCCAGTTGGTGCATGGAAAGCCACAGAGCCCTGGGAGCCACCTTATGGTGGCCACTTTATGGATCTCGATAGCCACTGTGGCTTACCCTGTAGTGGGTCAGAGTTTGTGCACTCAACCCATCTCCCACTTCAGTCTCTGGCGAACACTCCTTGCAGCCAGGCTGGCCTGGGTTGATGTTCTGTGCATTGCAAGGATGAAAGAGAGACAGGCTGGATTGCTGTTCCCCAGCCGCTTGCTTGTTTGCTCTCCCAGCTGGACACACACATACCTTCTAAAGAGTTTCTAAAAAGCAGGCAGGGACATCTCTCCTGATGGAGCCTTTTACGTGCCTGGTTACTAAACCCCTTCTGTTTGTGCAGTTCCTCTTTTGGGAATTAAATGCTTTGGGGTGCCTCCTTCCCTGACAAAGAAATTAAATGTAATTGCACTATGAGGGCTAGTGCCAAGCAGTTCAGCTTAAACCAGATCATGTGCAACAGGTTAGTACTAAATAAGAAATCTGGGTGAGCCAGGCTAGGAATGCTGCCCTGAGCATTAGGGTCCAAGCTGCTGCCATTTTATACATTCATTTACATTACACAATAGTTATGAGACATTTCTATTAAAAAACATAGGGTTCCTATTACCCTGCACCTCCTGTTCTCTTTTACACCTCTGCACTGTCAAGGCAAAAGGCTTCCAAAGTAGCCAGGTGGCATTTCACACTTACATGTGACTGCTGTACATGGATATCCCAGGAGCAGGCCAATGGTAAATGTGGACCTGTGTTTCATTTTTTGTGTAATTTATTTTTATGGGCTGGGTGTAGTGGATCTGTGCATTAATCCCTCCAGTGCAGTATCTGACCCAGAACCCTGTTAATTTGTCTAGGGACTGCTACTCTCTATTTTGTAACCAGCAGGAAAAAATGAAAGCACCCTTAGGATATTTCCAAAGGGATAGCTGTGTTAGTCTAGTCCAGCAAAAAAAACAAGGAGTTGTGTAGCACTTAAAGACTAATAGATTTATTTTTCGCATGAGCTTTCATGGGAGAAAATCCCACTTCATCAGGATAGCTGGTGCTGACAGTGTCCAGCACAGGGCACCATTGATCTGGACACATTATGGGAGAGCAGTTTTCTGTCAAGATGTGGTGCAGTCAGAATATTGCTGCTGGAATTCAAACTTTAGATAACAGATAAGGCACCATAGCAGCATCAGCGGATAGCTTTCGTTTACCAGTAACCCAGGTTAAATCAGCAAACCAAGCTGGGATCTACAATAAAGTGATCAGGTATCTGGTTCTCTGCAAGTCTAGTATTCACCTAGACTTCACAGCAGAATTGTGTTATGCACTGTGTTTACCCACAGTGGTGTCACTGTGGGCGGGGGGGGGGCTTAGGGGGCCTCAGCTCCCCTGAAACTCAGGGGCAGCCCCTGAGTAGCCCTCCACTAAGCTGCGTGGGAGTGCACCATCGCATCCCTGCACAGGGAACGCTGGTGGGCCACGCCCGGGAGGGAGCTGCGGCTGGCTGGGCTGGGAGTATTTAACTCCTGCCCTGGCCTGACCCTGCTCTCAGCATTCTCAGAGCAGGGTCATGCCACCAGGTAAGGGAGCTGGGGTGGGGGGTCCGCGGCAGGCACACTGGCCCACCGGGGAAAGGGTGGTGGGAGGGGGTCAACCCAGGGCAGCAGGGGCCAGTGGTGGGACTGGGGGTTGGGAAGGGCTCAGGGGGCAGCCAGGGGGAGGGGGGGGACGGATCAGGTCCCTGGTGGCTGGTGGGGGCCAGGGCCCCCCCTAATATTTAGGTGTAGTGTCGCCCCTGGTTACTCAGGTAAGGTGTGATCGTTTTATGAAGAAGTGTTAGAGCCAAGCACCATCTCCTTGAAGGCAATGGGAGTTCTGCTTAAGTAAAGACCGGAGGATTTAACCCAGAGTGCTCTACACAGAAATAGAACCATAGCCTAGCGTAAGACCCCTGGGAATTGTTGCCATTGAAATATTTACTGTGATACTTTTGTTGGGCTTGGCACAATTCCCCCTCCCCACCCAGCATCTCCTTGCAGCTGCCACAAGAATGCCAGGGTAACCGTTATCATCGCCCTCCTCAGGCTCCTTAAAGATTCCACCCCACCATCTTTTGTCCCCAGTCTTATCCCCTTCTCAGGGCCAGTTTGTTTTTCTGCACAGCAGCCTAAACACAGGCCATTTATTCCCCCACTCCATGCATGCAGCCTATGAGTGAGTTAAAACAGAGTCCAACAGCATGCACATGCCTCATCTCCCAGTGCAAGCTTCCTTTTGGTTCCCACTTGCTCTTTTATCAGCAAAGCCAACACAGCCAATGTCCTTCTGCAGCTTCTTCCTGGCTTCCAAAAGGCTTTGTTCAAAACAGGAATCAGAATATTGCCTCTGAAAAGAACTATTAGCCCCTCATTGAACTTCCATGGCCTTTTTGATTGGCCATTTCTTGAGGTAGCTGGTTCCTGAAACAGACACCCCAGTGCCACTGAGGAGAAGCCAAGGTCCAATTAGCCTGATTGACAGGATGGGCAGACCAATGAGGGGGGCCAGGAGAGTGCCTGCCCACCCGCCCCCCATGTGACCTGAAAGTGCTGGCTCAACATTCCTAGGTAGGGAAGAAGGGGCAGAGCTAAGGACAAAGCAACCAGTAACGGAGCCAGAGAAACCCGGCCAGGAAGCTAAGCTGAGCAGACCCGCAGCAGTGGAACCAAAGGAGCAGCCAAAGACCCAAGCTGAGCTGAGTTCAGCAGAGCTGGGGCAGGGGTCAGCATCTGGAGCTGGATGCAGGAGGCCAGGGAAGGAGCCGAGGGAGCTGCAGAGAGCAGACTCACAGCAGCAGACCCGAGGGGCTTGATGAGTGTCCCAGCATGCCGAGCTGACGCAGAGTGGAGCTGGGTACAGTAAGCAGGTGGGAGCCGTGAGAAGGACCTAGCAGGGAGACCCAGCAGCCCAAAGGCAACACAGGCCATCCTCAGTGGGGGACTGTGGGCCCAACAGGGGGGACTGATGCTGGTGAGAAGGGCCCTTCCCCTAGAGCCTGGGGGTGCCTGGCGTCTGACACTGTATTTCTGTAGTGCAGCCAGGTCCTGGGCAGGGGGCCTGTGATGTGGAAAACAGATCGTGACTGTCCCTCGCACTCTAAAGCACGGATAGGCAAACCCCGGCACATGTGCTGACAGTGGCACTGAGCCCATTCAGAGCGGCACGCAGCACCCTCTGTGGTACCACAGAAGTTTCAACTCCCGCCACCGAAAGGCACTCTGGGCGGCTTCCTTTGGGTGCAGCTGGGACAAAGGCCCCCCCCCGGCCCCCCCATTCCTATGCCTCCATGTGACACAGAAAAAGTTGTCCGGGTTGGCTCCTCCCTGTAGTGTGATGCTCCCCAAAGGAGCCACTCAGGGCAGCTTCTTTCTGCAGCATGCTTGGGAACTCCTGAAAGGAGGTACTTCCCGTGAAATGAGCTGCTTCTTTTCATGGCCCAGGCACACCACCAAGATGAGCCACTCTGGGCAACTTCTTTCTGGGGCATGCCTGGGAAGTGCTCCCACTCCAGTCGTGACCACTGCTGAATTTTTAGGCAGCTGCCACGTTTTTTCAGCAGAGGGAGCTGCTGGCACCAGCTGAGGGTCAGCTATAAAGGACTGGCACAGGGCCCCTGCTTTAGAGATACTGTGTGTGGTACCTCTTTTCTGGGGGAAGCCACTGAGTGTTTTGTCTTTCTCCTCTTTTCTTTATCTTTATGTGACTTTTACCAAGTGTTTAATAAACTGTATTGCATTGAACTGCATACAGTGACTAATGGGCCAGGGAAGCACCCATTGCAGTCAGTACACTGGAGTGGTGACACATAGCCCTTACTCTGCATGATTGATAAAACTGGGAGGTTGAGCCCTCAGGAATTGTGAGGGCAGGCTTGTTAGACTTACAAGATCTCCACCACACAGGAGGATGGGAGAGGAGGCCTTGAGTTCAGGCAGGCCTTTGAGTAAAGGAAGTGGGAGCAAGGATTCAGTTCCTTTTGCTACCCACCTTCCCTGGGAAGTGCCTGAGTCAGGAAAGGTCCCCACAATAGTAGGCCTGGCTCCCCATTAACATCTCCACTAACTTCGAAGGGTAGGTCCACACACACTGTTTAAATTGAAATAACGCTGGTTATTTCGATTTAAAAAATGGTAGGTCCACACAACGTTCCCTTATTTCAAAATGAGGAGCTCCCTCATTTCGATATAAGGCAAGTCATATTGATATAATAAAACCTAATATTATATCGATATGATGGTTAAATTGAAACTGTTATTTCAAAATAACACAGTGCAGACATGTTATTTCGATTTAACTGTTAAATCAATTTAACACTTTTTGCCCTTCTCCTTCCCAGGTGCTTTCCTTTTTCTATATGTTGGGTGGGGGCATGGCCCTTCTAAGGGGCCATGTTGCTACATCCCTCTCTCCTAAATCGAAATAGCAAGTCCTTTCCATGGGCATGCTATTTCGATTTGAGTTTCTAGTGGCGACCTGTTAAGTTGATTTAACTTGAATCAATTTAATTATTTTATATTGATTTTATTAAATTGATATAAGTTAAATCGATTTTACTGTTTAAGTGTGGACATAGCCCTGGGGTACATCTACACTGTGATAAAGGACCCCTGCTTGGCCCAGGTCAGCTGAGTCAAGCTGCAGATGAGGGGTTATAAAATTGCAGTGTACATGCTCAGGCTGGAGCCTCCGTTTTGGGCTTCTCACCATTTGCAGGGTGTCAGAGACTGGGGTGCAGTCCTGACCTCAAACGTCTACACTGCAGTTTTATAACTGAAGCCTGACCCTTGGTCAGTTCACCCAAACCAGCTCTGGGGTTTTTATTGCTAGGTCACCACCATACCCCTAGCCCTTGTCAATATCCCCACTCTGGCTCTCCTTTACAGCTCCTCTTCAGGAACACAGCTGCTTCCCTAGAGCCTGGCCCTTGTTTTTAGGACACACACCACACTTGTAACTGTTCTTCCCCAGCCAACCTTCTATCTTCTTCGAGGGAGTTCTCCTTGCTCAGAGCAGTCTTCTCATTTATTAGCCTCAAGTGCCACCCTAGTCTCTTTATCAAGTCATTCTGGACTGCACCTGCGCTAAGCCCAGAGCCACTGGACCCATTTCGCTTAAAGGCAAGCTACCTTGTGATAGTGCAGTTTATTTCTTTCCTTTGACAATTTGATTTATATCAGCCTCCTTCAAGTAAACAAACAAGTTCATTATACCATTCTGTATTAGATAGTTACAGTTTGTTACAACTGTAAAAAAACAAAGTAAAAATAGCAGGACTTTTAACAAGCTACTTTACGAAAGAACAAGGAATAATACAGGAAGATGACAAGAAAAATGGTTCACTTCAGAAACACATTATCTCACCTACCTTGTCTCTGTGAACAATCAGAATCTAGGTAGCAAATCCACACTGAGCTATAGATATTTACCCTAAATGGACAAAGGCAAATCACATGCCCTGCTTTTCATATGGGACTGCATTCAGAAAGGTGCTGACCACCCTCAACTTCTGATAAAGACTGTAGAAGTGTAGTCAGTTTCTCACCTTCCAGAGAAGCTCAGCACTTCCTAGGATCAGGCCCATGCTGAGAGCTCAGTTGTTGTTATAGTCCCTCCACATGAAGTTCCATAAGGGCAAGTGAAGAGGGAGGTGATTTTTCTGAAAGAATTACAAGCCTGATTCCATTTCCACCTAAATGGGTGTAGATGGGGAGTAGCTCCATTTAAGTCAGTGGGGAGAGGTGAGTGTACGAGTGGTGTCAGTAAGACATGGACACTCAGGTGGGGCTTGTGAATGGAGGATGGATCATTGCTCTTGAGTGGATGACATGACTTTATAGGGGGATTCTTTACTGTGCAAGAAGTTTCCATGGATAAAAGAAATACAGAACAAAGACTAATTAGAAAGAGATGTCACTGCTCTCATTCAATGGAATGGCTATATCTTGGAAGTTGTGTGCAACTGGGACGATCTGGGATGTGGCATTCAACATAAGATTCAAGGTTTCTGAGACCAATTTCTAGATTACATCTATCTAAGACGGATGCTTCGCCAGTGCCTCTCTTCCTAAACCTCGCATGCCAGACAGCTGTGCTAGCCCTTTTGCTTTCCCCAGTTTAGTCTTCCATCCACATGCTGGAAAGCAAAGCTGTTTAAAACCTACATGGACCATGAGAAAAAGCCTCCTACTGAGTAGCAAGAGGTCATGGTGGCAGCAAACAGAGTAGAAGAATCCAGGGATAAGATTAGGATCTCAATTGCCTTGATGAAAATCCAGCATGACTCCAGGGTGCTCACTGGAGGAGTGAGTCTTGTTTGGGACCAGAGTGATCCTGTGTAAATGAGAATGGGATGGACCTATGAGGGCTGCTGGGATCAACCTGATTCTGTTAATCTTGTACAAGGGGACCAGGTTGTTGTGGTGAGAGGCACATTAGAAAAAGATGGACAAATGGATGCAAAGAGTAAGATTCTCTGATGGGGGCCTGTTTTTATGGCCCTTGCCCATGTACAAAGCAAAAGCACTCAGGACAATAGGACCCCCTGCATCCATGTATCTCCCTGCCCCACTGCCTGGTGGGCACTTTCTCTCCTCACACATTCTGTCTTCCTCCATAGGTTATGTCTACACTAGCAAATGAGTCCAGATTAAGGGGGTTTAATCCAGACTAATTTGCTCCCTGTCTACACTAGGCTTTCCCTAGTTTGAACTAGTAAATTTGAACGGTTCGAACTTAGTAGCATGATGTAGCCGTGCTAGCTTGAACTAAATAAATTCAAACTAATCGGTTAGTTCAAACCACGCTTTCTTTAGTCTGGGGACTGTTTATGGTTATCTTTCATATTAATATTTCATATTTGCAACAATCCATATATGATATACCATGTGTGGTGTCAATAGAAATGCTGTAATCTGCTAAGAATGATTATATGGTTTATATGCAGGTACCATTGGGGGTTGGACTAGATGACCTCATGAGGTCCCTTCCAACCCTATGATTCTATGATCATGCCTGTATTAAAAATTGGAAATCTGTTTGTTTTTATGTGTGTTCCAAGTGACATGATTTTAAGGCATTCCCAGACTGGGTGTCTACAAAAACAATGCCCTCCTGATGGTGCATCAAGGGAACTCCCAGTTGAAGTGGACCTAGGAAGAAACCTGTTTGGCCAGTCCCCCAAGCTGACCATGTGAGTCAACTCCATTTTGATTTGGCAAGGACCCTGGAGGCATGGGGAGGGCCAGAGGGTGATAAAAGGCTGGAGCCCCATCTCCATATTGTCTTTAGTCTTCAATCTGTCTGCAACCAGCACCCTCCTCTGGAACTATTCTTCTGGGACTGAACAAAGGACTAAGACCCACCCAGTGCTGGGTGCATATCACAGAGGTGGGACTAACTTGCAGACTACAGGATCTTCAAGGACTTGCTTTCTATGGACTCTAGATCATTTGTATGTATGAGATTCACTTTGACCCTTTAACATCTCTCATATTTTGTTTGTTTTCTGTTTATATTAAGCCTTTAGTTGTAGTTACTAAAGGATTGGCTGGCAGTGTGGTATTTTGGGTAAGATCCAAGCCTATATTGTTCTAAGTAATGTGGCTGGCCCTTTGGGGGTCAGAAGAACCTATTTCTTTAAGAGACCCAGTGGCTAAGGGGGACCATAAGAGCTGATGTGCATAAAGGGGGCTGCTTCTATTTTGTTATGCTTGGTGATGACCAGAGTAGGGAATCAGAAGCATATTTTGTTGCTGACTGGGAGACTGGTTTAAGTACCACCCATCAGTGGTGTGGGGGTTTGGCCACTGGT
Source organism: Podocnemis expansa (assembly GCA_007922195.1). Lineage (NCBI taxonomy): Eukaryota > Metazoa > Chordata > Testudines > Podocnemididae > Podocnemis > Podocnemis expansa. The sequence goes on from ML682025.1 coordinate 10,320,154, forward strand.
TTTTGCAGCTTGCCCTGATTTTGGCACATTCAGAAGGTTACCTCCACAGGCCTGGGTCACAGGGGGTGTGGGTTGGCCTTTACAGGGAGTGTGTGAGGGCCAGTGAGGTGTGAGACTGTGGTGGTGAAGAGGAGCTATATGGCATCATAGTAAAAATGGGAAGTGGTTCACAAATGAGCATTTTTTTGGATTATCGCACAAAGCTGGCTACTGGTCTGGGACCAATACCATTCAACATATTCATAAATGATCATGTAAAAGGAGTGAACACTGAGGTGGCAAATTCTACAGATGGTACAAAATTACTCAAGATTAAATTGGATTATTATTAAATTTGGATTATTAAATCAAAACCAGACTATGAAGAGTTTTACAAAGAGATCTTACAAAACTGGATGACCGGACAACAAAATGGCAGCTGAAATTCAATGTTGGTAAACTCAAATTAATGCATATTTGAAAACAGAAACCCGATGATACATAAAATAATGGGATCAGATTTAGCTGTTACCATTCAAGAAAGAAATTGACTTATAGCCTTTAAGGTAAGAAAGGACCAATACGATGGTCTGGCCTCCTGCGTAATGCAGGACACAAAACCTCACCCACTAACTCCTGTAATAAATCTCTAACCTCTGACTGAGTCGAATACAGCATGCAGACCTGGTTGCCCAGTCTCAAAAATATACATATTTGAACTGGAAATGGTAGAGAGAAAGGCAATTAAAATGATTAGAGGTATTGCACAGCTTCCATCTGAGAAGAACTTAATAAAACTGGGACTTATCAGCTTGGAAAAGAAATGACTAAGAGTGGATATAGAGGTCTATAAAATCATGACTGGTATGGAGAAAGTGCATAAGGAAATGCTATTTAATATTTCATGTAACACAAGAATTAGGTGTCCCACCAATGAAATTAATAGGCAGTAGGTTTAAAACAAACAAAAAGGAAGTATTTCTTCCTATAACACACAGTCAGCTTAACTCTTTGCCAGAGGATTTTGTGCAAGTCAAGACTATAACAGGGTTCAAAAAATAATTAGATAAGTTTAAGGAGAATAGGTCCATCAATGGTATTAACTGTGATAGGCAGGGGTGGATGCAATACCATGCTCTGAAATGTTCCTAGTCTGCTTTTGCCAGAAGGTGGGACTAAATGTTAAGAGATGGATAGTTCCATGACTGCCTGTTCAGTTTACATTCTGAAGCACCTGGCATTTGCTGTAGGAGAAAGTAAAAGGTAAAAATAGGAAAAATGAGTAGAAGTGTCTAGGTGTTTGCTCAAGGCCTAACGAAGTAATCCAACAGTGGGCCTGAACGGAAGGTACAGTGAGCCTGAACTGAAGATATGGGCATGAAACAGATTGTGAAGTTCAACTTCACTGGAATTGGCAAAAAACAAGCTGAAATTGTTGTAAGTATGAAAAATGGAAAAGTACCTGAAAGGTATTGAGTCAGTCTAATGCCAATGAATAATGTCAAAGAGATAGGGAGGTATTTTATAAGTACAGTTTCAAAGTATGACACCTTGATGGATAGAGATGTCCAATGATGCGCAGACCTATCAAATCAATGGGTGGCATCAAGAAAGGGGTATGTGAACCAATCAAGGGAAGTTTGGATCCCGAAGGGGGTTGAGTCGGTAGGTCTGAGTAGGGTATAAGAATAGGAGCCCTGGAGCTCCTGGAGCTCAAACAGCCAAAAGAGTGTCAGCAAGTCCTGCTGTCGGTTGAGCTGTTCCATTGCATTGAGAGCACCAATGCTGCCAACAAATTTATTGATATGGATTATTTGTCATAGTGCTAAGTTGCAATAAAGCCTAGCCTGGCACCTTCATTTCTATAAAGATCCATGGTCGTGTTGGTTTCCTCGATCATGAGTGTTGCCATTTACCTCTTTCACACAGGGTACACCTAGGCTCCAAATCACTGAGCTAACTGAGTCCTTACTTAAGATTTGAGCCAAAGGTAACCCAAAGTGTTAACCAAAGGAACACTTCATCTTAGGATCACCAGGCTAACTCAGTCCCTGCTTAAGATCCAAGCCAGGCTTTAGATCACTGGGCTAACAGAGTTCCCACTAGAGATTTGAGCCAGGGTTAATCCTGAGGGAGCACACCGTCAGAGATTCACGCACACATTCACACATGCAGCCAGACTGATATCAGTACCGGACACAAAACAACACTGATAAGAACACATCTTGCCTGACCTCACTCCGCCCGGCATACCACATGGCCGCTGTCAGAAAACAGGTTACTGGCTTAGATGGCCATTGGTCAGACCCAGTATTGCCATTCTAATGCTCTTACATACAAATTAATTAAAACTTAAAATTTTTTAGTACAGAAAATATCCAAGATAATGACCTCTCAAGGTAGTGATGATGTGAGATAATGACATTGGCAAATAAACAATTTTAAAAATCCTGGCCTATTAGGAAATATTTATATAAGTTTCCCAGTCACAAATCTAGCATTTTAGAGCAAAGTCACTAAGGCAATGTCTACATCACAAAGCTTAGTTCAGACTTCCTTAGCAGTTCCTGGTTAATTCAAACTAACCATGGCCTTTTAGTTTGAACTAGTCACGCTGACCAGTTTGAACTAACTTTTTAGTTTGAACTAGTCAGCACGTCTAGTTCGACTAGCACTATTTTAGTCTGGATTAACCACTCAAACTTATTAGTCCAGAGACTAAGCTTTGGCTAGTTCAAACCAGCATTTTTTAGTTTGAACTAGCCAAAGGCTAGTGTAGATATGGACTAAGCTTGCTTAGTCTGGACTAATTAGCTAGTATAGATATACCCTAAAAACATAGAGAGAGAATAAATTTGTTAGTCTTTAAAAGTGCTACTAGACTCCTTGTTTGTTCAACAAACAAATGTTCCTTTAACGTGCTCCTTTCCATTCCTCACTCACCTTGTCCTTCTTGTCAGTACTGGAGGAAGACCCACAGTTCAGAGGTGCTTTCACAAGAGTTCACCTTCCAGGGAAACGGGGGACAAAGGCAATAAGCACCTTGCTCGTTCCTCCAGCTGTTGGTTGCTGTGATGGGACTGACTGACCCTGCACTGCAGTAACTCAGCCAACCCTGGGGCAGTGGAAGCTCCACCCCTTAAGCCCTGCTGGGCATGCTCAGGCTGCTGCCCCAGTATAAGAGAGAGCAGCTTAGTTCAGTGTGAGCTGGCCAGTGGAGGGAGAGGATGTCTGCTGGAAGCTCCTGCCCTGTAAGTCGTTCCCACTCGGTGGCTGGAGTGGACCCTATGAAGTGGTTACCTTGCAAGGAAAGCCTCGTGGCTGATGCCCAGGAACCATGGGAGAAACAACAACCACTGTCTTAGGAAGGTGAGAACTACAGTTCAGTGGCTGACCAGGCCTTTGCCCCATCCCAGATAGGAAGTAGCCCAGGGGGCTAGAAGGGTGGTGCTGGGATGTAGTGAAAATCTAATCAGCATGTTTCAGTCTGAATCCCTGCTGACTTGGTTCTGCACCCCCAGCACCCATAGGGCCCTGTGCTGGTCCTCAGTGGAGCGGGAGGGTCTGAGCCCCCCTACCTGGGCACAGTGCTCCATCATAGACTTATTGTATTGATTCTGGCTACTTGGCTGTGCTGCTCTGACTCAAGGGCTGCTAATAGACTTATGGTATGGACTCTGGCTACTAGGCTGTGCTGTCCTACTACAGGGCTGAGTCTAATTGTGATAACTGTTAAGAAGCTTGCGGAGGCACCCTCCCTGCTAACATTTGTCCTGCTTTCCCATAAGTAGGCACTAGGGAGGGCTTACCCTGCAACTGTTGCATTGTTCTTCACTACTTCACTCAATAACCTTTGTTGTAGATAAAGTCTCCTTCTCCATACTTTATATGACCTGACTTCTGTGATTTTAGGTCTCAATGAGGGGACTTAAGCTGATGCAGGCTGGAAGTCTCTAGTCTCCACAAAATATGGTTACTTTTCCACACTCCTGGTCTAAGCAATAGCACTTAGACCTGATTTATAATGGTCACTTAAAATAACAAAAGACTCTGTACAGAGCCTGAATAAAAACAACAAGCACTATTTGGCCAACCCAATACTTGTTAAAAGATAGAGATGATTGCTAATCAGATACTGCTTGTAAGGGAGAGCCCACAATATCAAGCAAACATCTGTCTCCTTCCCTCCCAACTGAGAAACAATCTGATCTGGCATCTGAAACTCCTTAAATTTGTTAGACTTTTAAAGTGCCACCAGACTCCATGTTTGCTTTCCTTACTTCTTAGTGAGTTCAGTTCAGTCCAGTCATTTCCAACCAATGACTAAAATGGTATAACACTCTGGCTGTGTCTACATCTCCAATTTTAGTTTGGACTTTCTAGTCCGAACTAAAAAAGTCTGAAGTTAGTCCGAACTAACCTCGGGCTAGTTCAAACTAACTGTGGACTTTTCAGTTTGAACTAACCATGTGTTCTAGTTCCAATTAATGCTTACTTCAAACTAGAATGTGTGAGTAGTTCAAAATAATGGCTTAGTTCAAGCAAAGCCTTCGTCTGGGTCTTGCCCACGCTTAGTTCAAACTAAAGTTCGAACTAAGCATGGAAGTCTGGACTAGTGCTGGGTCTTAGTCTGAACTAGTAAGCTTTGCCTAGTTCAAACTAAGCAATTTCTGAGTTCGGACTAGGCAAAGGCTAGTGTAGCCATGGGTTAAATTGGTCTGGACTAAGCTTCCTTAGTCTGGACTAATTTTCCCAATGTGGACATAGCCTATGTTACTAGCTAGCTGCCAACTGGGGGTGGGGGGAGGATTAGGAAATTCACGCGGGGTGTGAAATCCCAATCGCTGCAGTCCCTATCCCACGTGCCTGCCCCAGCATGCCTGCAGGGAGGGAGTTCTCACCAGCATGTGCAGCGGGAACCTGGTGTGACATCCCCTCTTCCAGGGTGGGGGACCCTTCTTCTGGGTCCCCGGGATGAGTTCCAGGGTGGCATTGCCTGGGGCCAGAGCAATACCCTGTTCCCTGGATTTCCTGGTGCGTCCAGGATGGGGCCCATCTCCTGGCATGCCTAGCTCTGCCCTCAGCTATGCCTGAAACACAGTCGGAGGCCTGGCTAGCTCTGGCTGTGAAGCACGGTGGGCAGGGCTTTATCTGGCCCTGGCATTGATCAGGGCAGGCACTTCCTGGTTGCCAGGAAGGCTTCAGGAGGCCAATTAAATTGACTGAAGCCTAATACCAGGCTACAATGGCTTAAGTTGACTTGACAAATGGGAGTTATTAAGTTGACTTAAGCAAAAGCTTAAGTTGAATTTAATAGATTCCAAATGTGGCCGGGAGTTGCTTAAGTAGACTTAAGCTACCTTAAGTCAACAAGCCCCTCGTGGAGACATACCCCTACAGGGTATATCTAGCTGAAAACTTCTAGCAAGGATTTAGTACTAACCTGGATCTTCTCCCCATCAGGAGAGTGAGAAGACTAAAGTAGAATGAAGATGTAAGTAATTCCCATGGAGGCTTTTCCCTATGCTGAACTTCTTGTGCTCCAACTTGCCCTTCACAGGAGCACTATAAAGGGTAAACATGAGCACTCTCAGGGTTGTGATTAATGAGAAACATTGACTTGACAGTCCTAAAGACTGAGATATTCTGTAACCATGGAAAAAATATAGCATCAGTAGCAACAGCACAGGCTGCCAGACAGGTAGCCCATTTCCCCAAGGACTCTTCATAGTTAGTCTTGGTGAGCCATTCTTCTCTTTGACTCTGTTGAGATCACCCAGAAAATGTTGACCAAGGCAGCAGATGGCATGCCTGTCAAAGGACAGATTGCAGTTCAGGAGTGGCTGGCTTCCAATTTCTTGCTCAGAAGTGCCTTCCTGCAAGAACAAAACCCCTTTTCCTGAATTGCTTGGTGTTACATGTTTGCTCTTTGCTAACTACCTCAATAATAATTTGTGATTTAAATGGCACCTTCTAGTTTCTTTCTGAAGCACCTCAGCCTTATCTGTATACCTGAGCCTGCAGCTGTTCCTGTTCTTTGGTGGAGAACACTGTATGGCAGTGACTTGGCATATGCATCTTGGTTGTAATCTTGTTGATTTGATCCCTCATGGTATCTTGTTCTTCTCTGTGGTGGAAAGTGCCTCCAAACCAAGGAAACCATCTTCATGGAACTAGAAAAGAGCTCTAGAGTTCAGACAGGGACACAGTGGCTGGCATTCTAGAGAAGTCTTCAGAGACAGCTGTTATGCACAATAAAGATGTGTCTCCTGGCCGTCAGTTGTCTTTCATTTGGTGTAATGCACATTTTCTTAGACTCTGCATCCAGATGCTAATCAGACTTAGAATTTCTTGGAGACCCTCTCTGCTACTGGAGATACGGTAGGGCAAGGTGCATTTTTCGTACACTAGGCTTCATGTCATGAGCCTGGTAATGTGCATCTAATAATGAGTTATTGCCTGACCCTCCAATCCCACACAAACCAGTGTTTTTTCTTTACACAAGTTTTTTTTTACAGATTCATTGTAATTATTTCCATGATGAATAAATGTGAATTCTCACTTTTTTAGAAAGGGAGATTTGTACTGGAAAAATAAATAATTCAGTATATTCACAGACTGTGGTGAGGGAGAAAGTGATTACAACTTTTTAATGCCACCCATGCTAGAAACCAAATGAAACATGCATGTGTGACTGTCCTGATGAGTTAAAATTCTCTTCTCAAAGGATGAAATTTAGTAACGGCTAAACCAAGAGTGTCAAACTCATTTGCTGTGGCAGACCAGATTTGACTTAAATGTACACCCCCCTTGAAGTACATACCATAAATCAGAATACTAGGGCACTCTTGTGGCATCACAGAGTTCTCAATATGCGAGATCACATTTTCTCTCTCTGTTAGGGAGACAGTGGTCCCACACAGTGCAGTCACAGACTGGATCAAAGAGGTTCATAGTGCCCACAGCTGCTGCCACCAAACAGTGCTGAAAGAAGTTTGAGAATTAATGGGACATCAAGACTTCAAAGAGAAACAGCTGAAATTGAACTAATATGCAGATTAGATTGTCTGAAAGAAGGACCGAATTGTGACTATGGATTCTTTTCACATTATAATAGGTAATTTGATTTCACCTTCCCTCTATGTGCTGTTTCCTCAAGTTTGAATCTTTACAAATGCTCTGATTTGCTGTTGCAGTATGAGTTGATCCCATGTCTTACATCCCCCTGCATTTATTTTCATCCAATTCCGTAAGTTCCACCTCTTCAAAGTGTTTGACGAAGTGGGATTTTTCTCCCACGAAAGCTCATGCGATAAATAAATCTGTTAATCTTTAAGTGCCATAAAACTCCTTTGCTAAGCTAACATGGCTGCCCCTTTGGAACATTGCTGAAAGATGTAATCATTGGTACATAGGCATAAATGAGTTGTTTTTTTTTTTGTTTTTTTTTTCCAACTAGGCCCTGAGAAAAGAAGTTTGAGAATTACTAAACTAGATGATCACAGTGCTCCATTCTGGCCTCAGAAGCTATGGCCACAACCCAGGTACTGGTAACACAACAGCTAGGGAGGCAAACTGAGCATCCATTGTACTTAGCAATGCTACCTGCCTGGCAACAATTACAAACAGTTTTACTGAGAAAAGGAAGCCAGGCACGAAGGTAACTATGTTTTTGTCTTTAAATTCCCCAGGGTGTCACTAAGAGCCCTGTCTAGAAAGGCTCACAGACAGATTGCCTTAGCAGCAATGCCAGCTCTTTGTCTACCTCCTCAGTGCTAGTGGTGCTGTGGCCTGGGAGTCAGCCTGATACATTCCATAAAAAGCAGCTTGCAGTCAGTTCCCTGCTGGGAACAGCCAGGTGAAGCATGGTGTCACAGGATGCATATCAGTGCACCCTGAGTTATGATCTATATGGTTTTCCTGTTCACTTACACACTGGAATTGTATGCACCATGCAATTTTTTTATGGATGCTCATAACTTAGTCTATGTGATTACCATGATGATATGTTTCCTGCAGCATCATGCATGTGCACAGACATGTAGCATGTGTACCATGGCTCAGGGGGGTGGGAGACAGAACAACAGCAAGCAAGCACCTGGAGGAGACAAAAGATATGCTAATTAAGTTATGCTAATTAAGTTCACTGGCTTGGATGAGACAGAGAGATCACCTCTGCCCAGAAAGGGAGGGGGGTCATAGCAAGTTTTGGGAACAAAGAAAGACACCTGGAAGATTTTAGAAGCTTTTGACCTGGGATTGGGAGCATTACTGAAGGGGAATGGGGGGGCAGGACACAGGCCCCCACCCCCATGCAGCCCCAGTCCTGCTCTGGGCCCAATCCAGCCCCAGCCACTGCTGCTTGCCAGCATCAGCAGGGGCCAGATTTGGCTTCAAGCCACTTGCAGGAGGCTCGAAGCTGGAGCCGGTTTCTGCCACTGCCCATAAGCAGCAGAAGCCATCTCCAACCCTCCTGCTGCTTGCAAGCAGTGGCAGAAACTGACTTTGGCTTCGAGCCTCTTGCAGGAGGCTTGAAGCCAGATCCGGCCCCTGCTTCTGCCCGCAAGTGGCAAGAGGAGCCATGTCCTACCCTCCTGCTGTTGCTGGAAGTGGTGCTGAGCCAGATCAGGCCCCTTCCACTGCACTGCCAGCCAGAAGATGCAGGGCCTGTGCCCTGCTGGCCCCAGCACAGTGACAGCCTTGCCTGGGACTCCCCATCTGGGGGGAGGAAAAAAAAAAAGCAAGGAGTCTTGTGGCACTTAAAGACTAAGATATTTTTATCTCATGATCTTTTGTGGGAGAAAATCCCACTTCATCAGATGCTTTGAAGAAATGACTCTAAGAAGGATCTAGGCTCTGCCTGATGACAGGCAGAGACTGGCTGTATGAACATCTGACAGCTGAGCACCTTGAGCATAAACTTGAACTATGAGGTCAGTTTAGGTAGACATATTAGGATAGTATGCATGTTTTACCTTTTTATTTCCTTGTGGTCTCTCCTGACTCATTTATATTGTGATTCTGACATGATTGGCCATATTCTCATTTAGGATTATAATCTGATCAATAAACTAGTAGTTGTTTTATCTAAAGCTCTGTGCTCTTTAAAGGGTGTGAGTGAAGAGGGCTAGGCACAATCCGTTTCTTTGTTAAATGGATGGACTTGAGTGTTCGGTGGCTCGGAGTGGGACCCAGTCTCTGTAGACAGTGGCTCCCATGGTGGTGTCTGGGGCCAAGGGTGCTTGCTGGGGGATTGTCCCTCGAGTAGCTAGAGGGCATACACCCACTGCTTGGGACCAGTTGCACACCAGAGGCCAGAGTGGATGGACTCAGGAGTGAGTGGTCACTTGGCAAAGTGGGGCAAATCGGGGTTCAGGAGTGGGAACTGGGAGTTCACAGCGGCACACCGGACTGGATCTGGGAAGCAGCCTGCCACATGTGGTGCTTGGGGCATGGGATTAATTCCTTCTGTGCAAGGCAGTCAGGGTATGTCTACACTAGCAAATTGTCCAGATTAAGGAGGCTTAATCCAGACTAATTTGATTGCTGTCCACATTAGGCTTTTAGTTTATTTTAGTTCAAACTAGTTAATTTGAACTAATTAATTCAAACTAGCATTTTTAGGTGTAGACATAGCCTCACTCAGCAAGGCAGGGTGGAAAAGGAGCCAAAGAGACCCCAGCCAGAATGGGTTCAGCTGCCCTTGCCCTGGGGGAAGTCTCGGATAACTACACATGCATCCTGAGAGACTTGTGCCACGTAAACAGGTTCCAGGAAGGGTAAAGGGGGGGGGGTGCCCCATCAGCTCTGTCTGCATCGGCCTGGGCATGTGACAGCCCCTGTCAGGGCTGGCCCAAGGATTTCTGATGCGCTAGCTAGACTATGACTTCTGCACCCGTCAGAGGGCAATACCTTCATTTATAAGAGATAACATATTAATATGTTTCTTCAAATACAGAAAAAAATGTACTTCCATCTAATTTGGCACCCCTTACAGCCTGGCACCATAGGCGACCACCTAGTTCACTATGTGGTTGGGCTGACCCTGGTCCCAGCTCCTACGTGCCTGGCTGCTACCACTCACGCTGCAATCCTAAGCTCAGGAGAGGCGGCTCCAAAAGGGCATGTTGCTGGGATGGGAGGCAGCTGTAGGGTTCAGGGAGCGGGGCACTGTGCCAAGATCGCCCCTCCGCAACCCTACTGCAGGGAAGCTGGGGCTAGACAATGATGCCTCCTGCCATGGCTCTGACCCATGAATGAGCCTAGCAGGGCCGGCGCTGGGGATCGTGCCCCCCCCAGCAGAGTGACACTGGTGCAGATGAGTGATGTCATCAGGGGAGTGCCACGGTGCTGTCCCCTTTTGATGCCCCTCAAAATGCCAGTGCCCCCCTACAATGCAGGGGCTGCTTACTGCGTAATGCCGGCCCTGGAGTCTAGGTAGCAGTAGATGGACTCCAGTGCCTCCTGCTCATTGTTCTGTAGCTTGCTGCAGCTCATCAGCATCCCACATTGCTGGCCATGGAATACTGTGGCACATCCACATGGCCCAGCCAGCAGCAGCCAGTTGGGGGGGCTGCACGTGCATGGGGGGTGCTCCTTAGTTGATATGAGCTGAAACTGTGCCACATCGATGCTCTGCTCTCCACTGGGCAGGTCTGTGGTGCCCTTGGCACTGAACAGAAGACAGGGCAGTGGCATGCCCCCAAACGGATCTGAAGGCAACAGGGCTGTGCGGTCAGGGCCATCCCTCAGGGGATGGGGGTTCAGGGAGAGACCCAGGGCCAATTGGCCCAGCAGGCCCTTTGGCTGCCCAGTGCTAGAGAGACTGGACAGGGCAACCCAAAGGCCAGGCTCCATGCTCTCACCCTGTCCCTTGTCTTTGGCTTGCTGCTGAAGATAGGGTATCAGTGGTGAGGGCCCTGTAGGCTGGACTGAACGTGCTTGGGGGCTGGATCTGACCTGCAGGCCATAAGTGTGACACCCCTGAGCTAATCAGACTGTACCAAAATTAACAAGGCAATTGTGTTCAGTTTCAGTATTAGAACAGGGTGTACTCAGAGGCTAGAAAAAGTACTTGTTCTAAAATGAACTGAGAATGTGTGCTGATTTCTCAGGAGTGACTGATCAATCCCTTATGAAAATTAAATTAGGTCTCTGGACACTGCAGACCGGAACTGTTGCCACTTGCCCCTTTATGGAAAGCCCAGCAGATTATCCTCTGATGGGCAGATTTCAACTTCAGGGTTAAGGCTGATAGTGGAGAGAAAGAGAAACAAGAGGGAGGAAGAGAAGGAAAAGAGCTCTCCAGATAGTAGACCTGTAGGGCAAGCCACCTTTTTGGTGTCACCTATACCCCTGATAAGGCGTTCTGATGTCATAGTATAAGAAAAGGAATAGATTACAATGCATTCCCAAAGCAGATCTTTGCTAAATACAAGTACTGGGTAACTGCCCAGGAATGTGCATGAAATGTGTTCCTCTCACAGGCACAGCACTATCAGCCTGTAACATATAGACACTCAGCTAGATGGATGAAGTTCCTGTTCTCCCTTACCTGTTGGATCTGCTCTTCAGTTTTAAATGCTGTTGCAGATTCTGCCTCCCACTAACCATGTCATGCTTTGCAGTTTCTTCAGAGCCCTGCATAGTTCTCTCTGCCTCTGGCATGCACAGTGTCCCGAAGGTGCTGAGCTCTGTACTAGAAAAATGGCTACACTCCTCCGCTGACTGTCAGTGTTTTATGGCTGTGTTACCTAAGGAGCAGGCTGCTCAGATCATTCAGTTACCGCAGCGCACAGTAGCTTGGAAAGTCTTTTAGCATTAGCCTGTCGGGTCAGGGCACACAGTCAACGCCCCCTCCACACTGTGACCGCGGCTATATAGGTGACCATGACCCTGCCCTCCCAGTTTCTTTTTCCACCATCAGCATCAGTTTTGGATCAGCATAAACTTGTGAAACACAAGTGCCTGTCTTTGTGCGTAATTCAAGATGCCAGGTTTCAAGCTGTGCTTAGGGTGCTGCAAGGCTTTCCCGATGGACAACCCACACGAGAAATGTCTCGCTTGCCTGGGTGAGTCCCACCTTGTGGCGGAGTGCCTCATTTGCCAGTCCTTCAAGCGGAGGACTCAGTTGGAAAGGGAGCACCGCCTCCTCTTGATCTCAGGAAGTGGAGCCACCACCCCCAAAACTGGCCAAAGCCACGAGCGCTCCACCCGAACCCCGATTGGTCTGGGCTCAGGACCCCCACCACTGATCATCGGTACCAGGCTCAAAATCTCGACCCACAACGGTACCACTCGTCGGTCACCAGGTAGCTTCTCAGCCGCCCTGAGAAGGGTACTGGCACAGGCAACCCCAACGGCCTACCATGGGCACCCAAACCCAGCCCCGGTGCAGAAGATGAAGTAAAGGACTAGAACGGTGCCATCCTCATCGGCACTGCAGGAGCTGGTACCGCCCCCCATGGTACCAACGTCCAGCCTGGTACCACCAGTCCCAGTACCGCCGGATCCAGTACCGCCAACTGAGGAATCAACGTCAATACCAGTACCGGCTTGCAGCTCTACGCCATCATCCAACCTGGTACCAACAGCTAGGCCGACACTGGGCCCAAGCACGGCACCTCCCAGCCCTCCTCCAGTACCACAGTCCGGTACAGAGGGGCAAGAAACTCCTCTCCATCGCTCCTCTGAAGAGCTCTCGGTACCAGGCTCCCGGACATCGGGAGGAGGGTCTTCTAGATTGTCCTCCGAGGACCACTTCCTCCCTCCACAGGAGGAGTGCCTGAGAAAGAGACTTCATAAGAGTTCCATATCCCCGAGTTCAAGGAGGTCAAACAGACCATGGCTACAGGGAGAGATCTCCGCTCCCCCTATGGCAATGTCTCTAACGAGATCATTTCATAACGAGTGGACCCTCGACTGGCTGAACACAGCAACCGATGACGTCTCCTCTTGTTACGCCCGGTCGCCACTGCTGGAGTCCTCAGATTTTTCTAACGATGAACCTGACTCTACACAACGTAGTAGATCACAGGCGCAATCCTCCTCCTCACCTGATTGACATGTCTGCTGACCACGAGGGAGACCCCCGTGTCTAGCAGGACCTCTTCCACCATATGGCAGTGAACCTAAAATTGAAATTGGGAGTAATTCAGGAAGAGGACAACTCTCTTGTCGATGCATGCTGTAGAGCGCCCCCCTCCCCCCCCCCCCCAGCGAGGCTGGCAATTCCTTGCATTCAAGAGTATACAGCATTGCCCAGGAACACTGGCGAATGCCTTCCTCGATCCCACCAGTGTCCAAAGCTGCGGATAGGAAATACTATGTCTCCCCAGAGGGGTTTTCCTTCTTGTTTCATCATCCCACTCCAGGATCCCTGGTGGCTGATGCCATAAATCAAAGGGAGAGACAGGGCCAGCCGAGTTCCATGCTCAAGAACAAAGAGGCGAAGAAGCTCGACCTCCTGGGGAGAAAAGTGTACTCATCCACTGCCCTCCAGCTCTGTATTTCCAACCATTCAGCCCTAATGACATGCTACATCTTTAACCTGTGGGAGGCCATGAGAAACTTCCACATGGCCATCTCCTAGGAGCGCCTTAGACTTCAAGGCAAGGTTCGAGGAAGGAGAGAGGGCATCCAGGGATGCTCTAGCAGCAACCTGGGACGCAGTGGACACGGCTGCCTGCACTATGGCCTCCTTAGTCATCATGCATCAGTTGGCCTGGCTCCAAGGCTCCGGCCTATCCACACAAATGCAGCAAATTATTCAGGACCTCCCCTTTGAGGGTCCTGACCTCTTTGTCCCATCCACAGACACGAAGCTCCATGGTAGAAGGACTCGAGGGCCATGCTTCGATCCCTGGGGATATACACTCCACAACCCATCAGGCACTCAACGAGGCCACATCAGCAGCTCCAGCAGCAGTTACAGCAGCTAAAGCAGCAACTTCAACTGCAGAGTCAGTTCCTGACATCCCTCCAGTTCCCCCAGTGCCATCTTGGGGACCTGGACAAGGACAAGACCCGCTCAGGTAAAGGAGGAAAGCTCAGCACCTCACAGTTGGGAAGGCGCGGTCAGGGACCTGACCGTACATCTGGCCGTAAACAGCGTTTTTGACGGTCCCCTCAAGGGCAGTGCACCAGATCTCCTGTTTCCTCCCCACTGCCTCCACCACTTTGCCCCCCAGTGGACCTGTGTGACATCCGACCAGTGGGTTCTCGACACAGTGGCACGAGGATACCATATCCAGTTCCTTTCAATCCCTCAGGACAGGAAACTGCCCCCTAGTGCAGCTTCAGAAAACCAGGAACTGTTAAACACGGTTGAGGCAGAATGCCAAAAACTCCTCTCCCTCGGGGCCATAGAAAAGGTCCCCAAATGAGAGAGGGGCAAAGGGTTCTACTCCCGCTACTTCTTGGTCCCCAAACCCAACGGGGACCTATAGCCCATTCTAAACCTCAGAGTACTAAACAAATAAAGAGAATAAAGTTCCACATGGTTTCTCTGCCCCAGATTGTCCCCTCCCTGTCCCCAGAAGACTGGTTCACAGCCTTTGAACTAAAGGACGCTTACTTTCACATAGCCATCTGACCCCACCACAGACAATTCCTCAGGTTTGTGGTGGCACAAAACCACTAACAGTGGCACTCCCCTTCGGGCTATCAGTAACTCCCAGGGTGTTCACAAAATGCATGGCACCGGTCGCCGCGTTTCTACGCAGGAGGGGCATAAGAATCTACCCCTACCTGGATGATTGGCTCATAGTGGGCAAGTGAAGTCGACAGGTGCAAAACCATGTCAACCCAGTGGTGAAACTCTGCAAGTTCCTTCACTTCCGCATAAACACGAAGTCCAAGCTCTGCCCACTCAAGACATAGAATTCATCAGGGCACGATTAAACGCTCAACAGGGCACGGCGTCCTTCCCCTGTCAAGATTTCAGTCCATTTGCACCATCATCACAGAACTGCAAGTGCTGGGTGTAACCACAGTGTGCCAGTGCATGCAGCTTCTGGAACACGTGGCGGCAGCCACCTCAGTAATCCAAACAGCATACCTGAGGATAAGACCTTTGCAGCTCTGGTTTGCCACGATGTTCCGGCCATGGAGAGACCATCTGGACAAGGTACTCTCGGTTCCCTAGTATGCCCTGGAGTCCCTCTAAATCTGGAGGGACCCCCACTTCATGATGGGGGGCATCCTGTTCAGGGAGCCCAAGCCCTCAGTGACCCTGGTAATGGATGCTTCAGACTCATGTTGGGGAGCCTCCCTTTCCGGGGACCTCTCTACACAGGGTGTTTGGAGCCCCGAAGACAAACTCCTCCACATAAACGTGAAGGAGCTCCGGGCCATCAGATTGCCTGCATGACCTTTCTCGACAAAATCTGTGACAGAATGGTCCAGGTCCTCACAGACAATACAACGGCTGTGTTTTATACCAACCTGCAAGGGGGGTTCACTCCTGGGCTCTATGCAAGGAGGCGTGCAAGCTTTGGCAACTAGTGATAGATTACTTTACGCTGATTCCCTCCCTCCTCCCTGGGGTGGCAACAGCCTAGTGGACTCACTCAGCAGAAAACCCCTAGCGAATCACGAGTGGTCCCTCCACCACAAGGTGTTCTCCCTGCTGATAAACAGATGGGAACCCCCACAGGTGGACCTGCTTGCCACAGAACAAAACTGCAAATGCCCTCAATTTTGTTCCCTCCGAGGTTGGGAGGAGGGCTCTCTCAGCGACGCCTTCCTCCTCAGTTGGTTGGAGGCCCTGATGTACACCTTCCCACCATTTCCCTGATCCAAGAGTGCTACTGAAGGTCCTGGCGGATGGAGCGCACATCATCCTGATAGCTCCGGACTGGCCCAGACAACACTAGTTCCTGCTCTTGCAGGACATGTCCATAAAGACCCCGCTCCGCCTACCTCAGTGGCTGCATCTCCTAACACAGGACTTGGGGCACCTCTGGCACCCGAACCCAGGTCTCCGACATTTGACGGCTTAGATGATCTCTGGCTCAGTGAGCAAGAGAGGTGCTGCTCAGATCAGGACCTTTTTGACCCTGAGGCTAGCAGAAAACCCTCCACCAGGTCCACCTACCTTGCGAAGTGGAAGAGCTTCTCCACTTGGTGCCGTGGCAAAGAAATAGACCCTATCTCCGCACCAATCCGTACAAATCTGGACTATCTCTTAGACCTAAGAGAAAAGGGCCTATCCCTGTCCTCACTAAGGGTCCACTTAGTGGCAATTTTGGCCTTCCACCAAAGGGTTGATGGTGCCCCAGTCTTTTCACACCCCATATCTCACAGGTCCCTGAAGGGGGTGGAAAAGCTCTTTCCCCACCCTCGTAAGCCCCCCCCTCAGTGGGAGCTGAACATTGTGCTACGGGCTTTGACAGAGCTGCCCTATGAACCCTTGGATTCAGCTACTCTGCTAGTGTTATCCTGGAAGGTGGCTTTCCTGGTAGTGATCACCTCAGCCAGAAGGGTTTCGGAGTTGCAAGCCCTTTCCTCCGAACCCCCATGTATGACATTCTTTCCAGACGAGGTGGTCCTCCACCACCATCCTTCCTTCCTGCCTAAGATAGCCACTCCCTTTCACATGAATCAAGAAATTTGCCTGCTGGTTTTCTATGCTGACCCCCAGGTTACAGAAAATCAGAGACAATGGCACACCTTGGATGTGAGGAGAGCACTCCTAATTTATATCAAGCACATGCGTTCTTTTCTCAAGACCTCCCAATTGTTTGTGGTGGTTGTCGAACGTATGAGAGGCGCCCCAGTGTCCTCTCAGTGCATCTCCAAATGGATTGTAAACTGCATCAGACTGTTACAGAAGGTCAAACACACCTCCCCCAAGGACTGTGAAAGCCCACTCTACCAGAGCTCAGGTGTCTTCCATGGCCCTCCTCACCAAGGTCCCAATCCAAGAGATCTTTAGGGCCGCTACGTGGTCGTCGATACATACCTTCACAATGCACTACGCCATTGCCCAACAGGCTAGAGACAATGCCACTTTGGGTAGAGCTGTACTCAGTGTGGGTAGACTAACTCCTCCCACCATCCTTGGGTACGGCTAGCAGTCACCTGTAACTGAATGATGTAAGTAGCGCTCAAAGGAGAACGGTCGGTTACTCATCGTAACCGTCCTTCTTCGAGATGGGCTGCTCACATACATTCAGGCCCCTCCCACCGTCCCCACTAACGGAGTTGGCAAGAGTATATGGGACTGGGAGTGTCAGGGTCACGGTCACCTATATAGCCGTGGTCGCGGTGTGGAGGGGGTGTTGGCCGTGTGCCCTGACCTGACAGGCTAATGCTAAAGACTTTCTGATCTACCATGTGCTGTGGTGTATAGACATCTGTAACTGAATGTATGTGAGCAGCCCATCTCAAAGAAGGACAGTTACTGGTGAGTAACCAACTGTTACTGGAGGGGGTTGGGACCCAGGGTCTGCCCCCCCAGCCCTGATCCTGCTCCAGGGGCAGATCTGGCTGCTGCTTGCTGGCAGCAGCAGGGGCCCAATCTGGCTTCGAGCCTCTTGCAAGAGGGTCAGAGCCAAAGACAGTCCATGGTACTTTTCTTGGGGCAGAGCTGGCTGGTCTGGGGGCCAGGATCTCCTCTCCTGCCCCACCTCTGGGTTGGCCCTCCCTGCTCCCAGGGCAGAAAAGCCAGCCCAGGGGAGGGGCAAGAGAGTGAACCCTGGCTGCTGGGCTGGCCTGCTCCGAAGTCGGCAGGGAGGAGGCGGGGGACAGTGTGGCCATTGGTGGGGCGGTGGGGCCCCAGGAACTGTGGGACCCAAGGCGATTGCCCTTCTCACCCCCCCCCCCTTAAGGATGGCCCTGACCTCAGGTTCTCTTTCTCTGTCAGTATATGTGAGGCGTGTGGCAGGGAGGAAGGGACCTAGCAAAGGTGCTAAATTTGCTAAAGATACCAAAGCTGAAAGAGGAGGGGGGAAAACAAGGTTCCAGCAGGAAAGCATGAGAAGAGTTGTCAAAGAAGAGGATGTTGGGTGTGTGCATCCCCCTGAAGCTCTGAAGGGGTTAACATCAATCCAGAGAAGACAGTTAAGTTATCTGGCTGCACCCAAGGAAAAGCCAGGTATAATTGAAGCTCAGCTGGGTAGTAATAGGCTGAGGAGTGAGAAGAGAGGAAGTTTGCTGCAGAAAAGAGAATTTGAAGGCTGGGAGTGTTGAGCAGGGGGGAACTTCAAACTAGGGGAGAAAAGCCTGAGACAGGCTGTTTAGGAAGAAGTCTGGGGAAACAGAGGTAGGAAGGGGGCCATACAGCCCTTGGTAGTTGAAGGTCACTGGACTGTCAATCCAAGTGACAGGAGGGCTTCTTTGCAGTTCTCAGTTTGGAAAAGGGCAGGAGGCTGTTAGAAAGCCCTGAGGCAAGGGGGTGGGGAGCAAGGGTATGGCACTGGGCCCAAAGACTTTGTGGGGTTGTTGAACTGTTATTCATTGGACTCTCCTCCCAGGAGGGATGAGCTGAACTGTGACTGAGTGGAGGGAAGAGAGACCACTGTAATGACAGTGGCCACTGGTAAGGGGGTGACAGCCTGAAAGATAGATGTTATGCCACACTTGGCCATGGGCAGGACCATGAATGGTGGGTGCTCCCTTTCCCAGGGCTCTCTTGGGGAGGGGGATTTATGAGCTGTGGAAAAGTCCCTCCAAAAACACAAACTCTAGGGCAAATGTGAATGCTACCCTGTGAGGGACTCCTCAGCTGGTGTATTTACATGGAGGAAGGGATAGGTGTAGTCTGGGTGGGGGTTGCTGTAGGGAGCTGTGGAGGGGTTGGTTGGCCTTGAGGTCTGGCCTAGGGTTTATCAGTAGTGGGTGCTTGAAGGCATCTGTGACTTTGGGTGGGGGGGTGGCTGGTCAAAATAGGGCCCTATGTGGGGTGTCCTTTGGTGTCTCATCACTGTAGTTTGTGCCTAGGAATTGTGATAGGTGGGGGGTGGCTGCTGTGGGATCTAGACTGAGGATGGGGGACAGAGCAGGGTGGATCCTGGGCTCTGTGCCTTGCAGCCTACTCTCAGGGTTTGCTGTGAGTGGTGGGGGAGCAGGTGCCGGTTGCTGTATTTTGGGGTCTGGTTTAGGGTTTACTACAGAGCAGGCACTGATGGCTGTGCTGTGGGGTCTGGTTTGGGGGTGTGGGTGCCAGTGCATGACAAGACTGGAGGCGGCTCCAGATAGCATAGGTGCTGACTGTTGCACTGTAGGGCCTGGTTTGGTATTGCTCCAGGTATGTAGGGGAAGACCACTGGGGGCTGTGCTGTGGGACCTCGTTTGGGGGTTATTGCAGTGGTGGCTGTGTTATGGGGTCTAGCTTGGGGGTTGCTATCGGGGAAGGGAGATTACTGGTGGTTGCACAGTGGGGTCTGCTGTGGCATGGGTCTGTTCTGTGACGGGGTGGTTGGTGGATGTGCTGTGGGATCTAGTTTAGGGGTTGTTACTGCAGGGAGGGCAGGCTGTGGCATCTGGTCTGGGATTGTGATGTGGGTGAGTCTGGAATGGAGGAGATAGGATGAGGTTTGCTGAGAGGGTGGGATGACCTGTTTACTGTGCTGTGGGATCTGGGGTGCACAAGTTGCTGCTGCAAGGGGATGTGTAGGGTCCAGTGTGGTCTGGGGTTTTGGGAAGTTGGGTGGAGAGTGTTCCTCTGGCTGTCCTTTGTAGGGTCAGTTCTTGGGTTTCTTGTAGAGTGGGAGGATATCTGGTTGCCATGTGATGGGGTTTGAATTGGGGGACCCTGCTGTGGTGGGGTTCTTGGATAGCTGGCTTGTGGGGTTTGGGTGTTGCTTGGGTGGGTCTGGTTGCCATGCTGTGGGGGGATGTTGCTTTAAAGGCATATGGTCTGCCTTCCTGTGGGACTGATTGCTGGGGGGAATGTTGTGCTTTCAGTATTATGCAAGGGGACCTGATTGCTGTTCTGGGGTCTGAGCTGAAGTGTTTGAGGGGGGTGTGCATCCTCTGTTTACTGTTGTACAGCGCGAGGTCTGGTCTAGGGGCAACATGTGCGGGTGGGGAGCTCTGTGGTTGCCACCTATGGGATCTACTCTAGGGTTACTATGGTGATGGTGGGGTCCTCTGTTGCCCCATGAGGTCTGTTGGGGGGTGTGGCAGGGTAGGGGTGTTCCTTTGATTGCCATCCATGGGGTCGGTTGTTGGCTTGCTGCGTGTGGGCTCGGGTCTGGGATTGGTTGGGTTTAAGGCAGGGGGTTGGTGTGACCCAGGTCTCCTGGAATGACCTTCTGAATATGTCAAAATCAGGGCAAGCTGCAAAACCAGGGACCAAAACCCTAAACCACTGATGGGTGGTACTTAAACAATGTCCCAGTCAGTAACAAAACATACTTCTGATTCCCCACTCTGGTTATCACCCAACATAACAAAATAGAAACAGCCCTCTTTATTGCACACCAGCTCCTCTAGTCCCCACCTAGCTACTAGATCTCTTAAAGAATAGGTTCTCCTGACCCCAAATGATCAGCCACATCACCCAGAACAATATAGGCTTGGATCTTACCAAAAATACCACACTGCCAGCCAATCCCTTAGTAACGACAACTAAAGGTTTAATATAAAAAGAAAAGAAGGGCTTCAATTATCCTGACATCTGCTGGGAGGGCAATACAACAGTGCACATTGCAATCCAGGAAGTTTCTGGAGAGTGTTGAGGACAACTTCCTGGTGCAAATTCTGGAGGAACCAACTAGGGGCCTTGCATCTCTTGACCTGCTGCTCACAAACAGAGAAGATTTGATTGGGGAAGTAGAAAGTGAATGGCAACCTGGGCAGCAGTAACCATGAGATGGTAGAGTTCAAAATGCTGATTAATGGAAAAAAGGAAAGAAGCAAAACACAGACCCTGGACTTCAGAAAAGTAGATTTTGGCTCCCTTAGAGAACTGATAGGCAAGATCCCTTGGAAGGCTTATCTGAAGGGGAAAGACGTCCAAGAGAGCTGGCTGTATTTTAAAGAAACCCTGCTAAGGGCACAGGAAGATACCATTCCAATGAGCAGAAAGAACAGCAAATGTGCAAGGCGCTCAGCATGGCTTAACAGAGAACTCTATGGTGAGCTGAAACATAAAAAGGAAGCTTGGACAGATGACTAGGGAGGCATACAAAGATATTGCTCAGGACTGCAGGGATAAAATCAGAAAGGCCAAAGGACAATTAGAGTTGCAGCTAGCAAGGGATGTGAAGATAACAGGAAAGGGTTCTACCAATATGTCAATAGCAAGAAAAGGATCAGGGATGGCATAGGTCCATTACTGAATGAGGCAGGTATCCTTGTGGTGGAGGATGTGGAAAAGGCTGAAGCGCTCAATGCTTTTTTTACTTCAGTCTTCACAGGGAGGGCCAGCTCCCAGCCCACTACACTGGGGATAGCAGATTGGAGAGAAGAAGAGAGGCCCTTGGTGATGGAAGGTCAGGTTAGGGACTACTTAAGAAGTTGGATGTCCACAAGTCTATGGGGCCGGATGAACTGGATCCAAGGGTGTTGAGAGTTGGCTGATGAGATAATGGCCAGCGGTTCTGCTATCTTTGAAAACTTGTGGTGAACGGGGGAGGTCCAAAAGGATTGGAAGAAGTCCAATATGATACCTATCTTCAAGAAAAGGAAAAAGGAGGATCCTTTTACAGACCCATCAGCCTCACCTCAATCCCTGGAAAAATCATGGAGCAGGTTCTCAAAGAATCCATCCTGAAACAGTTGGAGGAAAATAGAGTGGTCAGGAACAGTCAGCATGGATTCACCAAGGGTAAATTATGTCTGGCCAACCTCATTGCCTTCTATGATGAGATGACTGGATTTGTGGATGTGGGAAGAGCTGATGACGTGATATACCTCGAATTTAGCAAGGATTTTGATATGGTGTCCCACAGCATTCTCATCGGCAAGTTAAAGAAGTACGGGTTGGATGTGTGGACTGCAAGGTGTATAGAAAACCAGCTAGATCAATGGTTTCAGCAAGTAGAAATCAATGGCTCCATGTCTAGTTGGCAACTAGTAATGAGTGGTGTATCCTGGGGTCGGTCCTAGGCCGGTTCTGTTCAACATTTTCATTAATGATCTGGATGATGGAATAGATTGCACACTCAGTAAGTTTGTGGATGATGCAAGCTGGGGGGAATGGTAGACATGCTGGAGGGCAGGGACAGGATTCAGGGAGACCTTGACAAATTGGAGCAGTGGGCCAAAAGAAATCTCATGAGATTCAACAAGGACAAGCGCAAAGTCCTGCACTTAGGATGGAAAAACCCCATGCACTGCTACAGGCTGGGGAGCGATCAGCTAAGCAGCAGCACTGTAGAAAAGGACCTGGGGGTTATGGTGGATGGGAAGCTGGATATGAGTCAACAGTGTGCTCTTGTTGCCAAAATGGCCAATGGCATACTGGGCTGCATCAGTAGAAGTGTTGCCAGCAGATTGAGGGATGTGATTATTCCCCTCTCTTTCTCACTGGTAAGCCACATCTGGAATACTGTGTACAGTTTTGGGCACCCCACTACAAAAAGGATGTGGACAAATGAGAAAAAAGCCAGCAGAAGGCAACAAAAATGATCAAAGGGCTTGAGCACAAGACTTATGAAGAGAGACTGAAGAAACTAGGCTTATTTAACCTGCAGAAAAGAAGATTGAGGGGAGATTTGATAGTAACCTTTGACTACCTGCAGGTGTGCTCCAAGGAGGAGGGCGCTCAGCTGTTCTCAGTAGTAACAGAGGACAGAACAAGGAGCAGTGGTTTCAAGATGCAGCTGGGGAGGCTGAGGTTGGATATTAGGAAAAACTTTCTTATCAGGAGGGTGGTGAAGCATTGGAATGGGTTACCTAGGAAGCTGGTGGAATCTCCATCTTTGGAGATATTTAAGGGTCTGTTAGACAAAACCCTGGCTGGGATGATTTAGTGAGAATGGTTCTCTTTTGCAGGGGATTGGATTAGATGACCTCATGAGGTCCCTTCTAACCCTATGATTCTATGAAGCAAAATGAGAGATATTAAAGGGCCAAAGTGAATCACATACATACGAATGATTTAGTCCATAGAAAGCAAGTCCTTGAATAATCTGTAGTTTGCAGGTTAGTCCATTTCCTCTGGTAGACAGCCAGGACCTGGGTGGTACTCAGTCCTTTGTTCGGTCCCAGAAGAACAGTTCCAGAGGAGGGTGTTTGGTTGCAGACAGACCGAAGACAAAACAGATAGCATTGCTGCTTTTATCACCTCTGCCTTCCTCATACTGCATGGAGTTTTTGCCAATCCAAATGGAGATGAGTTACATGGGCAAGCCTTAGTGGTTCAGCCGGTTTCTCCCTGGGCCTACTGTACCTGAGATCTTCCTTAATGGGCCATTAAGAAGACAGTGGTTTTACATACACCCAGTCTGAGTGCCTTAAAATCAAATAACTTCAAACACACACATTCCTAACTTCTAATACAGACATGACCCCTACCTATAAACCATATACTCATTCCTAGCAGATTACAACCTTTCTATTGGTACCAAACATGGCATATCACATACGGATCATTGCAAGCATGAAATATTAGTATGAAAAACCATCATAGACAATCCCTTAGACCCAGACAGCATCACAATTGGTCTCTGGTTGCTGTCCTGGGGGGGTTGGGGTATGGCTTCTGGGCAGGTGGCTGTATGTTCGAGGTTGTGGGCCTGCTGGAGCAAGGGGACTTGCTTTGGTCTGAGTGGCAGGGGGTTCTTTGGTTGCTGCCCACAAGGTGTGGTCTGGGGGTGTTGTGTTGTGCTTTCATTATCATGCTATAGAGTTGGTCTGGAAGGGGTTTGTCCATCTGTCCATCCCCAGCTGCTGCAAGGGGCTCTGGTCTGAGGTTTGTAATGGAAGGGAGGAGTGTTCCTAGTTGCTGCCCATGGGGTCAGGTCTGGTCTGAAAGCTACTTGTAATGGGAGGGGGGGGGCTGGTGTTGCCCATAGGATCTGGTGTGTGGGTTGTTGTAACAGTGGTAGTGGTGTTCCCTGTGGTGTTGTGGAGTAGGAAAGTTCCTCTGATTGCCACCGCTGGAGTCAAATCTTGGAGGTATGTTTCTGGGAGGACACTGTGATCTCTGGTTGCTGCCCATGGGATCTGGGTGTTGATTGTGGGTAGCTGGGCCTGGTTGCGCTGCCATCTGGCCCGCTGGGGAGTGACTGCTGCAAGGGGACACGGTTACTGTCTGTGGAGTCTAAGAGAATGATCAAAAAGGCATGAAAAGCTGAAAGGTAAGAGTTGAGATCACTCAGGAGGGTAAGAAGAGGGCTAGGTTCCTGTTGCAGACCAAGCAATCACTGCAAGTAGCAGAGAGGGGGCAGTAAGTACTAACAAGTGTCTGTGAAAGAGCAGAAGGACCACGGATAATACAGAGCGAGTGAAGCTATACTGAGGTAAGGCTGAAGATTCTAATTTAACAATGACATTGTGTGAATTTGTATGTCTAGGTTAATAAAGTTCTATGTGTATGTTGTATATTATGTTAACGCATAAATGAGAACTTGCTTGCTGTCAGTATCTCATGTGAGTTGGACCGCTGGTGGAAAGTAACCACTTGAGGCTGCTGTTCCCATTGTATGGTTTGACAATGTTGGCTACTTTAATGCATGAGTTTGTTAGAGGGAAGTTTATGGGGTGCTGTTAATAAGTTATACCCATGTGTTGATCTCCGGTAGACGGGTGGATGATTGACAGGAAGCTGACGTTTGCAGGGTGCCAGACTGAGAAGTGTGTCAACTAGCCAATTCTGCCCAGGAACACAAGGTGTCGTGTGCAGTGTTAGATCTTGGTGCAACAGCCAATGAGGGCTGTGTGCAAAGCAGGGGGAAGTAACCAAACCATTATGCATAGCTCTATGAGTTAAGCAAAAATGACATATTGCTGGACACCCACAGTCATTAGGCTTAGTAGAGAGGTCCAACTGAATCCTTAAAATGGCTATGCGCAAGATGATATGTGAACTGGGGTGAGACTGGGACCTTAAATTGCCTTTGGTTCTCATGGCCATTCGTTCCACTGTAGGGTCTGTAGTCTGAATTTCTTTTATGATTTGGATGGGGAAAATGGAATTTGGATTATGGATTGGAATTATCAATAAATAAAAATAAATTTGGGTTTGAGTTCAAATGTTACCATAGCAAATAATTTTAAAATGTAAACTGGGAACCCCCAGGGAATGGCTATGATTACTTGTCACACAGATACTTTAAATTACTTTGTAAAATTCTTTATTGCCAAAAGCATAAAGGTTAGTTGATGAATGTAACAATTAGCTCATACATAGAGAATGCATTTAAGAAATCTTATGCAGTTTATAATTTGGTAGATTATGTTTCCTGTTAACATTTATAGTTGCTGAACTCAAACCCTGGAGCCAAGAATCAGCCTGATGCCTCAATGGACAGGAAAAGTGCAGAGTCTAGCAACCCTAAGTGATATATCTAAATGTATTAAAGCAACAAAGACTAGACAGCTAAGAAAGAGGAGGATGGGTCTGTGATGTTCTTTCTCCAGAAAGGCAGAGCTGGAAACTGAGGATTGGAAGCTGCTTCTATATTTCTCTGCTCTACAAATCCTAAGGTCTTAAATCCTGTTGTTTTAGTTCCTGCCAACAGGGTCTGCACTTTCATACCCTTTTAAAAATAGGTTAGGTTAGCAGGGGCATCGCTGGCGCTGGGCACACAGGGCACGTGCCCTGAATCCTGGCGCCAGTGCCCCAGGTCTGGTGGGGCCTGCCTCTCTCTGGTCTGATTGGGCCGGAGACAGAGATCCAGGGCCCAGCCACCCGCGGCTGCAGCAGCCCCGTCCCCAGTGGGGGAGCCAGGGCCCAGCCGCCCGCGGCCGCGGCAGCCCTGTTCCCGTCTGGGGATCCAGGGCTCAGCCACCCAAAGCTGCAGAGGCCGCTCCTGGCCCCGTCCCCAGCTGGGGATCTGGGGCTCAGCCGTTCGTGGCATCTCCCGGCCCCATCCCTGGCCGAGGGGGCATGGCCTCCTGGCTGGGGTCATGGCCTGGGCCAGTGTCCCGGGTGCTTCCCCGGGGCAGCGACGCCCCTGTAGGTTAGATCCTCCCTGGTCATCCAAATATGGGCCCTTGCCACAGAAATTGTCAGGGCTACATCTATATCATTGGCTATAGGGTTTTGTGTACAACTGATGCATATTTTGCCTACTGCGATATTCCTCATCACTTTTCCCCTTTTCTTATTTATGAATTTTCTGGGTTTTGTGGTAATCTATGAAATGTCAAAGGTCCCACCTTGAATTGTTGTTTACCTGCTGAGCTATGTGTTATGATCAAAAATAACTTTTATCTGGGATTTTCCATCAGAGACTACTGAACAAATAGATTCATCCTGTTAGTATTATAGGTTTTGCTTTTTAATGTTAAATGTTTTGCA
The DNA here is from genome assembly GCA_007922195.1 of Podocnemis expansa. Lineage (NCBI taxonomy): Eukaryota > Metazoa > Chordata > Testudines > Podocnemididae > Podocnemis > Podocnemis expansa. The sequence goes on from ML682025.1 coordinate 10,346,549, forward strand.
AGTGGTTTATGTGGGTTTATATTTGTTAATTTTATAATACATGTAACCCAGTAAGATGGAAATGATTTTAATGGCAATTTCTTGGATGATTAACCATTTTATAGATCAAATTTTTGGCAAGAATTTATTGAAAGGTTCTTACTTTTATTCATTGACTGGGATACTGTTTGCTTAGCCTGATTTATATTATTAATAATTTGTACAATTTGAGTTAGCAATGTTTTAGAAGATAAATTTAACGGTGGGATATGGACAAAAAATATTGGTGTATTTTGAATAATTTAAATTTTGATAACCTGAGTTAGATGAGATGACTAATGTTTTTAAAAGTAGAAACAGGAGATGTTACCTGATCATTAATTAAAGTTGGTTGTTTTAGTGTAAAGCTAAACTTTGGAGTTGTGATTGGGCACTTCACAGGACCAGGGTGATGGTATGTTTTTTTGATTAGTAACTACACAGAAGTGACTATTATCAGCATATGACACTTGGACTCATTCATTCTGTTAACTGTACTCTACACACTGGATTTGTTGTGTGCTTTTCCTATAATTCAAACATGACCGTATTTTAAACACCTATGAAAGTACTGAAACCCCCTTTTTAGGGCATCAGGCCATTTTGTGATGCTGTCTGGCTTTACAGACTCATTCATTACTAATTTTTCATGGTAGTATTTCATATTTGCCATAATCCATATGGATATGCCATGTTTGGTACCAATAGAAAGGTTGTAATCTACTAGAAATAATTATCTGGTTTATGTGTAGGTGTCGTATTTGTATCAGAAGTTAGGAATAGGTTTGTTCTATTTGTATTTCAACTTATTGGATTCCAGGACACTCCCAAACTGGATGTCTACAAACTTTTGTTTCTCTTAATGGCCCCTTTAAGGAACCTCCCATGTACAGAGGGCTCAAGAAGAAAGCAGTCAAGCAACTGAAACTTGCCTGTGTCACTCAACTCATTTTTGAACTGCAAGAAACTCCAGGCAGATGGGAAAGGCCAGATGGGATAAAAGGCAGTGGCCACGTCTCCATTTTGTCTTCAGTCTGTCTGCAACCAACACCCTCCTCTGGAACTATTCTGATACCACTGAACAAAGGACTGAGACCTGCCCAGGCACTGGGTGTATACCAGAGGAAATAGACTAACCTACAAGCTACAGATTCTTCAAGGACTTACTTTCTGTGGATGCCAAATCATTTGTATGTATGTGATTCACCTTGACCCTTTAACGTCTCTTTTATATTTTGTTTCTTTTCTTTTTATATTAAACCTTTTGTTGCAGTTACTAAAGGATTGGCTGGCAGGGTGATATTTTGAGTAAGATCCAAGCCTATATTAAATTGGGTAATGTGTCTGGCCCTTTCGTGTCAGGAGAACCTATTCTTTAAGGCTATGTTTACACTTGCCATTTCAGCTCAAATTACTCAATTCGAATTAGTCAATTTGAACTAATAATTATTAGTTCAAATTGAGTCAATTCACATTGACATGGCTAGATTAGAAACTCCAATTCGAATTGGCATGTCCATGGACTGGACTAGCCAATTCGAATTGGAAGAGGGCACCATGTTAGGTGTGGCAAGATGGCTGTGAAAAACGGCCACTGCCACAGCCAATCCCCTCCTAGGCTCTGGCACTCTGAGCCGGGCACAGGGAAAAGCATCCCCTGCCCAGCTCCAGCCGCAGTGCAGCTAGAGCTGGGGAGGGGATGCTTTACCCCATGTCAGACTCAGAGTGCCAGAGCCTAGCAGGGGAAGTTTCTCCTGCAATGGGGGGGGGAGGCTTCTCCCCAGGGAGCTGCCCGCTGGCAAGAGACCCCAGCGGGGGGCTCCTGCCCAGCTGGCCACCTGCTGGGAACGCACCCCCAGCGGGAGGCTTCTGCCCATCTGGCCGCCCACCAGGAACACACTCTGGCGGGCGCTTCTGACGCACTGGCTGCCCGCCGGGAACGCACCTGGGCAGGTGGCTTCTGCTGGGCTGGCCGCCCCCCAGCAAGGCGCCCAGTGGGAGGTTTCTCCAGTGCTGGCCACCCACCAGGAACGCACCAGAAGCTGCCTACCAGGGTGTGTTCCCGACGGGTGTCCAGCACTGGAGAAGCCACCCGCCAGGTGCCTTGCTGGCAGGCGCCCAGCCCAGCACAAGCCACCTGCTGGGGTACGTTCCCGATGAGCAGCCACTGAGAGAAGCCTCCTGCCAGGTTGTGTTCCCAGTGGGTGGCCAGCGCTGGAGAAGCCACCTGCCCAGGTGTGTTCTGGCGGGTGGCCAGCCCAGCAGAAGCTGCCCACTGGGGTGAGTTCCTAAGGGGCAGCCAGCACACCAGAAGCCGCCCACCGGGGTGTCTTGCCGGCGAGTGGCCAGCCAGCCAGAAGCCACCCACTGGTGTACATTCCCATCCTGGCATAAACTGCACGCCAGGGTGTCTTGGGGGCAATCCCGGCCAGCGGGGCTGGAGAGGGGGCTGGGGTCCCTGTCTCCAACTGGAGGACAGGAGCCCCATGGCTCCCCCCAGCCCCATGTTGCTGGAGGTGAAGGCACCTTTGGGGCTGCTGCCCCAGGTGCTGATGGTCTTCCTCTCAGGGTGCATGGCACTCCTCAGTTCGAATTGACCCTGACTTCGATGTCAAATGAGGTTTGATGAATTTGAAGTCAGCTTTCATCAATTCGAACTGAGGAGTGCCTCAGTTCAAATTGATGAAAGTGGGTATGTTCTTGCTCTTAATAGAATTCGAATTGATGACAATCAATTCGAATTCAGTTGTAAGTGTAGACATGCCTTAAGAGACCCAGTAGCTAGGTGGGAACTGAAGGAGGTGGTGTGCAATAAAGGGGGCTCTTTCTATTTTGTTATGTTTGGTGATGACCAGAGTGGGGAATCGGAAGCATGTTTTGTTACTGACTGGGAGATTGGTTTAAATACCACTCATCAGTGGTTTGCAGTGTGGTCCCTGGTTTTGCAGCGTGCCCTGATTTTTGCATATTCAAGACATTATCCCAGGAGGTCCAGGTCACAGTATGGGTGGTTGGTTTTTTGCCACTGCTTGCTCAGTTGGAATGGCTTTAAATACAGCATGGTCTTTTATATCCTCCTGCAGCTCGCAGCTGTATGCTGAACAGTTAAGAGTTAACCCCCACACTGCTGGTTCAGATTCCTTGAGCATAACTAGCTGTACATTTTCTGTCACAAGTGCCAAAACCTAAAGAATGGCTTTATCCACTCTCGTGTGTCCTTTTGACAAATTTTCCTGACTTATTATCCTTCCCAAAGCCTGATGACTTTCCCAGCTTCAATTATTGCCTGAGCTTTTTGCAATGTCCAGTACACAGCTAGAGTTGTTTGCTCCAAAATTCCTACTTTACTTTCTGGAGTTGTTAAGGCTCTGTAATATGTGATGGGTCTCTCTCCTGCTTCAGTGTCCTGCATAATCATAGTAACAATCCAGAAAATTTTGAAACTAGGATATAATAAGTATGGGAACTCATTGATTTAATCCACTAAGGTAGGGGCTTTCATTAATCCTTTCTTTAGACTTCCCCATGTTTGAGTTGCCTCTTCTGTCCAGGTCCACTGTGGTCTTTTTCACATTTTATACAGCAATCCTGCCTTTTCTGTATGTCCCACTATACATTCTCTACAGGAATATAGTGCTTAAGAGAAGCAATCTCTCCCACTAAAGTAACTTCCATTTCTACTTTTTGTACATCTAAAGAATTTTAGTCCAAGCATTTTGCAGCTCCATCCATCAACTTTTCCTGCCTACTAGTATTGGTGGTGGGGTTTTAGGTTTTATTGATTTTTACAGGAAAAACAACAAGAGTCCTGTGGCACCTTTGGCTATGTTTACATCTGCAATTTTAGTTCAGACTTCTAGTATGAACAAAAGAATTTCAAGCTTAGTTTGAACTAACCCAAAGTTAGTTCAAACTAACTGGGAATTTTTTAGTTCAGACCAACCACGCGTTCTAGTTCAAATTAATGCTTAGTTTGAACTGGAACATGTGGGTAGTTTGAACTAATGCCTTAATTTGAACTTCTTAAGTTCAGACTAAGGCTTAGTTCATGTCTTGCCTGCGCTTAGTTTGAACTAAAGTTCAAACTAAGTGCAGAAGTCCGAACTAACCCCGGTACCAACTAGTTTGGACTAGGTTTTCCCTAATCTGAACTAAGGAATTTCTTAGTTCAGTCTGGGCAAAGCCGAGTGTTGCTGGGGCTAAATTAGTCCAGACTAAGCTTCCTTAGTCCAGACAAATTTGCCAGTGTAGACATAGCCTTAAAGACTAACAGATTTCTTTACGCATAAGCTTTGGTGGGTTCCAATCCACTTCATCAGATGCATAAATTTTCATGGGCTCCAACCCACTTTGTCAATCTGGTATATGTGTAGGAGAAAGTAAAAGGTTAAAATAAGAAAGACAAGTAGAAGTGTATAGGTGTGGACCCAAGGCCTAACAAAGTAATCCAAAACAGTGGGCCTGAATAGAATGTACAGTGGGCCTGAACTGAAGGTACTGACGAGACAAGTTGTGAACATTCAACTTCACTGAAATTGGCTAGAAATAAGTGAAACTGCCATAACAGGTATGAAAATGAAAAAATACCTTGGGAAAGGTAGGAGGTGTCACATTGGCCTAGCACCAAGGAGATAAAGGTGATGCTGTGGTAAAGCCTGACACCTTGAGGGAGGGAGCTGTCCACTGATGTGTGGACCTATCAAATTGATGGGTGATGGCAAAACAGGAGTATGTGGACCAATCAAGGTAAATTTGGATCCTGAAGGGGCCCAAGTCAGTAGGTCTGAGGGTATAACAGGAGCCCCGGATCCCAGACTTTGCGCAGCCGAAGGGAGTGATGGTGAGCCTTGCTGTCAGTTGAGCTGTTCCATTGCATTGAGAGCACCAATACTGCCAATAAATCTGTTGCAACAGATTGTTTGCCATAGCTACATTGCAATAAAGTGGGGATCTCAAACATGTGTCCTGTGGGCCACATGTGGCCCCTAAAGCTATTTCCTGTGGCCCGCAATGACTCATCATTTCTGATACTTGCAATATCATTGTTGTAGTAACCTTAGGGAGGAAGGGGTTAACACCCTGGTCTATGAGTCCCAAGGGAGCCAATAGGAACAAAATACAGGTTTTTGAATTGGAGCAGCAGGCTGGCCTGTTCCTGTTTGGATGTAGCAGAGCTCCTAGAAGGATCAGGATGAGGCCATGTAGAAAGGCCTGAAAAAAGGATCCAGCAACATTCTTGCCAAAGACAAGCTCAGTTTCTAACTGACCAGGCATGAAGAGAACAGGGAACGTTTGCTTGGAAGCAGTCAGGGTATTTCTTTGTTTTTGGTTTGTTTTTGGAGTTCTCTGTGCTGAGCGCATATACCCCCTCCTACTACCCTGTAACTATGTTAGTTAAATCCCAGAGAAGCAACTCTCTGTGTTTCTTAGCTCTTCTTTTTAATTAAAGATTTCACCCTTTTAAAGTAAGCTCTGGTTCTGTGTCCTAAAAGGCAAGAGGTTTTGTGTGCATGTGCCTCAGACTGCATAGCCAGATACTAAAGAGGATTCTGTCCCAGTTCCAGCTGATACCCCAGCTGGGGTTCAATCAATCTCCTGAGGGAGGAATAATAGTGATTCAGGATACCTCACAGGAAGGAATTACCGAGTGCACCTTCCTGGGTTTTCAAGAGGTTTTTGCATTTGTGTGGTGGCAGCAATACCACTCCAAGGCCAGGAATTGGTGGCGGTGGAGAGTTTTAAGAGCAGGCTTTAAGGTCAGTGGATTTTAAGGCCTATTACAGGCTCCCACCTTCCACACTCAGCATGCCAGACTGGGGAAACAGTCCTGACAGTTGTATGAAAAGGTTTCAGTGGTGTGGCCCTCGAGCTAACATACTAGTCCTCATGCAGCCCTCATAGTGATTTGAATTTAAGACCCCTGCAATAAAGCCTAGCCTGACACCTTTGTTTCTACAAGAATCCATGGTCATGTTGGTTTCCTCAATTGTGAGTTTTGCCTCAGTTTAGCTCTTGTACCCAGTTTAGCTCTTGTATGCCTAGGCTCCAAATCACTTCTGACTAGAGATTTGAGCCAAAGGTAACCCAAAGTGTTAACCAAAGGAATGCCTCAGCTTAGGATCACCAGGCTCAGTTCCTGCTAAAGATTCAAGATAGGCCCCAGATCACTGGGTTGGTCCCCACTTAGAGATCTGAGCCAAGGGTAATCCCGAGGGAGCACACATTCAGACACGCAGCCAAACTGATATCAGCACTGGACACAAAAGAACATGGATAAGAATGCATCTCACCTGCCACACCTGATCACGCTCTGCCTGGAGTACCACAATATGTTGTGCATTTCTTTTATTATGGTAAATCCAGCCCCTGTATGTAACAAAAAATTTACTAGCTCATCCCCACTTGGATGTTTAAATGTGGGCATCCCCAACTTCTGAAGTCATTGGTTTCTGGAAAAGACTCTTGGGGCAGGCATTCCTATGCCCTGAACTTTGTGTCTACGGGTTCATTTAATCATGAGAAAAAAGCTACATGTGTTTCCAGTTTCTTTTCCTTATGTTTTTCTGCTTTCAGTGCTGAGTTGACATACTTGCAACTGTGCCTGCACTTTGTCAATGTCATTATTAACTCCCTATTCTCCTGCACTATTTGTACCACAGGTTTCCATTCACCTTCTTTTTTTTTTTTTGTTCATTTATTTGCATCTATTTCCACAACCTCTCCAGCCTCAGTCTTGACCACAGGGAGAGTATCCTGGCTTCTCAGTTTTCCACTGCCCTAACTTTGTGTGCAGTTCTTGGGTGGCAGTCCCTTGGTCCGTGGAGGACAGTTATTTTATTAGGTTCCATAGTCACATAGCGTCTTAGCCTTCATATAATTCCTTTTCACTTTCTTTCTAAACTCCTTTGTCTCTCTGGGTATTTGGTCCATTACTCTTTGAAAAGGGCTTGGCTCTGGTGATCTTATATCTCCTTCATTATCTCTTTCTTCATCTCCTCCTGCAATCCCATCAGGGCTAGGCAAGTCATGTATCTCCCCAGTCCAGAAAGGAATGGATCTAGGTTTTGGTGGAGGTGTCACCAAAACCTGTCTGTTAGCAAAAGGTGGTGGTTACTGAGTGGCCTGCTTTCCAGGTTTCAGCTGTCTGGTGCAGAATTCTTTCAGACTGTTTTCTCCAGATGTTCTGTTGGCATGTTTTTTCTTGCCTGAATTTCTGCTTGTTCCATTATTCCTAGCCTATGTGTATTTTTAAATTAAGTTCACTTGTAAGGTGCATCTGTTGTGGCAACACTTCTCATTTATGTTTTGGTAGTGAATTTTACTTGCTATTTGTTCTTTCCAAATGTTCTGAGGATGTAATATATTGATAGTGACACAAAATATAGCCATAAAGATACAATTGGGAGGATGACAGAATCTTGTAAATGTTCTGAAGTACCTGGAATGACTCCAGAGCTCTGCAGGATTGCTGAATCTCTAGTAATGATGAGAAATAGTCCTGGACATATTTTTTGGAGATCTAAAGATCTGAAGGTGTCCAAATTCCTGTTGGTTCAGACAGAGGTGGCTTTTGGGGTAAGGAAAACAGGCAGTGGCCTGGGGGCCCCGTAGTGGCTGCCTGCTTCACTTAGCCCTGCGCTAGTGAGGCGGTGGGGAAGCGGCAGGGCCAGTGCTACGCGGTAAGCAGGCCCTGCATTGCAGCAGGGCGCCGGCATTTGAGGGGCACCAAAAGGGGACAGCGCCATTGCTCTTCCCTGATGACGTCACTCATATGCGCCGGCGTCGCTCTGCTGTTGGGGGGGATGCCACAATCCCCAGCGCCGTTTCTGGGAAGCGGAGGGCAGCAGACAACCAGGACCAGAAGCTTTGCCACCCGCCTGCCAGACCGTCCTCTCTCCAGTGGTGGCAGAGCAGTGCTCCCTACCTACTCCCAGCCGGCCGCACGTACCCAGGAGGGAGGAGAGTGGCTGGCATGGAGCTGCGGCTTGCTGGGAGTGGGGCAGCCTGGAGCAGCACACTCCAAAGAGTTCGGCTGCTTTACCCCAGGCCACCACAGGTGAGGGTGGCATTGGGGGCCAATAGGGTGCCCCATAAAGAGCCTTTGCCTAGGGCCCCCAAAGGCCGCTTTTGGGTTCAGACTTCCAAAGCAGGGTTGACCCCCCAAAAATAATAAAAGTTAAGCATAAAGTCCCTATGTTGTACAAAGAAATGGACATGTAGTAGAGGGTAGTGTTACAGATATGAATTACCATGGTGTTTGAACTGTGTTTGTCAAGTTTCAAATGCTAATTGGACCAAGTTGAACAGTGCCATGGAAGCATCCTGCAAAGGTAATTGCACAGTGCAACAAATGTTGATGATTCAATGATGGTGTTTGCTGGTGTTTGATCAATCAACATGTGGAGCTATATAAAAAGAACAATGCCTGTTTTCAGGTTAAGGTACTGCCACAGATGTTTGACCTCTGTATAAGATTTATCACAATTTATGCAGTAAGGTGTGCCTTGTAAGATATCATTTGAACAATGTTCTCCTGTTTCTACATGTGTATTGTATTTGAAGTTATTCGTCTTTGCTATGTATTTGTTTCTCCGATGAGTAATACACACGATAGATTTATTTTTAAGACAAGGACTCTTTGAGTGATGATGGTTGAAGAGCTATTCAGCAGAGCCAACTCTTTGGTAGGCTCCTCTTGAGAATTCCTAGAGTGCATATGCACAGCATTGGCCTAATGACTCAGCACAGCATGTACAACACTGCTGTCATATATATATATATATATATATATGCACCCATAGGACTTTGAGCTATATGATTTTTGTGTTCACTTAAGTACTGTGATTGTGTGAATTTTAGACTAATTTGGCCATGCAAGGTTTCCTTATGAATGCTCATACCCTGTTTTTTATAAGCAATAGGCCTCTGCCTTGCCGCCTCAAGGCCCCCGGCGCTGGCAGGGCTCAGAGCTAGTTGTTGGAAGACCCAATAAAACTCCTTGGTGTTCGGCTAGTCCTGAGCCAAGGCCGGCTGCCATCCTGGAGCATCCCAGTATGTGGCTGTGAACAAACATCTTGAGTATAAATAGCCAGGTCAACAACAGGGGCTGTGGGTGTAGGGCAGACATTACAATGTCTGTGCCTTTTTAAAAGGCCGCTTCAGAGCTGTGGCTTGAACTGACTGAATACTTGGACGCCATGAAAAACTCCAGTCCTGGGGAAGTGATAAGGAGGGTGATGTATTTCTCTCCTAGCTCCTCACCCCCTAAATCCATGGCTGACTGCTCTTTGACAGATAGGTGCAAACTTACAGGCAGTGCATTCCAAGTCACGCCTGCTTGTTTATTTGGCCCCTCTGTGTTCCAACATAATTGCTTCTGCTCGGAGCAGTGAACAATGATGTGAAATGCATCACTAAGCCCTAAACGGCACCTACATGCAATTATAATACTTGGGGTTGTACCTAGGCCTGAGTCCTTTCCCCAGCCCCATTTCTTCTTTGTCATCTGCTCTTTCTCATGCTTTCAGTCCATCTTGGGAACGCACCACGCAGACACGTGCCCCCAATGCTTCCTTATTCTTGGTGCAATCATTGAATCCTCTTCTGCTTGGTGAGTGTGCAAGGAGATGCATTGTGGAGCATGGAGGGGGCAGGGCCCAGGGGTGTACGGGAGGGATGGAGTGTAATTTGGAGGCTTATTCAACTTGGCCTTGACACAAGTGAGAAACGACTTCTTGAGTGTATGAGTGAGAAACGAAATTTGGGTTGAGGCCCACGAAATATAACGAAGGCCCAAGGTACTGTACCAGCTCCTTGGTTAAAAATGATGCTGTTATATTTGGACAAGTTGACTAGGGTGTCCTCTAGATAGAGGAGTGCAGTTTTTTTGTTTAATGATTCCACAACTAGATATAACCTTGCACCTGTAAGACATAATGAATACCTGAGGGAGTTTACATCTTTGCTGTTTTAAGGGGCCTGCACTCTGATGCTCAACCAGGTGAGAGTTAAACTTTGATTCAGTCAAATATGCTTTTCTCAGGATTTGTCTGACATGATTTGAGCGAGAACCTAGGAGCTGCGGAACAGTGGGCAGGGGATGATGGCTGTGAACATAGGAGCCCTTTAAAAAAAGCCCAGATGGCTGGTTTGCTGGCATGTAACTGTACCTATGTGCAGTCCTGAGATGGTTTGGAGCAGTGTTTCCCAACCAGTGTGCCATGGCACAGAGGTGTGCCATGAAGTATGAGGTGTGCCACAAAATTTTTTGAAAACTACTCAAAGAGCTCTGGATTGGCTCATTGGCTCATGAATATTCATGAGTTCATTTGGAAACTATACAGTGGTGTGCCTCAAATTCATTAAAGGTGTGCAAGGTGTACCACAGCAGAGAAAATTCTGGAAACCACTGGTTTGGAGGCCTGATCTGCAGTACCATCATCTCCGGATGTCTAGGAGCTCACAGGATCACTCTGATTTCTCTTACGGTCATATGCAGTAACCCCGCCCCCCATGACTGGGTGAAAGGCCGTCTTCCCCAGGACTTGAAATTGGGGGGTGGTTGCCTTTAGGCAGGGGTATCACTGGCTGGGGGAGGGACCCAGGGCATGGGCCCAGGCCCTGCTCCCTGGCCAGGGACAGAGCCAAGCGCCACCGCACTGCCGCAGGCAGCCAGGCCCCGCATCCCCAGCAGGTGACGGGGCTGCCCCGGCTGCGGGCGGCCAGGCCCCGGATGCCTGGCTGGGGATGGGGCCGCCATGGCTGCCAGCGGCTGGGCCCCGGCTCGGCAGCCCAATCCAGGGCTCTGGCGCTCAGGTTTGGGGCACATGCCCCGGAGTACCCAATGCCAGTGATGCCCCTGCCTTTAGGTCAAGGGTCTCAAACTCAAATCACCAGAAGGGCCAGATGAGGACTGGTACGTTAGCCTGAGGGCCGCGCCACTGAAACCTTTCCATACAACAATATTGCAAATATCAGTAACAGTAGCGTTGTTGTGGGCTACAGGAAACAGCTTTAGAGGCCACATGCGGCTGCCGGGCCGTATGGTTGAGACCCCTGCTTTAGGTGCACTCGCTAAATCAGCATAACACTGTAAGTAGCTGACAGCTGTGTGTGTGTGTGGGGGGGGGTGTCTGGGTAACTCAGAGGGTGTGTGTGGGGTGTGTTAGTGAAATCCCTGGATCGTGGTTATTAGTGGGGGGTGGAGAAAGCTCCCAGGTGCCCCAGCCAATCCAGGGCTGCCTGTATCCCGAACTGGCACTGAGAAGAGCTGGCTGCTTTCCAGGGCCGCACACCAAAGAGCCAGGCTGGACGGCACCCACCCCCTACGCACCCCAGCCAGCACGTGTTCGGCCGTCCGCACAGGGAGCCCACCTGTCCCGCCCCAGCCACGCCCCCCGCAAGCCACGCCCGGCGGCCGGCCGGCCACGCCCCTTCCAGGGCCACGCCCCCACCACGCCCTCGCGCGCCTCCCGCGCTCGCCAGGCGGGCCCCCTCCCTCCTCCCGCCGGCACGTGCTTCCCGCGCGCTCCCCCTCCCTCCCGCCTCCCCTCCCCTTTCCTCTCCCGGAAGCCCCTCCCCCGGGCGCGCGTCACCTCCGCCCGCTCGGCTCCGCAGCTCCAATATGGCGGCGCCCTGTAGCTCCTCGCAGCTCCCGGCCGCCGAGTCGCCGCTGAAGATCCCCAAGATGGAGGTCCTCTCGCCGGGCTCGCCGGGGGCGCTCAGCGACGGCAACCCGAGCCTCTCCGACCCCTCCACGCCCAGCGGCGCCTCCCCGCTGGGGCCGGGCGGGCCGGGCTCCGCTGCCGCCGCGGGGGCCGGGGCCGGGGCGGGGGGCCGCGGCGGGGCCTCGCCCTCCGTCTCCTTCTCCCCCGGCGGCGGCGCCGCCGCGGCCGCCGCCGCCGCCGCCTGCCGGGGCATGTCGTGGACGCCGGCCGAGACCAACGCGCTGATCGCCGTGTGGGGCAACGAGCGGCTGGTGGAGGCGCGGTACCAGCAGCTGGAGGGCGCCGGCACCGTCTTCGGCAGCAAGGCCCCCGGGCCCGCCATGTACGAGCGCGTCTCCCGGGCGCTGGCCGAGCTGGGCTACGAGCGGACCCCCTCCCAGTGCCGCGAGCGCATCAAGGTACCGCCGCCGGGGCCTCCCCTGGGCCGGGGGGTGGCGGAGGGGCGGGCGGGCGGACGGACAGCCGGGCTCAGCCAGCTGCCGCTCCAGCGGTGGGGCGGGCGGGCACCGGGCAGCCAAGGTGTGGGGCTGGAGGAGCTGGAAGCTCGGCTCGGCCGGGGAGGGGGCGGAGAGCTGGGGTGATGAGCATCCTTGCTGCACGGGGTGTGAAGCCTCCTGCCGCCCGGTTTTCCTGCAAGAGCTAGCCCGCTTCTGAGGGGTGAAAATGGCAGCATTTCTTCTGCCACAGCCAGGTGAGCCCGGGCAGCGTGGAGCCACGCAGGCTTCAGTGAGACTTTGAGTCTGCTGCAGGAGCCTGTCTGGTTTTCATTAGCCGAGTGAACCCGCTCCTTCTTTGTTCCAGGTCAGACTGTGCTTTAGCAGCCAGAAGCTGAGTGGCTCTCACTTGGTCTAGTTGGGGTGCATAGTGAGTGGCAAAAACCTGTTGGAGTGAGTTGTCTCAAGTACGGCAGACGTGCTGCTCCGAACTGGACAATTAGGGTTTCTTTGGCTGATGCGGAGTGTCATGCTGAGACCGTACGGAGGTCTTTGTTAAACTCAGATTTGCCATTTGGGCGATCTAAGTTTCCTTATCAGAGGTGTTAAACTTTTTAAGGTTAATCATTGCGTGTTTTCTTATTGGCGTTCTTTGTTCTTAACACAGAGAATGAAAGTAAACCACCCTTTTGAACTTCAGCTGTTTTAACAGGTTAAAAAATTAACAGTTGCCGGGCAGCATAAGACAGGTGCTGTGGTCTAGGCCAGTGGTTGCTAACATTTTCTTTGCCAGGGCACACCTTGCTACCTTTAATTATTTTGAGGCACGCTGCTATATAGTTGGCAAATGAACTCATGAATATTCATGAGCCAATCCAGAGGTCTTTGAGAAGTTTTTCAGAAAATGTTGTGGCGCACCTGTGTGCGATGGCACACTGGTTGGGAAACACTGGTCTAGGGTTTTGGCAATACAAAATCAGTGTTTCAAAAGACTGATGAATGGCAATGTCTAAGGCAGTGTTTCCCAACCAGTGTGCCATCTCGTCTGAGCAGTTGTGACACCAAATGTTTTGAAAAACTTCTCAAAGACCTCTGGATTGGCTCATTGGCTCCTGAATATTCATGAGTTTGTTTGACAGCTATAATGGTGGTGTGCCTCAAATTGATTAAAGGTAGCAAGGTGTGCCATGACAGAGAAAATGTTGGGAACTACTGGTCTATGGTGCCTTTTTAAATAAAAGGGTATATTTATAAAAGTTTAATAAAATGGTTTGTTTACAATTCCCAACTGTTAGTGATTTTCCTCTTTGTATTCTATGATACGACAGTTAAGTCATTGAAGATGCTGGTCAGTAAACACAAGCCTCCTGGATTACTTGTTGCTCACATGTCATTCCTTGGCAGTCAGTGAAGTTTTTTGGGTTCCCAAGGTAGAATTGAATTACTTAAAAAATTGAATACCCTGCCTAAGTACCACAAACATTTTAGCTTTGCAGTGTTCCAAAGTAAGTTTTTGTGAGTTTGGTTAGAAGGCAGCCCAGCCGTGATTCTTCTGTGCTGAATGCTTTAGCGCTGTTTCTATAAGTAGTGGGCTTTCTCCTTTACTCTGGTCTCTGAAGACAGACTTGTCTCTGAAGATTTGCCTTTTTCAGGGTGCGCCTGTGGTCAGAGAGCTTAGAGCATGGCTCATTAGGGCTGTTGGGCTTTGAACATGGTGAAGTATTGTCTTGGGTATAAATTCTTAAATGGCTTCAGTATTTCTGTAGTTACTTAAATGTAGATGAGGCAGAAGTATTTGGGAATACCATATTACCATGGGTTTTGGATGGGGTTTGTGTGATTCTTTGATGTTCCAAAGGGGCGGCCGTGTTAGTCTGGTTCAGCAAAACAAGCAAGGAGTCCTGTGTCACTTAAAGACTAGCAAACTGATTTATTTCATGAGAGAAAATCCCACTTCATCAAATGCTTTGAAGATGGGGGATTTCTCCCATGAAAGCTCATGTGATAGATAAATTTTAGTCTTTAAGTGCCACAGGACTCCTTGCTTGTTTTGATGTAAGAGATTCATTTTCTTTAGGTTTCCTTACACTAACAGTAACTTAATCTTCTTCTTTAGAGAAGTACTGTATGTTCCGTCCTACTCTACATGGGTGGTCTTGGTTACTCACCTTACTTTCCAAAAGATATTTTCTCTCTCTCCTTCCCTCCCTCCCCTGCTTCTTGACATATCTCTTTGCTGGCCGCAAGTCTGCACTGCTGGTCAGCTCGGATGTTTTCCTCTATACTTATTATGCATCAGAATATTCATTCTTGCAGCAGGTGCTGTTTTCATGCTTCTAGTTGGTCATCTGATGCACTGCAAGACTTCTTCAAGTCCTGTGCTCTTGGGTATCTACCAAGGAGATGCTGTGTGAATCAGCTGAACTTCCATGGAACTTGTACATTTCCAGTTTTACTACAGGGTCTAGTGCATGGTGGCAAAATTGTTTAAGGCTGGACTTCACTGGTTGAACAATGCAGCGCTAGTATTCTTTCATGGTGGTCTTGAGTAGTGTCTACACTTTCGAGCAGTGTTGCTGTAGTGTTTTGTGTTAAGTGTTGACGCTTACTACATCAAAAGGAAGTTTCTCCTGTCACTGTAGGTAATCCACCTCTGTGCGAAGGAATTGCTAAGTGAACCTAGCACTGTCTACACTGGGCATTAGGTTAGCTTAAATACATCTCTGAATGATGTGAATAACTGTCCATGTATTTTCTTCAGTGTAGACCACGCCTTGGTTGGTATTGGAAGATGGAGGACACCTTACGCATTGACTGCGGAAGATTGTTGGTTTAATTCAACAAGTGTGTACTTGTTATACACTCTGGAGTAATTTTAGTATTTCCCCAGAATGTTATGTAGTAGGTTCTATGGTGGATGCAGCACTTGGCTTTGGGTGAGCCTGTTGGTTTGAACAGGTCACAGTAGGGTGATGGTGCCCCCCCCCCCCCCCCAAAAAAAAAAAGTTTACTGGAGGGGAAAAATGTGAATGACTCTGTTCTGTTCATTTATGCTGATTGCTCTAAGCTTATTTTTGTAGAGGCAGATTCTTCCTCACCCCTTACCATTGTTAGTTAGAAAGTTCTTAACAGAACTTTGCCAGTCTTCATCATTTCAGACTAGCAAAGTCAGTGAGTCCTGCTTTCGTATAGCAATGATAAGCAATTGAGAGCAACTGAAGGTTTTCTGTTGACAAGTTCAAGCTGATATGTAGTGACTTCTCCATCAGTATCACTTTACAGTTTTATCAGATACTTGTCTGTAAACACTTTCTGGATCAATTTGATAAACTTGTAATGAATTTTGTAGGCTATTCTAAGCATTAAAAAAAACTTCATATATGTGTTTAAAATAATTTCATCTCCTCTGCTATCTGAATGGTCCCTATTGATGCACTATCTATGAATGAGTAAATTCGATGAGGGGCTAAACCTCAGGCTTCTTGCCAAAAAGGACAGGTGAAGAACAGCAGTGACATGTTAGCACACTCAAATACTGTAACTCAGCTGCTGCCCCTTACTTGGGAAGATGCCTTTTTTGGTGCATTCTTGTTACAATTTGAACACATTCCGTAATGGAGCTTATTGTGTTACAATACAACCCTGAGATCATATTGTTACTTAATCTTTTCCACACCCTGGAGCCCTGCTGTGTCTAGGGTCTTCAGTATGATCATCTTGGTGGAGGACAGTGTTGTGTGGAAAACATGCTTAGAGGGCCATTTAGTATAGCACTGGGGTTCTCAAAGCTAGAATGAACATTTTTTCAAAGGAGGCAAGAGATGGTCTTGATGCAAAAAGTGAAAATAAGTGAAATAATCTGACCTGACACAGTGAAATGTAATCACAGGATTTCTTTCACTCCCATACTGTAAGTTTGAGGGGTTTTAATGCAAGTTTTTTGTTTGGTTTGGGTTTTTTTTTTTCCTCCATTTTCTGGCATCTGGTGAAGTAGAACTTCACCCAGGAAAACTCATGTGAAAAATAAATCTTTTAGTCTATGAAAGTGCCACAGGACTCCTTGTTTGCTGTGTTGAATGAAGTTCTGTGGCATGTATTTATGCACAATAGCAGACTAGATGTTCACCAGGGATCCTAGTTTTCCATGATTAAACCACCTTCCCTCCAAGATAACAGATGGGGAAGGCGCACACAAATCTACATTCTTCTGCAATTAAAAGGAAATGCTGTATTTTGGTTTCTCTAGCCATTATATATTGTATGTATATGTATTGGTTGAACACAATGAACATGTCAGATTTCACTGTATCAATAAAATCTAATTGAGACCGGAGCCAGATTGGATAATTAAAAATTCAGATAATGTAGAGCACTTTGGGCTGTTGGCCATGGTTTGAGTGGATGATGGTGTCTCAGATCAATGAGTTTTTACCGTATATGTCTTTATTTTTCACAAAATGCAGAAACTAAAGATTCTGTGTCATCCTACCTTTTTCTGAGGCAAACACATTGCTGTGATCACTGATGATCATGATGGTGCCTTCTGGCTTTCAAATGCCAACCACGGTAGGATTTCAGTGAGAGCTGGCTGCCTGACTGCTTTGGAAATACCAGCCTAAATCACTTTCAGCTATAACTTTACTTAATTGGTTAACTCCATATTGATTTTTCTAATAAGCTATTTTAACTGGTATCTCTTGGCATGCATTGAACAAAGAAACCAAAATTAGTGGTATTACGATTAAATGTAAGGGAAGTGGCATCCTAAATACGTCTAAGTTGTGATTTGTTTAGTGTTTTTAAATAGTAACTTTATTTTGAAAGCCTGAGATTCTGGTATCTGTGTGATCTTGATTCACCTCCCCCCACCATCTTCTCTGAAGAACAGTTTTCCACTTTTCAGTTGTACCAAATATGTCCATCCTGTTTGAATTAGAATAAAATGCGGAGCATGATCCCAATTCAGATTGCCTGTCTTTTAACATCTGCATATACTTTTATCCCCATGTGCAGAGCTGGCCTGCAATCTAGAAATGAAACTGCTTTTAAATTTGGCTTTTCTAAAGATTCTGATTCAGATTTGGAGATTAATATATAACAGTTCTAACAATTATTGCTATTTTATGTCTCCTAAAGGAGACATGTTGAGTATGACCAAGTTGATTGGGAAATTGACTTAGTAACTATGTTGCACAAAAAATTTAAATACTTTTTGATTCCATATCAATGAGATCCCAGAAGATTTTCTGTGACTGTGTATGTTCCCTATCCTACACATTTTAAATGATATCCTTAATTCTATCATTTTTTAGTCATTGACACTTTCTACTGATTGTTCTGTGGGTCTTCAGGTTGCCCATGGTCTCATGGTTCTTGTTAACAGAAGAATTATTTGATAACTTGCATGCAGTCATTGCCCTGTGCTGCTGTTACTTTTCACCTGTATGCGAGCTTAACAGGCAAAGTGGTCTTAGGCTAGTTACACCTGTGCAGTCATCTAAAGAGAGCATCTCTGCTGCTTGCTTTATCTTTCTTCTTTGATTTGGCATTTCAAAAACAAAACAAAAAAAACAGGTAGTATTCTGGAAAAAGTATCACAAAACAAATCACACCCTGCAAGATGTTTAAATTAATTTATTAAAACATTACATACCTGCCAGTCACCTATATTGTTTTATTACTTTAGAAAGCAAATGAAACCTTAGGTCTTAAGCTGAATCACAAAACATAGAGGTGAACTATATAAAAACTGAGCCTCTAGTGCTTTGTATTGTCAGGGTGATGTGTATATGCTGCTCTGAAGCTCAAAAGCTGATGTTAATGACTGTACTGTTCCTCAGAATTAATTAGAGTTAGAGTCTTGGGTTATGCGGTCTCATCTCGGTCCTAACATCTAAACACATCACTGAAAACAAAATGTATAGATGCATTGTGACGTTGTAAATTCTTGGATCAGTCACACCTTGCCCGATCTCCTCTGGCTATAACAGAACAACTGTCTAAAAATGTTTTTCTGCTAGGCTTTCCGGGGGGCTGAGGGTGGAAGCATTGCTAAATAGTATACTCCGATCATGTAAAAATACATTGTGGTAATCTTATTCATTTGATAATCCTTTTAAACAACTTCTTAAACAATTTCTTCTCAATAACATTTACATTCTTCAGCAAAGGAGAACTTGTTCACCTTATTGCATTCGACAACACTATGTTTACAAGTCTGATATACCAGCAGAATTTTCATGTTAACTTGTTTCAGTTGATTGTCACCTCTTATAGCTACAGCTGTCACAGCATCTTTGAAAATGGTGTAACTTTCCAGGTGGATGATACCCTTAACATTGTGTTGATTCTAGTAGGCTATTTGAACTTGTCTCAGTTTTTTACTATAGTCTGACTATTTGTCTCATTGTGCAGTGTTTTAGTCATGGTGGTCCCAAGATATTAGAGTGACAAGGTAGGTGAGGTAACACTTTTTATTGGACCAGCTTTTGTTGCTTAGTGAGACAAGGTTTAGAGCTTGCACAGAGCTGCTCTTCTGGTCTCAAGAAAGCTTGAAGGGTTAGTTGTCTCACCAACAAAGTTGAACCAATAAAGGATGTTAGCTCACCTGCTTATCATGCTGTTTACCTTCAGCTTGAGTGCGCATCCATTTAAAATATTAACTCTATATCTAACACTGTGACTGAGTGCTATATGGCCAACCTGCTGTTGGTGTCTGGATCTTGCTGATCTGAAGGGAAAGAATTTATAACGGGTCTCAAACATGAGGCCCCTAAAGCTATTTCCTGTGGCCTGCAATGACACAATCATTACCGATATTTGCAATATCATCGTATGGAAGGGTTTCGGTGGTGCGGCCCTCGGGCTAACGTACTAATCCACATGTGGCCCTCGTGGTGATTTGAGTTTGAGACCCCTGATGTACAACCTAATCATCACTTGTCCAAAATCTTGAGTTGTATTAGGGAGTAACTACCTCTACTGATCTGTCCACATGATTCTCATTATATTAACAGTAGTGCCTGTGTACAGCAATCTTACACTCCAGAGTCTTTGGAGATTCATGCTCATCTTTGGATATTCTTAGCAGACATTGTATTTTTAATTTGTAAGAGCATATTTTAAATGGCTTTCTCCAGGCATGTGGTTTAAATCATGGAAGGAAAAAATACCCGGGAAGTTCTAATATGGAAGTCCTTGCATTATGGAGAAATACAAGTAAGGGGGAAATGACAATCTCTATTTGAATACTGACCGTTAATGTTCTGTCACTTAGTTGTGTACTAAAGCAGGTGATCTGCAAAACATGACTTTTTTTAAATGAGGTTTCTTTTTTTTGCACTACTTTATGAAGTTTAAGATCTATGTCTTTTAAGTTTTCTTTAAAGTTGTAAAGAAATGTAATTCAATGTAGTCTGGTGTTCCCTGGTTTTCATAGATCCCCTAACCTTAAACAGATACTCATCAGCAACTACAGAACTAACAACAGAACCATTAAAGTAGGCCCATGCCCTTGCAACAAACCACACTGCCAACTTTGCCCACATGTCTGCACAAAAGACACCATCACAGGACCTAATCAAGCCAGCTACTCCATCAAGGGCTCGTTCACCTGCTCATCCACCATTGTGATTTAAGCCATCATGGGCCAGAAATGCCCCCATGCCTTACACATTGGACAAACGACAATCTGCACAAAAGAATAAATGGGCACAGAACTAACATCAGAAATTACAACATTCAAAAAGCAGTAGCTGGGCACTTCAATCTTCCTAATCACTCTGTTGATTGATTATTTAACAACTGTGCTCAAGCAGATAAGTAACACATCAAGACTTCATGGAGAAACTGCAGAATTGGAACTGATATGCAGATTCAATTGTATGAAAGCGAGATCAAATTGTGACTATGGATTCTTTTCCCATTATAACAGGTGATTTGACCTCAGCTTCCTCTATGTGCTGTTTCCTAGTTTTTGAATCTTAACTGCTTTGATTTGCTGTTACAATGTGACCCAATCCCATGACTTACACTCCCTTGCATTTATTTCTCTCCCATTCTGTAAGTTTCTCCCATCTTCAAAGCATCTGAAGTGGGATTTTCTCCCACGAAAGCTCATTTGGTAAATAAATTTTAGTCCACAGGACTCCTTGCTTATAAAACCATCTTAATCATCTAGTCTGAATTCCTGTAACACAGGTCATTAGATTTCACCCTGGAATTCCTGCACTGAGCACACTAGGTTCAGGTTAAGCTAGACTCCAGAGCAGCAGTTCCCAACCTTTTCTTGCATTGCAGCACACTGTGCCATGCAATTGCTTGCGGCTTGCAGCTTCTGGCCCCTGCTGCTGTGGGCAGCCCCCAGCCAGGGCTGGATTCCGCTGCCACTGCCAGCCCCCGGACTGCAGCCAGGGACGTGTGCTGCTGCAGCTGGTGGCACATCAAAGGGGTAGCCGCGACACGCCAGTTGGTAACCAGTGCTCTAGAGCATGTCTCTTGGGTATTCAATTCTGAATCAAAGATTTCAAATGATGATCTAGCACGTCTCTATTAAGCTATTTCAGTGACTAATTACTCACATCTAAACACTTTCAACCTTTTTTTTTCTGTCTTCATCTTCCAGTTGTTGGCTTTTACCAGTTTCATTTGAATAGATTTAAATGCCTTTAAATCTTGGAGAAGGCATGTTTTCCAGGCCTTGACTGTTCTTGTTGCTCTCCTCCTGAATACTCACTAGCATCTAAACTTTTTTGGTGGGAGGACCTGCTGTATTTCTGCATATGTGAGAGTGTCTTTCTGGGAACACTTGTCAGGTGGGTAAAAATGGCAACAGATGAATACAGCTATGATAGGAATGACTCTTTGGACGTCCTTTTTGAACTACATTGGAGATGGCAGTGGGCTGTTGCTGGTTGGTTGTCTCCTCTGAAAAAGAGGAACTACTCATAATTTGGCTCTCTAGGGCTCTTAATACTACAATCCGCAAAGTATAAGCTTCCTTTAGGTTATTGAGCCTTGTCTGTTTACCTAAATATAAAATGGAGGTGTCTCTGTTTCTCCTACAAATCCAATATAAGAGCATTGAAATACACAATGTAATCTACATTAGTCACTTCCAAGTGGATTGTGTAGCCTGTCCCAGATAGTAGGTGGCAAAAGTCACATTAATAGTCCAAAAAAAACCCAAGCAACCTACCAAGGAGTTCTGTGGCACCCTAAATCCATTTGTTAGTCTTTAAGTGCCACAAGAGTCCCTTGTTTGTTTTGCTGAACTAGACTAACATGGCTATCCCCTTTGGAACTACTTAATAATCCTGGAAGTGTTAATCCACTCTTTGAAATTGTGTCCTTAACTGATGAAAGCAGACAAGACTTTGAGCCTCTTGTCCTTGAGAATAATGTTTCCAACAATTCTTTGCTGGTAGGCAAAGAGTCCAAATGGTCAAAATGCAAGGGTTGCTGGTGAAAGATAGAATGTGTTATACAATCTTCTACATTCTACCCTAACCCTAAATTCAATGATTAAGGTTGATAAAGCAAAATTAACCATGTTGTGCTGGAATTGTGGGTTCTGTTTATTCTGCCAGATGTACTTCTTACATTACTTGTCCATCATTGGTCAAGAAACTATACTCTTGCCAGTTATTGTCCCATGCCTAACTTTTTGTTTTTGGGAAAGGCTGAGAAGGTGGAATTGGAGTAATTCCTCAATGACTAAATTCCACACTGTTCCATAATCTAAAACAACCTGGCTGTAGGTATGCATGTTATCAGTGGAGGCCTGCTTCTTTCTAGTGATGCCAAAGGACAAAGTGTTAGTGCTGACATTAGATCTGTCAGCAACTCTTGAGTTTTGATTAAGTAGCCTTTTACTAGGTTATGGCCTTCCTGAGATCTGAGAGGTGAAAGCTGGTCAACTGTACTTTCAAGAACCATGATATCTGTGGTTCCATCACATCTCATTTCTTTGGCTTTCTGTGAAGCGACTAGTGAGACTGCAGTGTCATCAATATCCTCATTCCTGCCCTCAGCAGTCTGACTGTTTGGCCAGTGCTTTGTTGACAATGATCTGTGTGTTGGACGAACTGTGATTTTAATCCAGGTCAGAACAGGCTGATCTTCTGCTAGAGAAGAGCACTCACAGGAATGAATGAAAGCAACATCTTAAGAGAATTTCAGCTTCTTTTGAAAGGGGCTTGTGCTGTCATGGTTCTGTTTTGATCTCCTCATGTCTCAGTTCTTCGGTAATGATGTTGGCCCTTGCTGCCTTATTCTGCTGTTGGCCAAGAGACTTAACCTGTCAGGGATGCTTTTGTTGCTTCTGGTCTGGACTATTACACTGGGAGCTGTCCTTGAAATCTTCCTATTAATTTCTTCTTCCTCTGGTCATTCAGGCAGATGTGAAGAAGGCCTTAATAAGTTCATGAGGAGGAATGCACATGTCAAAGAACCTTTGATGACCCTTGAACGTTACAGAAGGTGTTCTCACTGGAGGCAAGCAAATGCTGTCTGGGCTGCCCTTATTCATTTAAGATCCCCATAAATGCTTTTAAGGATTGTTGAGTAGTCTTCAAAATAATGTCTTTGCTCAGCAGGTGAGAGGGCAATAGCAGAGACCCAGTGAAGAGAATAATTGTCTCCTGCAGCTCATCCCAAGTGATTAAGCTAATGCCCCATGGCTTTGTTTTTGCTCAAGGAGCTGTACCTTGAGATGTGGGAGGAATCAAACACAGCTACTATTAAAATTATGTGTAGTCTAGATTTTTCCCTAGCTTGCTAGAGTCATAGGCTCAGATCTAGATCAGTCTAGTGCTTGTTGCCATGGTATTTGTGCCTAAGTGAGTTCCTCCTAGCAGGTTTGAAGTATTTGTACTCATTAACGCTGCCATCAGTACCAGTAAGACAGTCCATTGTCTGTGTTTGAATGTAACAGGAATCTCTCCCATGTTATGCCACTTCAGGCTTTGCAACCAGAGCCTTAGCCCCTACCATCCCTGATGCTGGTTGTGTTGCCATGAGAATGGCACTGGCAGTCCAAGCCAGACTTCCTTGTTGGCTTGACTAAGTTGGGACTCTTAGCTCCTTTGGGATGGACCTGAAACAAGGGCTTTTTCCCTGGATATGCATCTTCCCATCTTTGTCTCTCTTTTTTGAAGTCTTCTGTACTTCTGGAGACTTTCTGGACTACCTCATCCTGATAGTGCCGTAAATCCTTAACTTCTTAGGAAATTGACTAGATAGAGGTTTCTATAGATCTCCATTCTCCGGGAAGATGAGGTCTAGCTGCTGTTCTGCAGCTTCCAACTTACCTTCCCACTGCTGTCATCTCAGACCTGTTGGGTTAATATTTATGAAGTTTTTGACTTGTCCACTGTTCTAATTTTTTTTTTCAGGCATTGCTGTGGATTCCTTATTGCTCCTTAGCTGACAGTGGCTGGATTAACAATATCAGGTCCCTCTGACGATATGAATAGTTTTACTCCCCAGGATCTCTAGTAGCTGCAGCCATCAATGAAAAATCATGCCAGTTGGTTCTCTGGGAATCTAAACCATGAGCCTTAGCCACTGCAGTTGAGAATCACTAACAAAACACTGCCTTAGTTAAATGAAGTGAGGATGAAAGCAAAGTCCAAAATAAGCAAGCATTTTCTCAACTTTCTGACTTCTTGTGTAAGGGTTGTGGAGCTTAACTTATCCTATAAATCACTATTTCTGGTAAGTTTGGTCTATAGTCTCATTGACAGCATAAGGCTGAGAGCAAATGAAGAGGCAAATGAAGCTTATGATGTCCTTTTCCCCTATTGCTTTATGATCTTTGTAAAGACAGCATTCCTCTCAAGTATTGCAGGGCTGACATCTCCTACACAGTTGCATTGAACACAGTGGTCTTATCTCAAATTCCTGTCTAAAGTGGTCGCTGGTGCTGGTCTCAATTAAGTCATCAACCTGCTCATATTTTCTCTAAGCTTTATTCATGCCCAGCAAAGCTGCTTTCCTTGCCCACCCCACACCCCCAGCCATCAGGGTCCACATTATGGACAGAAGACTCTTAACTATTTAAATAAAACCAAAACAAGCCAAAAGTTGTTCCATGCCCTGGCTCATAGGGATAAGATGTAATGGTTAGTCTGGCTTCAACCCACAGGATGATTCATTTGCATGGTTGATACATACTCGACTCTTCTGACTTGGTACCTGTTCAGCCACCTGTAGGGAATGATAATTTAGATAGGTTAAGGGATCCTCTATTACCTGAGTTTGCAAAATTGCTATGGCTGAACTTTGGTAGGTAGCTCTTTGGAGCTCTGCTCCTGTACGCAGCATTACTGCTTTGAACTGCTCTTTGGCTGTTGCATCCAGTTCAGGGCACTCTTAACCAGTGTTCCCTCTAATTTTTCATAGGCCATGTGCACAAAAAATTTCTTTTGTGCAAATTTTTGGAACAAGTGTTCAAATTTATGCGCACGCCAGTGAGTGTGATCAAATTGTAATCCATCTCCCATTTATGAGTAGAAATTAAAAAAAATTAACACTGTTGAATTTTTTTGTGTATGCTTTATTTTGTTGTGTGCGCAGTTTTCATGACCTGTGTGCGTGTGCACACACACACAGCTTGGAGGGAACATAGCTCTTAACTTATCCTTACTTGCCTGAGGGAGGCTGAGTGCTGCTTATTAATTTCTTGGGAGAAGAGCCATATGGCTACTTCTCAAAGGGACAGCAAGGGTTCCTGATTTAATGGATGGAACTGATGGGTGGTTTTGGTCTCTTTCCCTATTGTGCATTATGACTCCAGAGCAATGGGGAGGAGGCAAATGCCACCAACAGACATTGCTTGTTTGAAGCTTCTGGGAGGAACACATACTTCTTTCAAGAATGTGAATCTTTCTAGAGGAACAATTTGATGAATCTGTTTTCAATAGGGCCAGCAATCTTTGTTCTGAAGGTTGTATTTCAAGCAGTTTTCGCTCTCTCTGCTCTCTAGTGACCAATTTTTGAGTAAGCATGTTGGACTCTAATTCCAGACTCTCGAATTATCTTCTCATCAGAAAGTTCTTCAGGGCATCAGTTACTGGAAGCAGTTTTAGCACCAGGGAGGGGGTGGGTGGGGGGAAAAAAAAAAAAACTCCAAACCCTTTCAGTCCTCTGTGTTGCTTTCTTTGTCCTGTCGTGCAAAGCAGACTTCTGAGCTGGAAACTTTTTTATTAACATAAAGATGCTACTGAACCATTTGTCAAGACAAGGTGGCTCTACCCACCACCCAAACTTTAGCCCCACAAGTGAAGAGTTTCACTGGTCTCAGAACATAATTTCTTCTGCTTCCTTCCTTCAAGCCAAACACATTGTAAAAACAAAGCTGCTTGCACATGAGAACTACTGGAAGCGACCTGAACAGAACGAAAATTCCAATTGGTATTTTTCATCTAGTGTGCAAATTCATAAGGCCTGAAGGGACTAACATGATCATGTTGTTTGACCACCTGCTTAAACCAAACCATAGAATTTCACCCAGAAATTCTTGCACCAAGGCTATTTGCTTGAATGTGTTTGGCTCTTTGTTTTCAGTTTGTATTTTGTTTAAAACTTCCTGGTGATTTTAGTGCCTTATTACTAAAGAAGTTAAAAAAGGAGTTTTCTGCATAAATATTCTCCTCTTCTGTCTTTTTGTTTGAAGTTATTTGAAAAAACTTTCTTGCTCTGAAATGTATCTGGGTAGCTTTTCATTTTGGACCCATTTTAACATGAAAAGTCGTTCAACTTTTCATTTGCTCTGAATGCTGATGGCATAGATAATTATCTACAAGGGCATATATGCATTACCACTGAGGATTGACTTGCAGAACAATATGTATACCAGTGTTCACGTTATTTTGATACTTTTGAATTAGCTTTCCCCAGAGCCTGGACTGGTTCCCTGCTCCAGGAGAGAGACCAGTTACCTGCCAGCTCTCCTTGCAGAGCTGGAAGCTGAGTCCACAGAGTTTTGGCGCTTCCAAAATATGGCTGACAGTCAGCATTAACTGAATAATGGCTTTGACAAAATTGGATGAATTTTCAGTAAAAATCAGTAAACTGAAAACAGAAGACCATAAACCAATCTTTGAGCAAGGTATGGAGCATCTTACAGCAGAGATCTGTAAGACTGGTCTTGCATAACCTTTTAGTAAGCACTACAGAAGACTGTTCCTATGGCTTTTTTTCCTTTCCCTCTTCCATTTGGAAAGATAATTTTCTGATGGATTAATGTGCAAGAAATAGGGGGCTGAGGATTATTGACTTGAAGAACATCTGAGTAGATAGTCTTGCACGTGTGGCAGCTGAACTGGTTACTTTTACTTAGCTTCACTGGTGGTTATAATTATATCAGGGGTGTCAGGTATGCAACTTCACAAAATGTATTTGCAGCAGGAAACTAATTAATGGCGGCAAGGACATTGATGCCAATGCTAATTGCTTGTAAAACTGGCTGTAGCTGTTGAATAAGCCTCGTTTTCAGAATTAGTGGACAAGCCACCTCATACGCTACAGCAATAGAAGGGTTGACCTGATTCTAGCATATAGGGCACCTTTCTCAAGATTTCTTATCACATTTTCTGTGCATGGCTCTGAATTTATAAATGTTGAGCAGGGAGAGCTTTTCTTTTCTGAGTGTAGAGCACCCAGTATTTGAGACAGCATCTGATGTTTCGCACCACATGTAGGGTAGTTATATTTTTAAAGTCTTTTTTTTCTTCAGAAGAGACTTAAGGTGACATAAAGGTTACTTCTGGAGGAATTTTGTGCCACTGCGTTTGTGCAGAATTCATGTCCCCTGAAGACTCCCTTCCATGTTTTGCAGAAAATATATTCTGCCAGGAAGGCACTGCACTTACACCTTTTACTCACCAGGGGCTGCTGTGGCACTAGAAAAGAGAGAAGCCAGCTCTGGTCTAGAGCAGTGAGATGCAGAGTGGGAGGAGGTAGAGACTGCCTTTTCACAATGCCTTGCTATGGGCCCCAAGGGCGAGAAATGGGATGTATGGAGGAGGACATGCTGGGCAGTTGTAGGAGTGTCACAGGCCATTGGTTTTCAAATTTAGGGTCAGGACTCAGTACTGGGTTGCAGACCCTCAGGCACAGGGTCTCAGCACCCCTGCTGCTGCCACCAAAGGACTGGAATGCATTGCTCAAAGATGTAATTGTTGGGTCATGGGCATAAGTGACATTTTTCAATGGGGTCTTGAGTAAAAAGTTGGAAAACCACTGACATAAGCTGGGATTCAGAAAGGTGGATGGGGGGCAGACTAGGGTAGAGGTAATGGGGTGACAGCATGGAGCCAGGGTCTGAATGGGAGTGGGGGCTGCAGGACCACATGGGGATGGAGGAGGAGTAGTGTGAGGCCAGATGTACCTGACTGAATGGGAGAAGCTAGAGGTCAAGCAGGTTATGCATAAGTGAGTATCCCTAACTCTGCTTCTCCCTTTCCTTCCCGTAAACTCTGTCCCATACATACCCAACCATCCTTCAACTTCATTTCCAGGAGCTCTCAGCATTTACTTCCCTCCCCCTCAGCCCCTCCTTTACCCCGACTTCCCCAGGCCTTTGCTCTACTTCTGGGGGATGTATTTCTACATTGTAGTGTGGATGAATTATTACTTGAGTTCTGTATTAATACACCTAGTAAGGAATGTATTTGTCAAACATTTCCTGAATCTTTGTTGTTGTCTGTATTGTGACAGACAACGTTGCTGACAGATACCTTAATAAATTAGCAAACTGTGTGATTTTAATTGTTGTTCTGAAAAATAAAATGTGTGGGTTTTTTAAATTATTTTATTTCATTTTTTTGGTGCAGAATTCCCCTGGGAGTAAAAGGTGCTACTAGGGCACTGTGTGGAGATGCACTGTTAGTGCCCTTGAGCAGGGATCCAGTTGCATTTTGGGAGGGATGAGGGAGCTCAAAGCTCAAAAAAGCCATTCTCCAATGCTAAAGCAGGAATTCTCTTACAGGTATGGGGAGAACAAAGGCTTCATTTTAACAGCAAAAAACCCTGTTCCTAGTTACAATGATTGTGCAGAAAAAAAGAATGTCTCGAAGCAAGTTGTGTTCCTGAGATGCAAACAGCTACAGAGTGAAATGAGTAATGCATGTCACTTTTACAAGAGCCATGCAAAATCCGGGGGGGGAAGGGAGGGAGGAGGATGAAACAGACCAGAATTATACCAATTTCAGTTCACAGATGTTCAGAAAAACAGTGGGCTCTAGGTGGCATAGAGAGCCATTTTGAAGAATATAGAAAATGTGCATGGGGAGTAGAAAATAGTTTAAGCCCCCTCTCTCCAGGGAAGGAGAATAGGGGTCACACATCTTGAATACTACATCTGGTCACCCAAACTTTAAAAAAAAAAAAAAAAAAGTATTGGAATTGGAAAAGGGGATCAAAAATTATTAGGAGTATGAACAGCTTCCAGATGAGGAGAGGTTAACACTGGGACTTTCAACGGAAGATAGGTCCATCAGCGGCTATTAGCCATGATGGACAGAGATGTAAAACCATGCTCTGAAGTGTGCTTATGTTCTCTTGTCAGAAGTTGGGAATGGGTGACAGGGACTGGATCATTTGATGATTACCTGCTCTTTTCATTCTCTCTGACCCATCTGGCACTGTTGGAAGACAAGTTGCTGGGTTAGATGGACCATTGGTTTCCATCATTGTGGCCCTTCTTACATTCTTGTATTCCAATAGTTTTTAGCAGAGGGATGGTGGCAAGAGGAGCTCTTTGCTTTCAGAAGATGCTGAGCTTGTACAAGGCTTCAAACATATGAGACCTCTACTCAGCAGAGGTGGATATGAAATACAGTCAGCCAAGCAAAGTCATGTCCTGGTTGGCAGTAATCTCAGTACACACTTCCCTTTCTGTAAAGTATCTAGGGATATTTTCTGACCAGGACATGCCTCTTTTATCTTTTTCATTGGCCTCTGGTGAGTAGATGCTTAGTGAACTTTTTGCTGTGGTTTTGCCAAAATAGCATAGTGTTGAGGTCTGAATGGAATAAGTGGCTGCTAATAAGGTTGCCTCTACTGAAGACTATAATTTGATAAAATCAGTGCAAGGGAGAACTCATTTTTTGAAAGTTGAGCCAATGTCTGCAGATGTTGATGCCTCCCAGAGGACCTAATCAGAGGAGATTGAGACTTCTAGGTTAACTTTACTGTAGACAACATTGTATTTAGTTGAAATATTAATAAAGCAATTAGAATCTCTTAGGCTTTAAAATAGCCACAGCTGTGATAGTTGCTCAGTTGATTAAGGAAATATTGTAGGCTGGTAAAAATAAAATTTTTTTTTAGGAAATATGTTTAAAAATCAGAGTACAGTACACCAATTTCTAAAAATATGTAGGAAGGGTGTGCAGTGGTGGTGCAATTGTCAGTTACGGGGTCTTAGAGATGGTGGGTGAGGTAACATCTTTTATTTGAGCTTACACAGAGCTCTTGAGGTCACAAATGATACAGTAGTTTATAAGTTGTCCTGAGAAACTAATAAATAAGTTGGAAGAAATTTAACCTCAGTATAGAGTGAGATGAAGTATCTTGAAGTGTAGTTATACTCTGAAAAGTGACTGCTTAAAACTGGTACTTTTCCATGTATCTGGGTCTTACCTGCTTATTCTAATCACTGGCCTGTTTAGTGTTTAATTCTTCAGCCCTGAAGCTCCACCCATGCTTTTGATGAGGGATTCAGTTCTCTAATGGATGATAAACTATATCTGATGCTTAACAAGTCTCTTTTTATGCCCTCAATAACCCATTCAGCCCCTCTGAACACTGGTGTTACTGATGGAAGGTGATGATCAGTGTCTAGTTGGCAACCAGTGACTAGTGGAGTGCCCCAGGGTTGATCCTGGGGCTGGTTCTGTTCAACATCTTCATTAATGATCTGGATGATGGGATAGACTGCATGCTCAGTAGCTTTGCGGATGACACCAAGCTGGAGGGAATGGTAAACACTCTGGAGGGCAGGGGTACTATTCAGGGAGACCTAGACAAATTGGAGCATTGAGCCAAATGAAATCTCTTGAGGTTCAACAAGGACAAGTGCAAAGTCCTGCATTTAGGATGGAAAAATCCCATGTACAGCTACAGGCTGGGGGTTGATCGGGTAAGTAGCAGCACTGTAGAAAAGGACCTGGGTGTTATGGTGGACGGGAAGCTGGATATGAGTCAACAATGTGCTCTTGCTGCCAAAAAGGCCGATGGCATCCTGGGCTGCATCGGTAGGAGTGCTGCCAGCAGATTGAGGTATGTGATTATTCCCCTCTGTTCCTCACTGGTGAAGCCACATCTGGAATACTGTGTCCAGTTGTGGGCTCCAGACTGCAAAAAGGATGTTGACAAATTAAAAAGAGTCCAGCGGCAGGCACTGAAAATATTTAGGGGTTTGGAGCACATGACTTACAAGGAGAGACTGAAGGAACTAGGTTTATTTAGCCTGCAGAAGAGAAGACTGAGAGGGGATTTGATAGCAAGCTTCAACTTCTTGAAGGGGTGCTCCAAAGAGGAGGGAGCTCAGCTGTTCCCAGTAGTAGCAGAGAACAGAACAAGGAGCAATGGTTTCAAGTTGCAGCTGGGGTGATCAAGGTTGGATATTAGGTAAAACTTTCTTACTAGGAGGGCAGGGAAGCATTGGAATGGGCTACATAAGGAGGTGGTGGAATCTCCATCTTTGGAAACATTTAAGGCCTGGTTAGACAGTATCCTGGCTGGGATGATTTTGTGGGAGTGGTCCTGCTTTTTGTGGGGGGTTAGACTAGATGACCTCATGAGGACCCTTCCAACCCTATGATTCTGTGATCAGGAATCTCTAGGTGGAAGACTCTGCTCACTAATCGGAGGTAGATAGGTAAGGCACAGGTTGGGCGGGGACGGGGGACAGTAGCCCTAGGGTCAATACCTCATTGAGTGGCCTAATGCTCCTGCCAGCCTTCCCTGCATTTCAAGTAGAATATTGTCCTATGGTCTTGCTTGGTGTTGTATTTCTTGTAGCAGCTCTGTTTAGTAAGAATCCTCTACATTTGAAGCCTCTTTTCTCCAGTTTTAGAAGAAAATGTCTCCCTCTGGGGTTTCCTGGCCATTGCATCTTGGGTGGGATGAGATCTCTGCTACTCCGCACTGCCCCTTCTTCCATTTTTGACTCTCCTAGTGGAAACTTTGTGTCTCGGTGCTGTTCCTAGCTTTCCCAAGCAGCAGCATGAAACTGACATGTTTTTTGATAGCTGCACTCCTGTCTTCAGGTTTCTGAACACAGCAAATGCAGTGGAAAATTGACAGAGAGGACAAGGTAAGAATAGCCAGATACTGGAGCTGGTCTTGAGACTCAGGAAGAAAAATCATTTTTAAACACTTGACTTGGAAAGATGTTTTTAAAACCAAAGGTGCTAAAAACTTGGTGGCTGTGGATGGTGACTAGGTCCAGTCCTGTCCTTTAAGGCCCTGATGGTGGCTTTTATGAGAGAGATCCCAGGTTCTCTTCCCTCATCCCCCACCATAAGGTTGAGCTTGAAGTTCTGGCAGTTGCAAGAAAAATGTTTTTATGAATTGAGTACATGTGATAAGGAGTCATTTGAGTGAGAGTTAAATATGGAAACATCATTTGAGACTTTCCACCAGGCCTCTCTCTCGATCTCCCATCCATCTCTTCCATTCCGTTCCCTGCACAGCCATGGTGCTGTCAGAGTGAGGGGTGACTTGTCCATCAAGTTTTTAGTCACTTTTCAAAGTAGAACTACTCTTCAAATTAAAAACATATTAAGGGACATGAATAGTTCTTTTTAAACCAGCACCTCACTGACTTGAAAAATTATGAAACAGATGAGTGGTAGATTTCATATTGTATCATAATGTGTAACATTTGTCAGCAGATCAGCCAGCAGAGTAGGAAATCAAATCGATGAAGAAAACCTGGTCTAGGCTTGGCAGTTTGGCTTTATTGGAAGCTTCGAAGTCTGGACTGGATTCTGATGTAATGGATCATTAGATGTGGCCATCTTAGTATTGTTTCTTGATTAATGTCTGAGTCTGGGAATTTGGAGCATTATTGATTTGACCTCTTTTAAATTTCAACAGCTTGCCAAGAGACAGAGTGAGTTAGTAAGGAATGCAAAATATGTAAGTAATACATTTTACTAGCTAAATAGTTTAGGTAAACATTTCGTACCTCTTATCTTCTTGCCAGAATAAGGAAGGTTGGACTGTCTTTGCTTTTGGGGGCTCTTCTTGCTCTGTCTCCCCCTCTTCCACCTTCTCCAAACTGTGGGCACAACAGCTGTACGCTCTCCTTCCTCTAGAAGGTGTGCATTCTGTGGGCTGATCGGTGTATTCGATGGGGTTTGTGTTTCTTTCACTGTAATACGGAGCAGGCTTGGGAATGTTGAGAGCAGGGGAGAATAAACATCACTTTGAGACCAGTGAACCTGTAGATGCTAAACAACTGGTTTTTTGCAATAGACATTCAAGCTAAAGCACCATGTGTCAGAAACATCAAAGTGGTGGTGCTTCCTGTCTTAGAAAGATTTAACTTGGTGATTGGATTATAATACTTGAGCATGTTGCACGGACTGAGCAGTATAAGTAAACATAAACAGAAAAATATGAGGCACTCTGCTTGTGAGTGTGTGCTGTTCTGAACAGCTAGCACCAACTGAGTAACAAAAGGTTTTGTGTCTTAGACCCTACGCAGGTGTTACAGTCGAGTGAAAGAACATGGCGTCGGAAAAAGGAAAAGCAGTTACACATTTGAACAGTTGGAACAGGTGTTTGGTCAGGGAGGATGGGACTCTCAGCCCTGCCAGCCTGTACTCATTAATAGCAGCGGCTTGTACCAGGAGCTGGAATCGGATGGCAGCACTATGGAGGAATACTCACAGGAGGATTGGGGGAACCACAGTCAGGACCTTCACTGCTACCAGGGAGGAGACCAGGAATTGGGTAAGAAATTGACTGCTGAGCCTTCCGTTTGTTTTGGTATTTCTACTGTAATGCTGCTGTATCTGCTTCTGTGCATTTCTTATACGTGCAGACTCAATGCTTGTCACAAGTCAGAACAGTTATTAGAAAGTAGGGAGACTAATTCCTTTTACTATACAATTGTTTAAATGCAAGGTGTCTAATTTTGTAGGGCTCCCTACAGCTGTCAAACACCTTTGTGTGAAGGTAAGCTGTGGGCTGTACTGATCAACAGTTACTTTTTATCGCTAGTGAATTCTAAGTAGAGTATTCAAAATAGGTAGACTTTAACTTACTTGCATTCTGATTTAAAAACATGTACGATAGGTCTCTTGTCATGTGGCCCATTGTTTAAAGTTTGAGATTTGAGCCTTATTTAAAGGGGGCGGGGAGGGACTATGAATTGCTGAATTTGAGATGTCAGTTGATATGTGCTACTGATGGCATTGTGTGACCATGAGCACCTCACAGGTAGATCTTGGTATGAACTCATAGTTTGTTAGGAGACTTAGCCTTGCAAGCCGCAGACTACAACTGTTTCCTTGTCGTGCAAGGGAAATTGGTAAATTTTTGCCTTTAGTCTGCCACATGCTGTTGCCCAGCCCAGGCATATTACAGAAAGATCCACTTTCTTGAAAATATGCTCACATCTCACTTCTGAGTGAGTATTTGGTACAGAGGTGTATTCTTGCCTACAATGGAAAGAGAAAGGTTTGCTTGTTTTACTCAGTATGGAAACTTATTAAATGTAGTACATTATTCCAATGGGATTGGAAGAGTGAGGCAACATTTATAAGGAGAGCTGGGTAAAGGCATTGTTCTTGCTTTTTGTCCAATTTGTAGGCTAAATTGGGAGTGACAAGACACACGACCCTCTGCAGTTGTATTCAAAGAACTGGTAAAGTCCGTCTTTCATCAAGAGGTGCATTAATTTGTATTTTCATGGGGAAATAGCAAACCACCTCAAACTAAATGAATTAAAGCATGAGAAAATTAGGAATGTTATTACTTTATTTAAAGAGGATCAGAATGTGTGAGGGACTTGAGAGGATAGGGCATAAAAAAGTCTACTTGAGATGCAAGAGAAGAGAAGGCAAAAAGCCAGGAGAGTTTCTTAAACCATGTATTTAAAAACGTACGTAAGTGAGATCTGTAATTCCATGTAGGGGTTCTGGGGACTCAGACTTTGCTCTTGTCTCACCATTGCTCTTCAGCAGAATTACAGCAACACTCATGTGCAGTTGGAGCTGCCAATATCTTTATGGTTATGAGAAAGATACTTAGTGCACACACAATCTAAATGGAATACAGCTGCATTTATTCTGGCACTTGCTCTTCAAATGTGCTATTGACAGCAGAATGGCCTTTTTTCAGGATGTTGTTTACAGTAAAGTCACCTTGTGATTTTTAGAACTGGAGTTAGTCTGTGCTTGAAAGATCTTGCCCATGTGAAGCCAGATTCTGATATGGTGAAGAAGGTTATGTAGTAGCTGGTTTAGGAGCTGAAGGTCTGTCCTTAGAGTGTGACATCAGAATTTTTACTAGGAAGCACTAAGCAAACAACTTTTATAATGGCCTTTCAAAGGAAAAAGCCTTGGGGATGTTGTTTAAATATGTAACTATTTGTTGGAACTTTGCTTTTCAGATGAAATGCCTGCCACAAAGAGAACATTAAAGATAAAGCAAGAATCTTCAGAAGAAGCACAGTAAGTTTCTTACGACTGTTTTACCATTGAATGCATTTCCCTAGGGGCGCTGTGCGGGAGGAAGATATTTAAAACTTCTGACTATAATTATAAATAAATTTGTGCAAGACTATTGAAGAATCTGGTTTTTGCATCATTCCAATTATTTCAGAACATGTGCGGAGTTTCACAACTCAAGTCTCTTAACTGTTATGCAGCAAATGAAATATAGCTCTTTACATTAATGCAAAGATTCAAACTCTGTAAAATATGCATCATAAACTTTGGGCATGTCTGTCGATGGGCCTAAGGTTGCTCTGGCAAAAGCCCAGGGCTCTTATATCTCTTTGTAATCTACTTCTATCTGCCTGAAATTTTGTTATGTTGGACATGCAAGGAAAAAACAATTTAAAGATAGTATGTTCATTAAATTGTAAGGGTATTCCTGCTAATGAATATAACTATAGAACTTTAAAATTAGGTACCCAGGTGCTTGGCTAATACAAACATAACATTGGGGAATACAGAAAATAGCTTAACAGAAAGGGAAAAGTCAAGAAAAGGAAGAGGGAGGTATATTGAGTTGAGCAGTGCACGTTTCTGTCAGCTTCAGCCTTACTTGCCTTGTACTCCAATACAGACAGGTAAATATTTAGGATAGTGAAGGATGGGCAAACTGTCTCTGTACCTAGGAGGTCATATTTTCTGTAGCTTAACCTTTTGTTGCAGTGGTTTAACCAAAATGGTGGGACATTTAATGTGTCTTTGCTCTTGTGGGAAGCATATGAATCCTACTTCCTCCAGCCCAATTTTTTTTACATGCTACATGGCAGCATCTTTTCTGTAGAATATGCCGGTATGGAGTTATAGTTTTTAATCCTACTTGGGAGAAATGATTTTGCATGTTGGCACATGGACAAAGCAATAGCTGCCTTACATATTTCTGTGTGTCAGAGGAGGGCCATTGACCTCTACAGTTAAGCAAGCACAATGCTTTTCCATTCTAATACCCTGTTTTCTAGCTTAAGTTTTTCAGGTTTCAGAGTGGGATTTTCCAAGCTTGGCTGTGCATGGAGATGAACTTCAAATCTGAGCAAAATCATTTTAGCAGATTCAGTGTGAATTAGAAACTTAATTTCCCCTGTGTAAACATTATTGATCTTTTTTATAGTGCTACAGCTAAGGATGATATATATATTGAAATAGTCCTGGGAAGTGTCTTGGGGAAGAGTGGAGGAGGATGTCCCTTAGAAAATGGAATTTCATTTTACTGTGCTAAGACTTTGAAGGCCTCGTGCTGAGTGGTACAGTACACTACCGGCTGTTCACATGAGCCTGGAAGGATTGCATCTGTGCACAACAAATCATTGCTAAATTGGCACTGTGATTTTAAATCTTTCACATTTTAAAATGCCTCCATAATACAAAAGCACAGGTGCTTTCTCTGAACTTTTTACCCTTTGCAAAGTGCTGAGGAAATGTCTCCACACTGAGTCACCTTATGGGTCCCACAACCTGAGGTGCAAAGCATCTTCTATAGCCAGACTGTTCCTAAGGCTGTGGTAGAGGTGGCTTTTTTTGTTGGTGGTTTTTGTTTCTTTTCCCTTCTGTGGCCAAGGAGCCTTTCGAGCCAGATTTAATTAAATACAAAGTTAAGAGGTTTATTTGTGACCTTTTTTGCTTGAATTTTGATTGCTTTAATACAGTGGTTTTTCAAACTTTTTTTTCCTCAGGACCCAGTTGAAAAAAATCATTTACGCCTGCAGTCCAACAATTGCATCTTTCAGCAATGCATTCCAGTTTTTCAGCGGCGGCAACAGGGGGCATCGTGACCCAGTACTGGGCCCTGACCCATGGTTTGAAAACCACTGCTTTAATGCAATGCTATCAAAATCAAAAGAACTGAATGAAGATCCTTCATTCTGTCCTTTGTACATATACAGGGTCATGTAAACTGTGACTGCACTGCCACAGATTATCTTAAATGGATGTACATGTAGGGTTGTAGAAAAAGATAACGTTCACATACGCAATAGGATAGAACTTACATTGTGCGTTCAGCCCTATATGCTACTTTCTTTGCCTCTTGAGAGGTGAATTAGGTCGATATTGGAAAGGCAACAAGATGATTGGATCTCTCATATCAGGGGAGAGTAAAAAGACTGGGAGTGTTCAAAAGTCTGCAAAACTGTGATGGCTTAGAAGTTAAATTGCCTATTACATGCAGTTTCCACTGTAGCTGTTACTGTACGTTCAGGACAAAGCATTTTTTGACTTCCATTCCACAGGCCAGCATAAACTACGCTAAACCCAGGTTAGGAAGGGAGCACTGCCAGTGTGTTTATGCTCCTCTTCCCCCTCACCCCCAAGCACAGATAAAACCTGTGTCTGCTCTTCTCTGTGATTGCTCTGTTTTTTAGGGAAGTGGGACTGGGGGATGTTCTATTATATGGTCGCCTCCAGACCCTGGAGGTTGCACTTTAATAGGAGGCAGCTGTTAATTCTGTGACTGCTGCTCTTATTTGTGGCAAGTGGGACAGGATAGGCATCCAGCAGTAGCGTGTGTCCATAGTCAAAGGTACCTGTCAGTTGTTCCTCAAATCTAGAGGGTTATGTCATACCTATGCACTTTCAGTTTAGGTAACTTGGGGGAAATGCCACAAGGCATACCTTACCAAGTGTCCTCAAGCCTTTATCCCCCTTCTGCAGGTCTACAATGAAGGGATGGACCAAAAATAATGGGGTGGGGGTTTTTCCCTTGACAGTGACTCTTTGAGGTAGAGGAAATGGGGTTGCTGTAAGCAAAGGGTAACTTTGTGTCCTATGGCTCAGGGACAAACAAACTGAAATAAATATGTAGCTTTCTGGATACTGGTTCTGGCTAAGCATTTGACTGCACATATGTACGCACGCATGCACAAAGACACCATTCCCATCAACCAGCTGCAGGCCTGCAGAAGCAAGGAGAAATATATTTTTGCTTTCAACTTGTGCTGTGAATTAATGCAAGAGCTCCACTCCATGCACTGTTCCTCCAAGGGACCTGGTCCATATATGAATAGGTTTAATACATATTCTCTCTTCACTCAGCAAGTTGTGTGGATACATGACTCATCACACTAACTCTGCTTGCTTGTTTGACTTAGGATCTCAAACAGTAAATGCCTCCAAGCTCTGGTGTTAGATTTGTAATTAGAATTTTCCCCCTTTTATAGCAGTGGGAAGAAAGAAATAGTACCAAAGTGGCTTGTCAAGGGCTACACAACAAATGAAGAAATGTCTGTGGTAGAATCTGGGATTTCTGCTGTAGTCCCCTGCTCGGTCCACGAGACATTTTTCTCTCTTCCAAAGCTGGCTTTGACAGCTGGGCTGATGATTTCTTTACCCCTAAATTGTATTGCATTTATGGCTTACCCTGCTGGTGTTTCTCTTGCTGGACCAGCATCCTATGAAATCACCTAGGACTGGATTCCTAAATTTTTTCCAGAGTAGCTGCAACAGTATCAGGGTGGAAGTGCACATGTGATTGTGCAGTGCTCTACTGTCTATATATTCAAAGTCTTACATGCACAGAGATCTTTTCTTAGTTGCTATGGGCTCTGCCATTGCACAAATTGGAACTTGTTAACTTCATTAGCTACTGTCTCAGGGAAAAAAGTGGGAGAATACTTATGACTCTGTTCTGCTATTTTTATTGACTTTGAGACAAAATAAAGAACTTTGAAAGATGTTGGCTTCTTTACTGAAACAGCTATTCTAGTCTCCAACTGTTTAGAATCCAATTTGTACAGAGATGGTGTCTTTAAAATAGGAGTCATGTGGCACTTAAAGACTAACAGATTTATTTTTCGGATGAGCTTTCAAGGGAGAAAAATCCCACTTTGTCAAAATCACATCTGCTTTTGAATCCCCATTCACGTGGGATTTGAGCAAGACAAGTGAACCCAGCAGGGTGCTAGCTGCAGCCATACAATTGAGAAGCCCAGTTCTATGTGTAACTTGCTACGTGGTCTTATCTCACTCCTTTCTGTTGGTCATTGAGGGACCTACTTCACCAGTTGTTGGCTGGGAGTGTACATTCAAGCAGTTAGTGCACAGCACCTTTCTCAGTTTTGACTGCACAGGTGTTCACTGGTAGAGTATCTGAAATCTACAAGTAGTTAGTATGTTACAGCCTTTTAAACTGGAAGCTTTTTGCATGTGGCTTAGTTTCTGTTTATAACTTCCGTGTTGGCATGAAGATTTCAAGTCGGATGAAGATGCTGGCTTGAACCCCCTGAGAACTGCTGCTGAGCCATTTAACCCTCAAAGATGTTAAAATAGGTTCCATCATCTTATAGCTTCCCAAGTACCTAGATAAGTGATAGTCCTGAACAATCCCTGGTCTTTCTCTAGAGCACCTCAGACCTGCCACTCCTCTGAAGTCATGTCTTTGCCTGCCAGTACTGGCTTGTTCCAAGAGATGGTTTCTCTGCAGGAGCCCCA
Source organism: Podocnemis expansa (assembly GCA_007922195.1). NCBI lineage: Eukaryota > Metazoa > Chordata > Testudines > Podocnemididae > Podocnemis > Podocnemis expansa. Next base: position 10,385,885 of record ML682025.1, read on the forward strand.
GTCCTAGTCTGAATTGATCTGGAGTTAGTTTGTGTAGTACTATTTGACAGAAGACATCTTTTTAGGGGAAATGTTTTTCTAAGAGAAAATTGAGGCAGCTAGCTGCCTTTTAGCTAACAAATGTTTAAATGCTATTCACAGCATAAGATTCTGTACAATCAGAGCAATGCAGTGAGTGAAAGTCAATTCTAGCATTTTCTTCTCTGTCTCATCCATTGATGATGATGAACTTACAGCCCCAAATGTCTAAAGCAGTGTTTGCCAACCAGTGTACCACAGCACACAGTTGTGCTGTCAGGTCTGAGCAGGTGTGCCATGGAATTTTTTGAAAAACTTCTCAGAGTTCTGGATTGGCTCATGAATTTTCATGAGTTCATTCAGAGGTTAGATGGTGGTGTACCTCAAAATAATTAGAGGTACCAGGGTGTGCCACAGCAGAAACTAGGTTGGGAACCACTGGTTTAAAATGATAATGAGAGATGGCTTATTCCAAGCCGTAAGGCACAACCTTGCTCAGCATCTCTGAGACTGGAAAGCTGATGATCCAGCAGAAAAGCCATATATAAAAGGCTATCTTTCCATCATCAGCCAGTGAAAAAATTAACAGGTTTGCATGCTGTCAACTTTCATGTGTAAAGTGCATCTTGTGTAAACACTTATGGTAAACGTACATATTCCTATCTTTATGGCCTGGTTTCATGCCGCTAAACACAAGCAGTTCCAAGTACTCCCACAGAATGTTTAAATAAGAAACAGCCGTTAACAGAGCTTCTAGCATGAGAATGGATCACTAGAACAACAGGTGTTCATAGCAAACTGCTGGCTGAGGCAGAATTCTGCTCCTGCGGTTTTTCAGTGAGTTCCTTTGATAGCTTTCTAGTAACTCAGCTGCACTTTTCATCACAGGCAGATACACTTACTAAAACATTTATTTCAAAAGAAACCTGTTCTGAAATCATTGCGGCTTTTATGGTGTGATTACTCTTGGTGTGTGGTTGATGCATATTGGCTGTTAATGACCTAAAGCCACTGCTGTGCTGGCTATTCAGCACTCTGTGTGAAGTACCATTCTTAATAGATGTGTTGCATCATTAAATCCTGAACTGAAAAAGCAGCATCACCCCTTGTTCATAGTCTCGTCAGAGGGGCCAGAGCTTGAATTAAGATGGGAATACACTAGCCTCTCACCTGGAATAAGGCCCTGTAGTTCAGAGGTGGGTAATGTGGGAAGTGTCTGCTCCTGCTTTATGGAAAGTGAACTAATGCTTGATCTCTATTGCTGTCAGTCAGTCATTGTTCTAGAAGTAGGAGTGGCACAATCACCCACACTCCACTCTCAGCTTGTGTCTCCAGCACAAGGACTCCTGGTTGCTTGTGCAGCTTTAATGTTCACAGTTAGGCTTGGGCTTAAATAAGTTAATTTAATACAGGGTGACTTAAAACTACCACTGTAATTACAGGGGTGGCTTGTGTCTACACTGTTGTCCTTGGGTTGGTGGTGTGTGTCCTCACCAAGATCACTTCCACCAACCTAAGGGGCAAGGTGGAGAGCTGGTGGCTCACAGGCTTCCCCTAGGGTGGCCATGTCAATTTCAAGGCTGAGCGCTGCATTTGAGGAGGCTGCCCCAGTGGGGAGCAGGTAGAGCAGCACCTCCACTTCTCCCAGCTGAGAGCAGCTAGCAGCCATGGCCTCTGCACCTGCTACCGGCCAGGCAGCATTGTCAATCATAAGAGTGAGCCATGAAATGGAGATGGTGCCAGCTACAACCGGAAGTGAGACAGGGTAGCACTCATGGGCCCCCCAGAAGGGCTCACAGGGAACCATGCTCTGAAGATGCACAAGGGAGTTTCACCCTGATCAGAGAGGAACAAGATACAAAACACTTTCCTGCTTGTGCCCTCCTTCAGTGGAGACCGATATAGATTCATGGCAGCCAATGAAAGCGTGAGAAGAATTTAAATGGCCATGTGATTTGCAAGAGGGATTTAGTGGACAGAGAAGCATTTCTCAATTACCAAAGAGCTATAATTCCTGCTAATGGCTCTGGTATGTTGTTAGCTTGTTCTTCACTCCTGAGACAAATACAGTGCCTAATTGTGCCATAAGTGTCTCCCATCCATTCTGTGGGAAGCTCTTCATGCTTGCAGCAGACATGTGCAAAAAGACTTGGCTAATTAGTTACAAATTAGTACAGATTCTCTTCATGTTTGCTTTGACACTGTTATAACAGGGTGGATTGATTTTAATCAGATTGATTTAAATCCCCAGTTGTAACCCTGATTTCAGTCAGTGAGCAGAAAACATTAATTTAAATAACTGATGTTAATCATGTTTTGTATTTGTATTTGGTAGTTATTTTTGTGTACAGAAAAAAGTTGCTAACCATTAAAACATGTTGCTTTCCAACAAAATATGGTCTTGATGTTCAATTTGATCTTTTTTGTTAACAAAGAGGATGCATATCTGTGTGCTTTTATTTAAGCAATTATGTAACTTAATTTACATTTTTATTTATTTTAGGACATGGTGAATATTTCTTTGTAGATGATGATTTTTTAATTTGGAAATTCAAAAGCCACAAACAGCTTTTAAAATTTTACTTTGTGTGATAAAACATAAGAAAAAAGTGTACCAAAACATGTTTAGTATTTAAAACAAACAGATGACTTAAACAAAGGAGTTATCTGTAGTTGAACTGAACTGAGTACTTCTGGTCACTGTCTTTCAGTATTTTAGAACGAGTGGAGGTCACCTCCCCTCTAGGTTTTTCAGGAGGGGGAGTGGCTATGTTGGAAGAACAAAACTAGCGCTCCTGCTTTTACAAGCTTCAGTTGATTTCTTAACTGAAATGAAGTACTCACTGAATTGAACTAGCTGAGTAAACTGAAACGATTTAATATTTAATTTAAATTAAATAAAAAAATACATATTTGCTGCCAAATTTCAAAGAAATTCAAGCCACAGGATTGGCGGAAGTTACTGGGAGCCGCAAAAGCGGGAAGACATTGTCCCCTGCCCCCAATTATTTCTGGAAAGAACAAAAGTACAATCATTGAGAAGTAAAAACTGATGGGAAAGGCGGGGTATTTGTTATAATGAAGACATGTAAACTCTTTTAATTTTCTCGTTGCTTGGAATATTCTTAGGCTTTCAGTTTGGGCTGAAATGTTCCAAGCTTAGTCTTGGTCCAAAAGTAGACTCTTTGGAAAGCTTGTGCAAGGTCCATTGGGTTACGGAGGCATGGAAAAATCATTTTTAAGAAAAAGTTTTTTTTTTTTCCATAAGCTCAAGTCAAATTGTTGGAACTTCACAGTTCTGTATACTTGGCCCTCAGTGAAGAAGTTGCAAGACTAAGTTTGGGGGGAAACTTAGTAATTTCAAAGGTACAATGTTTAAAACTACATATTTGAGTAGTCACAAAAAATAGTATCTAGGAGATTATCATTTTGGGTGCCTAATTCCTATCCATAGCAGCAGAGGAATGTTTGCTCAAAATCACTAATAGTAAAGTTCAAACCTGTTTTGTTCTTGCACTGCCCATTTGCATTGTCATCACAAGCGTATGATTGCAGGGAAGAAAAGGGGAGAGAAGAAATTTTGCGCAAAAGTGAAATGTGAAGTGCTTCAGGGAGAATGCACTTTTCTCCACTCATTTAACTACAGTACAGCTTTTGCACAAAATTACACTTGACAAATAGAGATGTTAGTTTGACTTAAAAAGTTCTGGTGTCTTGGGTGGTGGTTGGTTTGTGTGGTTGTGGTTTGTTTGGGGGAGTGGAGAATGACATCAAATGGCAAATTCACTACAGTGTTAAGAGCAAACAAATAGAAAAGTCATAACATTCATGCTGCAACATTAATTTGTCCTCTTAGCATAGGATGGGTGTGTGGGTGTCATCGGGCTAGACTTTAAAGGTATTGAGATGTGTATCTCCCTCTGATTTTTTTTTTTCCCCATAAATTTCAAGATCAGAAGAGGCCATTATGATCATATAGTGTAACCTCCTGTATAATATAGGCCCTAGAATTTCCCCCAAATAATTCCTGAAGCTTATCTTTCAGCAGAAGATTTTACTGGAGTTAGGCTTCTACCCAACTACAGAGCAATCTAGAACACTGTCTGTTGCCTACACTGTCTAGGTTTAATGTTCTTGTAAGAACTTTGCTTCTAAATTTTAGGCAACTGAATTTCTTTCTGTATCATTGTATTAACATGGAATAATACACATCTCTTTCACAAAGCTCTTGAAGACTTTTCTAAAGCACCTTGAAGGAGTGAAATGCTTAAATGTTAATGACTTGCTCATAATAAGGATAACCATGAAATTTTTGAGGGCCCTTTTTTCTCAGCTGACACCAGTTTCTCAGATGATAGCTGTTCTTGCTGTGGTTAATGTTTTCTGGAAGTGGATGCGCTCTTTCAAACTTGAGGGTTTTTTTTAAGACTTTGAGTTGAGCTCCATCTTATGGTTTACCTTTGTGTTAATTTTTCTAGGAAGCAAGACGTCATGCAGAATATTGTGCAAATCTTGGAATCCGTCCAGTTAAAATGGGAGCTGTTTCAAAGCTGGACAGATTTCTCCAGGCTACATCTTTCTAACAAACTAGCCATTTTTGGTATTGGTTACAACACCCGCTGGAAGGAGGACATTCGCTACCACTACGCAGAGATCAGTTCACAGGTGCCTCTAGGCAAACGGCTTAGGGAATATTTCAATTCGGAGAAGCCAGAAGGCAGGATCATCATGACCAGGGTACAGAAAATGAACTGGAAAAACGTTTACTATAAATTCCTAGAAATTACTATTAGCGAAGCAAGATGCCTGGAGCTGCACATGGAGATTGACTGGATACCTATCGCTCACTCCAAGCCAACTGGAGGCAATGTTGTTCAATATTTATTACCAGGGGGAATTCCCAAGAGCCCTGGCCTCTATGCCATTGGTTATGAAGATTGTCAGGAGAAACCACACTCGCCTCATGCAGACCGCAGAGGCCAAGATCCTGGGAAGGAGACTCAGGGGGAGGTAGACGTCCCTTCACCGCAGGCTTCTCTCAGAGTGGAGATGGAGTCCGCCAGAATTATCTACTGTTACCTTGGCATTGCTGAGGTCAGAACTCTCCAGCAGTGCTTGTTTTTACATTTTCAGGCAAACACCAAAACCTTCAGCAAAGAGTGGGTTGGGATCAATGCGTTTTTATCACAGAACTGCATCGTAGAACCCGGGGTGTCACCTAAATCCATCTACATCAAATTTGTGGAAGTGGAGAGGGATTTTCTTTCTGCTGGCTCTTTGGTAGAGTGCCTGGAAAAAGCCATTGGATACCCATTAAAGTTTAACAACTGAACTTTGTCCTTCATAAGGATTAGGGCTCCTGCCTCCTTTCCACATTGGTAACAGACACTTGCGGATCCTGTCTGTTCACAGTGGGGCAAGTAAGACTTTTTTGAAGTGAAAATGAACTTCAGAGTGAATGGTGCTTGCAAATGATTCAAAACAACTTGTCCTGGGCAAGTAAAATATACAGCTCACTTGCTTGGCAGGTCAGTTGGTTTTGTAAAGAGAAGAATAAGAAGGAGAGCCTTGTAAAAATGACTCTAGGTACATTCCACATTGGACAGACCTTATACTTTGCATTTCATATGAAAAGCTGTTTTTTCCACAATGTTTCATTTTTACACATCTGTCTCTATATAAGTGTTATTACAGATCTGAATAAATAAGCAATAGATAATGGCAAGTTAAACCTTGGGTCACATTAAATGACTGTTTTTCAATGCCACCCTTAGCTACTATTGTATATAATTTAGAGTTTCACTTTTTTCACCCATCAAGTGTTTTACTATTTCCAACCAGTGTTGCCTGCAAAGACTTTTGTTTCTGTGATGTATCCCACTTTAGTAGTGTTGACATATCAGCTCTTTTTTAACATTAAAGTAATTCCTGGCCTTTTTGAGTTCTAGTTAGCCTCTTTGTGGCAGTGAGAGTAACCTGACAGCTGGGAAACATTTTGTCAATCCATGCTTATCAATACAATCAAAGCTGTGAGAATTTTGGAACGGGGGGTGGGTGGGTTACAGGGGGGTGGGGGGAGTAAACATTTAATGCCTTTTCAAAACTGTTACTATATAAGCCCCATTATTCTGCTGGCTGGTGCTGGCATTTTGATTTTTCTAAAAGTCATTGATCAGTGAAAGTTGTGACATACAATGAATGTGTCAGTCCTAATAAATAAACCAAACACACACAGACTTCTAGAAATGTGTTTCTCTTACTAAACCTGATTTCCCTGGATGGTCTTTTGGTAAAGATGTTTAGTACAAATCACACCTGTGAAAACCTGCCCCTGAAATATTTCATTCCGTGGGCTGGAACAGTCCCTCTGTCCTGACTGTTTGTTTTTCTTGGTGGGGAGGTAGAGGGAAAAGATTATAAATCTGTCTGTACTGGTAGATGTAGAAAGATAAGCATGTAAGTTTTTCTGTACACAGGTAGGGCACTTGCTCCTAAATCTAATATGGAGCATGATGGTCCATTTAGCTAACTAGATGTTAGTTAAAAATTGCTACTCATTCTTTTCCAAGTGTGTGTGTTTGTGGAGAAGGCAATGTACTGTAACTCAATACTAGGCAGATTCCCAGGAAGGTGATGACAGATTTTTCATCCAGTGGGTAAGCAGGGTGATATGTTTACTCACCACTAGTTAGAGATTAGTAATGCAGTCAATTACAGGTTAAGGTCTTTGAGTGCATCATTCAGTAATTTTGGGGTCAGGGGTTTGAGGTGTGAATTTTGTCGGTAGAAGAGGTAAGGTGAAGTGAAATGCCGACGTAGAGAGGCCTGGTCATCCTCCGAAGACCTGTCTGCATTACCACATTGGTGGCCTCATCCTAGTCCGAGCACCTGGAGCACCGTGACACTTGGTGGACCAAGCATTGCACAGATATCCAATGTACTGGTGCTAGTGCACCGTCTTGGAAACGCTTCTGCTCACATCACTTCAATTCACTGTTCCGGCAGTCTGGAGAACGGCTGATGGTAGTGCTGGGGCCCAGGTGTACACCTCAATCCTGCAGTTACAGCCTGCTGGAGCAGTTACTGGGGGGCTCTCAGGCTGCCAGATCCTGCATCCCTGCCCTGTCGTCCCCTCATGCCCAAAGCCCAGCTGCAGCAGACTCAAGAGACAATGGGTGTACGTAGCTTGTTTGGAAAAGCGCCCCTGCCCACTGTCACGGTTTGTGAACTATAAGCAGAACATATTTCTTCCATACATTTTCATTTTGAAACTGTGATGGTTGCTCTGAAATGTTTGTGCAGATGAAGTCACCATGTAATCATCTGTTTTTGGTAAAACGTGCCTTTTTGATGACTGATTCTCCCACCCTGTGTGCTTATATCTGTGTACGGTGGGCATGCAGAAAATGTGCAAACATGCACGAGGCCCAGCAGCTGAAGATCTCTTAGGGTTGGGCCTGTCTACTGCATCTGACCAACAGAAGAAGACAGCCTTACCTTGCTGCAGGGCAGGGCTGGCGTTACCGCTGACAGAAGAATCAACAATATGCCAGAAAGACGTAAGATAACCATATTATCTGCAGAAACCCCATGTAACCAGAGTTGCACCCCAGTGAATCTTCAGCCTCAGACTAGGCTTATCAATTGTGGCTTTCCAGCAACTGTCTTCCGTGTGTGCAGGACTGGTAGAACTTGAGTTGTGCCATGTGTCATGGGGAGCTGAGGACGGTGAATGGGGTAGAGATTTGCCCACCTTGATTTGCTTAATTCAGTCCCTTGTCTAGCAGTTAGGAAGGAAACACAGGAGCAGAAAGCCAGGAAGTGTAAAAATGGGTAGACGCTTGGGGGAAAGGGAAGTGTATGCTCCCAACCAATCCATTTGCACATCCCTCCTTCCAGCTGGGGTGATAGATTCCTGCAGGTCAGGCCCCTAGTTGAAAATAGGAGCATGGGAACACATGCCATCTTACTGCTGACGTAGCACCTTGGGCCACAAGAAATTGTTTCGCTAACCCAGGGTTCCCACACTATCACTGTGTAACCCATTTTGCTGCTTTGGTAACTGGGGAACCCTGGCATATGATAGGGCCTGCAGGGACCCTGCCACGGCAGGGGAGAATGAAGACAGCGTTCCAGACATGAGACAGTGAATGGTGAGTGTGCCAGGGAGTCCCTGGGAGGCAGGGGGAAGAAGGGGGTGAGACCCAAGGAGAGGGTGAGAAGGGTGCGGTGAGATCTGTCAACATGAGCTATGGCAGTGGTTCCCAACATTTTCTCTGCTGTGGCACACCTTGCTACCTTTAATTAATTTGAGGCACACCACCATACAGTTTCCAAATGAACTCATGAACATTCATGAGCCAATCCAGAGCTCTTTGAGCAGTTTTTCAAAAAATTTTGTGGTGTACCTGCTCAGACCTGATGGCACACCTGTGTCCTATGGCACACTGACTGGGAAACACTGAGCTATGGCATTCACGGCTCCCAAGTATTTCTAGTCTTCACTGTCCCATTCTTCCTTCTTCCCTTCTCCACTGATCTGATATCTCAGTCTCTCCTCACCCCTCAATTAGTTTCTCTGTCTTGACCCTAAAGCAGTGGTTCCCAACCTATGGTCCATGGACCACTGGTAGTCTATGAGGATACTGCACGTAGTCTGTGTGGGAGGAAAAGAGAGAGAATTACTGCAGGTAAAGGTACTGTGATGAGTGCAATATGTTTTGAGTAAGCATAATAAATCATGAGAAATAGCTGTATTTTTAATACCCCTTGATGTATAAGTTGAATCCTGTCAGTCATAGGCTATGTTAAAAATGTTTAAAATGGCTTGCTTACCTGGTGGTCAACAGAAGCTTTTGATGATGATGTAGTGGTCCACATAAAGAAAAAGGCTGGGAACCTCTGCCCTAAAGCTTACCCGTAGAATTCCAGTGCCTGCAACTTCTCCTCACTGAGGACCAATTTATCCTCCGAAACATGCAGACATCAATGTTCTATGTGCATCATGGGGCACTTGGGGATCCTTCAATATCCTGCTTCATCCTAGCCTCTGCTTTTTCCCCCAGGGATGTTTCTTCATGTTGGAACCCACCAGCATCAATCTGCTTGGCTGCCTCAGAACTTCCACCTGCAGTTTCCTGTTGACTGCTACAATGGGGGGACAAACATTCAGAGACCGCTAAACCTCAGCTAGATGAGCTCTGCACCAGCAGCACCTTGCTCGCTCATCTATCAAACACCTTTGCATTGGTACCTACCTGCTTAGGGTACATCCACACCACAGTTGCAGTGAGAATCCCAGCCTGGGCAGGCATGCAAAACACCAGCATGGATGTTGCAGCACGAGTGGAGGCTAAAGGTTATCCACCTGAGCTCATACCCTCCCTACCCTGTGGAGATGCCCCCAGGGGTACAAAGTCCACACTCCTCTTTTTAGCTCTTCTAGCATGAAGCCAACTACCTAAGATGGGAGGCTCAACACTCCCCACTGCAGTTTAGATGTGCCCTTTAAGGCTGCACTTTTCCTAGCTTAAAACATTGCAACTGCAGCTAAGACTTCCTAAAATTTCACCTTCAGCGGTTCAGTGTGACCACACTCATCGGCTTGGCTGGTGTTAACCCATGCCTGGAGTCTACATGTTGTACTTGCTCCACTGTTGTCATGCCGGGGCCCGTGGTAGAGTGGCTTGGAGCAGGGAGGTGCTATCATCACGGTGCACAATCAGTCTTGTGAAGAGATCACATTTCTAGCCATTGGCTGTATGAGTAATGAACTCCAAGGAGCCCCCAAACCTCTGCACGTCCTTGAGGGCACTCTTCCTTCAGCCTCCTGAGGTAAGATCACAGTCAGCTGCTCAAGACTGTCCCGGTCTCCCAGCCAGTATCCTAGAATGAATACTGCCACAGATGCTGCGGAAAAGTGTTCATTCTCTATGTGGTCTCTGTTACAGGCGAAGTATTAAGTAATGCATGTAACCTTCCAAAAGGCTCTTGCAGGTCGCAGTTACAGACAGTGTGGAGTTTTGCTGTTCGCTTTTCAGCTATTGAAAAGGATCCATGCTCCAGGGAAGAGTCCATTGAGGCAGGTAAGGCTGAGCCCAGGAGAGTAGTCTGGGTCGCTTCAGGGGGAAGTTTGAGCAGTGTTTGTTCTTATCTCACTTGCTCTGCAACTTGTGTGCTCACAAGAAGGTTTTTGGTTTTTTTTGCCTTTGCTCTTTAGTCTAATCAGTTATGAAATGTAGTACCACAGAAGTGGCTGGTGTGGAGGAATATCTAGCCACTGTGGCAATCGGATCAATGGGACATGTTTGGAGTAGAATAAAGAGTAAAATGTTATCATCAACTGGTATTTAAATTAGGCAAGCAGTGAAGTGCTGTTCTGTACAAAGTAACCATTTTCTTCATAAGTGGGGAAATAACCTCAGGTCTTGGAACACCGCAGAAATTCACTGGTCATTCTGATCTTCGTCCAGCTGAAGATGATGCATTCAGCTCCATTTAGTTTGTCTCTAGATCAAGTGGATGGAATGCTGGCTACGGCGTTGGGCTCAACAAGAAGTGATTAAGGACTTGATGTCTAGATGGCAGCCGGTAACAAGCGGAGCACCCCATGGGTCAGACTTGAGACTGGCTTTGTTCAACATTTTCATTAATGATCGAGAGCTCAGAGTGGATTGTACCCTCAGCAAGATTGTGGATGACCTTAAGCTGTGGGGAGTGGTAGATAAGAATACAAAGTGACCTAGATTGTGGAGGATTGGGCCCAAAAGAAATTTGTTGATGATCAGCAACAAGTGCAGAGTCCTGCACTTAGGACGGAAGAATCCCATGCACTGTTACTGATGGGGAACTGACTGGCTAGGCAGCAGTTCTGCAGAAAAGGTCATGGGGGTTTCAGTGAACAAGAAGCTGGATATGAGTCCACAGTGTGTCCTTGTTGCCAAGACGACTAATAGCATATTGGACTGCATTAGTAGAAGCATTGCTTGCAGATCAAGGGAAGTGATCATTCCCCTCTATTTGGCACTGGTGAGGCCTCATTTGGAGTGTTGTGTCCAGTTTTGGGCCTTCCACTACAGAAAGGTGGACAACTTAGAGGCCAGTTGAAGACAATGAAAATGAGTGGGTGCTAGGGCCCATAGCTTAGGAGGAGAGGCTAAGGAGCTGGGCTTATTTAGTCTGCATAAGGGATGAGTGAGGGAGATTTGATTGAGGTCTTCAACTACCTGAAGGGGGATTCCAGGGAGGATGAAGCTAGACTGTTCTCAGTGGTAGTACATGTCAGAACTATGAGCAAGGGTCTTGGTCTAGGTTGGCTATAAGGGAAAGCTTTTTCAGTAGAAGGCTGATGAAGCACTGGAATGGATTACCTAGGGAGGCAGTAGAATCTCAGTGGTTTTTAAGCCCAACGTGACAAAGCCCTGACTGGGATGATTTAATTGGGTTGGTCTTGCTTTGAGCAGGGGGTTGGATCAGAGGTTCCTTTGAACCCTAGTCTGCTTTGATATGTTGGATGTGATCATAAATGAAGGGTCCTGTCAGCTCTATAGGGACAAATACTATGACCCTTCCTGTAGGGTTTGCCTAGTATTTTTGGCCAGTTTACTCCCCTCCAAACCCTCATGGTACCATTTGTATCTCAATGTACCCATACTGCATCTTGTAGTCCCTTGCTCCTCGCTCACCCCTGAAACGTGAAGGCACTGAATGCGCCAAGAGGGCTGCTGCTGCTCTGAGCTGCACTACTGTTTGTGGAAGGGAGAGAGGTGTGAGCCTGGCCCACAAGCCGGGGGGGTGCCTACAGGAGTGGAAGAGAGGTTGGTCTTAAGGCCAAGCTGTAGCCTTGCATAGTGATGGGCAGGCAGTGTGTGTGTTTAAAACTGTATGAGGGCTGTTTGGACGTGCTTCTCCCCTGCTATTTAGCTGTTTTCCTTGCTACACTCATCAGTTCTGGCCCCTTACTATGTAAGTGTCACCAGCCTGGATGCCCCTCAGTAAGGCAAAAAGAGTGGTGATACCTAAGAGGATGTAAATAGTCCTGAGTCTCTGTCAGTGTAACGCAGGCCTTCCTCTGGCATCTCACTATGTCAATGACAACAGCCTAGACTCACTTCTCAACTTGACCCTTTAACTGCTGTGTTACATTCAGGACTCTCAGAGTGAATCCATCTGAGGATCACACCCCCAGAAAGGGAACATGTCTCTAAGTCAGTGGTTCCCAACATTTTCTCTGCTGTAGCACACCTTGCTACCTTTAATTAATTTGAGGCTCACCATCATATAGTTTCCAAATGAACTCATGAATAGTCATGAGCCCATGAGCCAATCCAGAGCTCTTTGAGTAGTTTTTCAAAAAATTTTGTGGCACACTTGCTCAGACCTGAAGGCACACCGGTTGGGGAAACACTGCTCTCCTTATCTTGCAAGAAAACCCTTCTGTCTAGACCAGGGGTGGCCAAACTTACGGGACTTAAGAGCCACACAAGTTGATTATTAAACCTTCCAGAGTGGCACTGAGGCGTATAACCACATATTTTTACCTACTCCAAAATTACTAAGTTTACAATTCATTGTGCACTTTAATTTTATTGTAAAAATAGGGCAAATATTGATCCTACTAATGTAAGATTCTAATAATTATTTAAGGTTACCATGAAACTAGACCTCTACAGTAAAAACTTAGCTGTCGCTAGATGTAGAACACTACAGGCTTGTGGCAAGTTTTTTTTAAAATCTGGGCAGTAACTTGTCAAAGCAGTAGGTAAAAGCTCTCTCATATGCTGATCCCTAAGTATTGCACAATGTTTTGAATTTCATTGTGGAATATGATACTTCACAGTAGTAAGTTGTCAAAAATTGAAAGTAATCTAAGTTCAGTTTTAAACTTTTCTTTATATTTTCATTTCTTAGTATTCCACATCATGTTTAGGACTTGTAAAACATGATTTTATTTTAACAAGGAGTAAACTGCATTAGGCCCTATGAGAAAATCTAAACATGCTATGGCTTCACTGACCATGTCACGCTTCCCTCTCCCACCCCCGTTGCCGCTTCCCTGCCATCTTTTACCATGCTGCTCCTTCTCTGCTCTCCCTGACCATGCCCCTGCTTCCCTGCCAGCATTTCTCCCAGTAAACTTGTTCACTAACATACTCATGGACAGTGAAGACAAAAGGTCTGAGGACTCAATCAGACACAATTAATTTTAAAATGAGAGTAATAGTAAGGGAAAACACTGCTCTCATCTTAATCCTATGAAGAGATGCACACAGGGACACCTTTTCAACTGTTCAGATCACAACAGATCAATGAAGTTAAGTTCCAAAGGGGCAGCCATGTTAGTCTAGTAAAGGAAAAAAAAGCAAGGAGTCTTGTGGCACTTAAAGATAAAATAAATAAATATAAATAAATAAATCTGTTAGTCTTTAAGTGCCACAAGACTCCTTGCTTTTTTTAACAGATCAGTGAGAATTTATGGGGACATAAAGTGCAAGATCAGAGCCTGTTTCAGTAAGTGCTTTGGAGTCCATGCACAGAAGATACTATTGGAAAAATCCCATTGAGTTTATTCAGTTTGGGGTCAGGCCCTGTATAAATTCTAAATATCATTATATGGTTTTTATAATACAAAGTAAAATCTTGATTGGTGAGGGATTTTTTTCAGAAAGTTTACAACACAATTTTCCATCCTCAGCCCTTCACAACAATTACTCTTTTGTCTAATGGGCTCAGATACCCGTAAAGTCATTCATGAAGACTGCACTGAAATATAAATGAATTTTGATGATACAAGAAAGAAGAGTTAATACATGTTGAATGGTATTTAATCAGTGGGAGTATAATGCTGTTATTGAACTTTGCAGTAAATGTAAATTATCTTGGTAATTGACTTAGTTATATTAATTAAAATTTTCTTATAAATGTACTAGCAGTTCCTTCTGCAAACAGATGACATACTGATCAATGGACTTACGGAATTTTTTTTCTAAAGCCAGTTTTCAGTAGTGGCGGTCTATTCTAAGTCTAAATCATTTTGCATGCTGAAAATGAGCCATGATCCATAATAAGTACTTGTAACATTCTTTAAATTAATAGAGGTTTTTTTAATAACCTTTTGACAGTAGTCAGTGGTTTTGGATGTAACACTTGTGTCAATTTTCAGTCATTTCTGATGATTCTTATTTAATTCTCAAAATAGAAATACAAGAGAAATAATTTTGTATTATACTACGATATCTGGAAATGCCAGGTGATTTTTAAAAAAGAAAATTAAGTTACAATTGTTTTTTAGGTTTAAATGGCTAGATTATCATCTTATCTGTAGTTCATTATAGACTTGCTCTTGATCAATTTATGTTGCCAGATTTAAAAATATTTACCCAGAAAACAATATCAAAAAAGAAAAGTATTTAAAAAATCATGCACTCAGAAGGTCAAACGACTTCTTGCTGGTGCTACTTTAATTCTGCCTCTGTGCGTCCAGTTTATGCAATGAATGAAGCCTGTGATGATGTAATTAGACTGTATCATAATCCATACAGACAAGGAGGGTAGAATTAATATTGTGTGGGTAAACTGTAGAATCTGACATTTACTTACTTTGAGTGCTTGTCTTTGGACCTAACTGATGACGTTGCTTTTTCCTGCCGGCTCTCACAATGCTGCTCCTCCCCTGCCGGCTCTTACCATGCCACTGGCTCTCTGCTGTTCCTGACCATCGCACATTTCTTGCCTGTCTCCTGCCGTGCTCTTCCGGGAGCCACATTTTTTCTTTAAAGAGTTGCATGCAGCTTGCAAGCCACAGTTTGGCCACTTCTGGTCTAGACAGAGGCTCATTCAGAGCAAACTAATTGATCTACTGATCACCCTGGCTGGCAGACTCAGCATTCTGTACAATTTCCCTTTTCTTTGGAAGCACATTTTACCCTCATCTGTGTTACCATTGAAGGAACCATGCAGTTGATTTAATGATTGCTAATACTCGATTTTCATGCTCTGAAGTGTTAGCCACTGACACTCCTGACTTCTTTAGTATGTAAAATCCAATATTCTAAGAGAGAAAGAGGTGGGAAGTTGCAAGGGACAGAAAGGAGAATGCAGACACCAGGATAGGAGAATAGTGGGGGAAATGTGGAAATACATAAACAAGAAAAGCAATGGAAAAAATAGGAAAAGTGATTAATAGAGGGAGAGGGATAAAAATAGGGGGAAGTAAAGGAGAGACATGGATTTTTTTTTTTTTTTAATGGGAAACATGAAATGGCAATATCCCAAGAAAGAGGTTCAGGGTTTGTAAAAAGGAATCTATCCACGTTTGGATGGAATTCTCTGGTGTGTGTGTGGTGCAGGAGGTCAGACTAACTAATTGTTGTAATCATTTCTAGCCTTAAAATCTAGATTGATAGATGAGAAGGGCAGAAGAGACAATAGAGATTGTCTAGTCCAGTGGTTTTAAAACATTTTTTCTTGGGACCCAGTTGAAAAAACCATGCCTGTGACCCAGTAATTATGACTTTGAGCAATGCATTCTACTCTTTTGGCAGCAGCACAGGGGGTGCTGCAACCCAGTATCTGAGGGTCTACAACCCAGTCTTTGGTCCTGACCCTAAGTTTGGAAAGCACTAGTCTAGTCTGAGCTCCAGTATGG
Source organism: Podocnemis expansa (assembly GCA_007922195.1). Lineage (NCBI taxonomy): Eukaryota > Metazoa > Chordata > Testudines > Podocnemididae > Podocnemis > Podocnemis expansa. The sequence goes on from ML682025.1 coordinate 10,401,549, forward strand.
CACAGGCCATAGGATTTCCTTGAATGAATTATTGTTTGAGCCAGAGCAGATCTTTTAGGGAGGGAAAAAGTCCAGTCTTGATTTTAAAACTGTTCGTGATTGGGGACCCACTGCCACCTTTAGTAAGTTATTCCAATGGTTAATGATGCTCACTGTTAAAAATGTGCCCCTTCCATCCTTTCTGAATTTGTGTTGCTTTAGCTTCCAGCCACTGGGTCTGGGTGTTCTTTAATTTGCTAGTTTGAAGAAGCTGTAATCAAATATTTGTTCTTCATGAAGGTAATTAGACTTTGATTCAGTCACCCTTTAACCTTCTGTTTAAAATTGAACTCTTATTCTATATGCATCTGGATGGATATGACTAGACATGAAATCATGCAAATATATGTAAATATATTCCAGAACTGTGACTCTCGGGCACCTGACAAGTTGCCAGGTCAGGCTTCAGTGTCACACAGGTTTACTTGCCATGACTCTAGAGGGTTTGTCAAGCATTTGGGGATCTTTGGCACTATATGGGTTGTAGGCTTTTTAATACAACTGCACTGTTAATGAGGCCACGTGGAACTGCTGATTTATGACAAGAGGACCACCTAAGCAGCAGTGACTTGGTCTCAGAATTTTTGGAATGGTTCCTCCTACTGGCTCAGTTCCCACATATGGGACAGTTTCATGATGGAGGAGCAGAAAAAGCTGCTCATCCACACCATGGATATATAAATGAGCCGGGCCAGGTATGTGTGAAATGTTACCTGCAGAGGCCACTTGCTGTGGTGGTCAGTGTGGGGGCCTGGGAACAGGGGTTAAAGTAAGCCAAAACATGGGGGAATGCTGTGCCAGGGCCCACTGTTTTTAGGGGTTCAGTGTTCTGGCCCCTAAAAATAGAAAATGGAGCTGGAACACTGCATTCTACAGCCTACTATTTTTAAATGGCGGGCCCCAGAATGCAGTGTTCCAGCTCCATTTTCTAAGGGCCAGAACACTGAGCCCCTAAAAAATAGCAGGTCCTGGAATGGCATTCCACCACGTTGGGCAGGGCAGGGACTTCTGAAAACTCCACCACCACCACCACCCTGGCCTGGTTTCACTGAGCATGCTCAGAAGCTCTGAGCATGTTCAGTGAGACCAGGCTCTAGGCCAAAGCCTCAGCCCAGGCCAGGGCCCTCCCCATGGCGGCCAGGAAAGGGGGTGATAGGTTTTGGGGGGATCTGGGGTGGGAGCAGGCATTTGGGGGTCAGGAGCTGGGGTGCGTGAGGGGGGCCTGCCAGTTTAGGAGGGTTCTGGTGCCTGCCAAATTATACTTTAACTGCTGGTGCCTGGGGAGGGTGCACAGAACATGCTGGCACACGGTAGCTTGGTATGAGGGTGCTGGGCAAGATTGAGAATCCCAGCACCCCTTGGGAAGGCTGAGTGCCAGGGGGAGCTTATCAGATGCCTGTTACATGCCATGATGATGGCTCGGGATCCACACACAGAAGGACTTGGGTAGAAAAAATGGTGGCTAGGTTCTGTTTCTCATGAAATCTCTGGGTGTGATGGGGGCTCCCTGCAGCTGTGACTCTATCCATAGGTGGTCAGTATGCCCAGGACAAGTCACTGGATGTGACGGGCTCACTTCCAAGCAGGGCTGTCCCGAGGGTTGCTGGGCCCCAGGTAAATTACCCTCTGCAGGCCACCCCCAAACCTCTGGCACTGGGGGGTGGGGTTGGCTGGCCCAGGGAAGGGGCAGAACCCTGCACTGCCCCCCCCATGCTGGGGACTGGGCAAGCGGCCAAAAGCACGGCCCAGTGCAGTGCTGCTGGTCCACCCCCCGGCCACACACACTGCTCTGGGCTCTGTGCTTGGAGCAGCAGGGAGAGGACAGGAGGCAGCACAGCCAGGGCGGGGGCCTTGCTTCCTCTGTCTTCTGTGTCTCCAAACCCTCTCTGATCCCAATTCCAACTCAGGCCTTCTTCACTTTCCACACTCCCTGCATAATCCTCCTTGGGCTCAGCAAGCCATGGGGTGGAGCTGTTATCCATCGTGCAGTACAGCAAGCCAGCAAGGCAGTGAAGGGGATGCAAGCTTGCCTTGGCCAGGGGATCCTTACCCTGTAGAAGAAAGAAATGGCATTCAGCGAAACTGAAGGAAAATACCTTGAGTCTGTAAATGTGCTTGGCCATTTGCTATGTTAGGAAAGCCTGTGTATGAGGCTCCTATAATTGAACCAGACTAAATCTACGAGCTGGGTTTCCATGGGGCTTGTTTCAAGTTGCTTCATTTTACAATGTAAAAACTAGCCAATTTCTTACTAAGGTCTGTGCAAACCAAGGGCCCATCTTGCTGTCAGTGAATGAAAACAGGGCTTTCCTGCCTGTTCCCATGCCTGCTAAAGGTATCTACCTGCCAGACCACCTCTGCTCCCGCAGACCTCAGTGAAAGCTGAAGGCGGCAGCACCTTGTAGGAATGGTTTCTGTGTGATTGATTTGTGCTGTCTCCAACTCAGATTCTGTCCCAGCAGAGGGAGCCCCACTGCAATGAATGACCTCTCTCCCCTGCTCACAGAGCTATGGGAGCACCCAAGCTATCTCTGCCTGTTTAAAACAAGCACCCAGGCCACAGCCTGCTCTCAAATGCATCCGAGTAACTCTAGCCATCAGTGGATTTAATCTGGGTTCACATCAATTTACCAGATCAGAATCCAGCCCCTAAAATACTATTACCCCCTTGCACACTTCTCTAATTTAAGTGCCACGTGGCTGTGTCAAATGAGCGCTGCATCTAATGCTCATGTATTGGACTTTTGGGAGGTTAAGTCTCATCTGGGACTCTGTTCAAACCTAAGCCTCACCACCCTGGAAGAACAAAGGCCCAACATGCACCAGCTGAAGGTCCTCCCAGGGCAGACAGGCTCAGGTTTGAACAGAGTCCCAGGTGAGACTTAAACCCCAAAAGCCCAGGCTGCCAGCAGGCGGGGTGGAGCCACTTTTTGTGGACAGTGCTGGCTGGGGCTCCTCCAAAGTGTGCCCTCGATACCTCCTCTTGCTAGCACACTCTGTTAGCCCTTTTCTTGCATTGTCTGACTCTCAGTCCATCTCCTTAGTGGGCAAGTGCTGTGTCTCTTGCAGCAGGAAAGCCTGGGACCTTGAAGGGGGTGGGTGCTGTGAGGCGGGCACTGTCCATGATGCCTGATGTAAAGCTGGAGTGAGTTCATTGTGTTAGTTGGCCATGCAGAAAGGGGATGGAGTGTGACCTGACACTGTCTAGACCTGGGTGGGCTGTCAAGACTCCCACCTTCCCCTGGGTGTCCCAGGTTCACTTGGAGTGACCTCTGGCTAACTGTAGCCAGTGAGACAGAGGGTGCAGCTGGATGGGAAATAGATTTTTCTCCAGGTATAAAATAGATTAATCTGTGACTGGGGCGCACACACAAATCTAATCTGTTCTTTCATATATAGAGATTTGGTTAAATCCTGATTTGATTTAAGAACATGTTAAAGTTGTTACTCTTCAGTCCTAATCTGATTAAGCATCAAGCTAACATTGCCCGTGTTCATCTGGAGGGTTATTTTCCTAACTGGTAATTATTTGGAGCATATTCATTCTTCAAGTGGTAGGGAAGCTGCTAAAGGATTCTCCACAGAGCTACTCTGTAACAGTTCACTTGGGGTGAAGTTCACCTACCAGTGCTTAGGCCTCTTCCTGGCCCTGTGCACAGCACCTTTGTATGAAATGAAGCAGACATAAGGTCCTTCTCATGCCCATGGCTTAACTCAAGTACCCTTTTCTGCAGCTCAACTGGGAATGCCTCACTCTTGTAGTCTGAGATATGTAAAATCTCCATATGTTACCATAACTCTAGCTCACAAAGTGCAGCTCTCTGCCACCTTCTGTGGCTAAACCACTGGTAAGTGGGGCTCCATGTAAGCAGCAGAAATGCACGTTTCAGATCCAAAGGACCCAGGTTCCATCCTTTGCTGTTGTGGGTACATTAAGCAAATAGTTTCTTTTGTGTTAATCCTACTGTCCCTGTTTTAAACAGCTCTGAGTTTTGTTATGATTCCTTTTTGTCTTGACAGCTTTGCACAGATGTCCTGAGGGGAAGAGAACCCTGCACTCTCCAAGAGAGGTGCTGAAAGATAGGGGGGTCTTTGAAAGCTACAGCACTTGTCCATTTCAGGGCTTGTCCACAGGGAAGAGGGAGTTAGTCCCCCACTAGCTCGAATGACTTGGTGTGAAAATGCCTGTGCACGCACAGCATGATTCCTTGCAGCAGCAGACCTACCCCAGCTCTGGAGTCCTCCTTCATAATGGACTGAGTTAGCTGCGGATTGAGTTAGTGCACTGCTGCTGCCCATTGCTTAGGCAGTCCTTCAACTGCTAGCCCACGCTGCTTTGTGTCCATCCCTGACTGACCTGTTTGCTGGTGTATTCTGGTGACCAAGTAGGATGGATGTGCCCCCTCCACATCTAAAAACTGATGTGGCTTCAGGATTGTTCCAGTTGCTCCTGGATTCCAATCCAGCAGCCTTGTATCAATATTACTCCAGCTTTTACAACATGCCTGTAGCTCCTGGAGCCGGGCACTGCAGTAAAGATGCCTGTGGGGGCATTGCTAGTCAGATGCCCGGGAGGGGTGACAACTGGGATATTGCCCCGGGCTGGAGGAAAAGCAAACAATTCAGGAGAACTCATGCTAAACTAAGGCAGCCAGGAACAGTCTGGAAATGTGAAACTGATCTGTCCTCTTCTGTGAGGAACTGGACAGAGTTCTGAGCAATTACATCACTCCTCACCTAAAGCAGGTTGTGGATGCTGCAGGCCTGCTTGTGTGCTTGCCCTGCCCTGTGGAGGATGGGTAACAAATGCCATTGGAGGAAGAATACGAGGCTCCCCTTCGTGATCCAGGATCTTGTTAGGACTCAGGATGCTGAGGGCAAGCATGTAAGAAGCAAACCTAATTCCCAGCCTGGGGTCAGCAGGCAGCAACTATGGAGGGAACTTTGGTGCAAAAGCATCTCTCGCTTCACTTAGTGACATTGCAGTGCTTTGCAGCTTCTGCTGTGGCTGCCCTATGGTCCCAGCTGTTTTTTAGGTACGTGAACTCTGAGCCTTGGAGTCTCTAACCTCTGGCTCCCTCCTGTATGTGTTTTCAGATTACTGCTCAGGCAGTTGGCTTCTGTCCAGCACTAAGGCCTCAGCCATTTACTGCTTACAAGCCCATGCCATGGAGGGTATCTACCTATCTGCCTGTTTTTCCTTCGCCTCATCAGTCATCCCTGGTGTGTGCGTCCTCCCCAGTATTCACCTACTCATAACAGCAGCCAACAACAAGGCACAGCCACCACTTTACCTCCCCACCTAAAGCCTCTTCAAATAAGGGGCAGCTACACAAAATTCAACAGTGTGAGAGTGGTTACAGGAAAAAAACATCTGGTTAGTGCGCTCTGGTTACGTGAGGCAGACGTGGCCTGTAAAGATACAAAGAATACAGCTCCCTGCTGAGGGGACTCTATGTCTGATGAGACACGCTTGGACAGGAAAAGTTTGCTTTCCATAGAGACAGACTGGGGGGTGGGGGAGTGTTAATGCTTCAAGCAGTCAGTGCAGAATGTGACCTGCTTTTCTCTGCACTTTCAGGGGCTGCCGAGGAAAAGAACAGAATCAAAGCCCAAGAAATTGCTTGAGTTTTGGTCTAGACAGGCTTGGGGATAGCTTCACAGTCAATGCCCTGGGATCACTCATGGTTCCTTTCACTCCTGGGTGGTATGCCTTGGTGAACAACTTCCCACTGTAGTATGCTAGTTTGCCCGCCTTGGCACTCATCTGAGTGTCATGTCAGCAAGAGTCAGGCCAGCCAACAACATGCAGAAGGGATTGCTACCCAGCATCTCCCCACTGCTCCCTGCTAACCTCTCCCATACTCCCTAAGCACCTTCACCCCAGCCTGAACGGCAGCGCCAGCCAAGGCTTGGAATTCCTCATGCCATACAACCCTCCAGGCTCAGCTGCAAACCCAAGCAGCATATTCTACACTTCTCAAACTTCCAGTCCCACCCTCCTGTGCAAACCACAGATCATTTCTCAGGTTGACCTTAAGCCTGAGGAAGACTCCAGGCAGAATGTGATTTTTTTAAAAATTTGATTCTAAGTCCAAGAATTCCTCTGGTTCGTGCCAAGCTTCCATTCTGCACTGCACAGCAAGAAAATCTCCAACCGCGTGCACTCAGCACAGAAGCAAAGGAGCATGGGGTCCCTCCCAGAATGCCACTTGCTAGGTAGGCTGCTAATGTGAGCGCAGGGTGATACGAGCTGGAAGAGGATACAGCTCCCCCATGTACATGGTGTTCTTATAGCTTGTGTATTGCAACCATCCAGTTCACAGCATCTAAAATCAAATTAAGCCAGTGTGGACAGGGTCTCAGGTAAGGACCTAACTCTAACCCTACCCCTGAGGAGCCTGGCTGAGTTTTCAGGCTGGGGACAGGGGAGCCAAAAGCCTGAAGTATCCTCACCCCCCTTTCAGGGTCAGGTGACAGAAGTGGTCTCAGGACTGGCTTCTGTTGCAGTTTCCGGGAGGAGCCAATGGATGGATTTGTTACCAAGGCTGCTGCTGACAAAAGAGATAGAGGGAAGCATTTTATTAGAATCTCCTTGTCATCGCAAAACCCCCTGCTCCACCTCATGTGGTGTAAAGAACCACTGCCTTCAAAGTTCTGCCTGCTGTGGCCCATGCAGGGCCAGGCAGCTAATGCAAAGAAAGGAAGATAGGTTTCAGTCTTGTTATCCAAGTCACACTTGCGAACCTTTGTCCTGCGTGAAATCTGACTGGAAGCAATAGTGTGTGCTTGGGTGGATCCCAGCTGCAAGACTGGGACCCAGATGAGACTGACTGGAAGGTACAGCCCTTGGAAGTAAGGAGATCTTAATGTACTTCTCTCTGCAGCTGGTGAACTAGAGAGAGAGATTGAGAGAGAGAGAAATGAACTGCTGGTGGTGGAGAAAGCCTCCCCAATCACCGTATTCCTTGATTCTGCACCCAGGAACTTGCCATAGAAGCTGCCATTTCATACACTTCTAATCTTTGTGACTACAGAGTCACTAGAGTGGGAGAGGTAGGTGAACTTACCAGTTCGGGCCATTAGAGCGACACCATGTGTCAGAGGGAATATCTTTTACCAGACCAACTTCTGGAGGGAGGGAGACAGGCTTTTGAGCCATCTCGAGCTCTTCTTCAGAGGTGAGGTAAGGTGGTCCTACTATCACAGCTCAGTGATGGATGGGACTGATTGTTCAGCGTAAAGAGAGAGCACATATTGTAAGGGGCCTGGTACAGCCTCTGTAGTCCTAGGACAAAAGGAGAGGGCTCATGGATGACTAGAGAGTGTTAACAGCCCCCTCTGTGTTGAACACCCACCACATCTCTAGGTACTTTGTTCCCATGGCTAATTACAGTCACTGAAGAATTTCCACTTTTTCTAACCTGAAGTGCTAATCTAACATCTCTAGAATGAATCTAGTCCTAATGCTGCTCTGCCTCAGTTTCTCCAGCTGAAAAATGGGGATAAAATATCTTTGTGCACTTTAGGCTGAAGCTGGTAGTTAATTGCAGGGCTGACATGTTCTCTATGCTTGCAAATGAGGCATATAAATCCTCAAAGCATTTAAAAGGATGTAAATGTGCAGCTACAGACAGCAAGGTAGTTGGTGAAATCTTGTACAGTCATGCAAAATGTCACCCTGGGTGTTCCTAGACCATCCTTAACTTAGCACTGCAGCCTCCCCCCCCCCCAGTCTCCACTGTAGACCCTCTGATACCATATATCCTATCTAGACCACATACGCTATAAGCCACATACCCCCACTTACAGTGCATAGCCTTGACCTTGGACACTTCCCCCTTCAGCTACTCTCTATGGTCTGAACTAGAGCCATCTTGCTTTTTTACCTTCCGTCAGGCCGGAGACTTCTCTCCCCTGTAACAGCTTGCCATCTTCTGGTCCCAAAACCATGCTACCCCCAAACAAAGGAGTATTAGGTTGACTCTGTTTTACACCCCCTTGCATTTATTTTCATTCCTTTCTATAAGTTCACCCATCTTCGAAGCATCTGAGGAAGTGGAATTTTCTCCCACGAAAGCTCATGCGAAAAATAAATCTTTTAGTCTCAATGTGCCACGCGACTTCTTGTCATCGACCACTGTTCCTTCCCTATCAAAGACCCGCTTTCCAGCTACAGACCCCATAGCTGCCTTTTCTCACTGGACTTTACACACACTGGTTGTGGTACTTCTCTTGGGGGTCAAGGCAGGTCCCACTTTGCCTGCTGCTGTAGGAGTCACCATAGGTGCAGGATGTGTAGCATTTCCTCTGTGGCTTGGAGCCTTGATTGGGGTGTGTGAGATGATTGGTGGTTTTTGTGCGTGCGCGCGCGCTAAAGATGTGCTGTTTATGAGACCAGCAGATCTCTATGAGCTAGGCAGAGATAAGGGGGAACAGACTCTGAAGTGCTTGATGGTTCTGTGTAGGGTCCTGTGGAAGTTCTGAGCTTCATTCTGGCTCTGTGTAGTTGCTTCCTGTCCTCTGTGGTTGAGTTTAGCTGCAGTGTTTTTGGTGGGTTTTTTTTTAAATTTAATTTAAGAGTAAAACCTGCCAGACTGTGAAACAGCTGCACGCAGCATGTCTGTAAATGAGGTGGGAATACAAGACTGGGTGTGAAGATGGTTGCTGACACACTGCAGCTCCATATACTATGTGTCAGTCGCTAAGGAGAGATCACAGACAGTAACTCTGGGTGGGATGGGCAAAGGCTGTGGAAGTCTCCCCATCAGGAACATAGGAGGGAAAAGACTTCATGAATCCTTGAATCCAGCCCCCTGCTATTGTAGACACCCTGTCACATAATCCTTTTCCTAAGTGTGCCAAGCTCCATCTTAAAACAGGTTAGATTGTTTGCCCTTGTGCTGGTGGTTGGGGCATCCAGGACTTTGGGTCACCTCATTACCCCTTGCATCCAGCGTGAGGCAGTCTTGCTTGTGGTAATTGGGTGTCAGCTTCCTAACATCCACAGCCTTTCATCCACTTTCTTCCAGGCCATCAACCGTGCCGATTCACAAGAGGGGCATCCCAGCCTCTTTGAAGTGTTCTCCCCTGTGACAGCCAGTCCCAGCACTGGCTACTCCCAGAAATCCCAGAGTCTCTATCCCCAAAGGGAGCATGTACCCTAATTAATCAGTTTAATCTTATACCGCCACTCCTGTCTAACACACCAGGGCTGATGATGAAATTAAGGAAGTGATATTTAAGAAAGGACAGAGATTCATCTTAGAAACAAGCAAATGTCATGGAAACCGATTGCTACAACACACAATCCGATCCGAAAATGTGAGTTGGAGCTGACATTTAATAATAGTTCCCCTTCCTAGCTAAAAAAGTAGCTTTGCCCCCAAAGTTCTGGCCAGTGCAGAGCTGACTGCCTTCACAGGAAGCAAGGTGCAGGTACCTCCATTCAACATCATCTCTCTGCTCCCCAACAGCCCTTCTTTGCTCCTGTTCCACATTGGATTCCTCTTTCCTGAACATGGGTGGCTACAATTGTGCACACCATCCAGCTGATGCCTCACCTGCTTCTTGTACAATGGCTCAGGCACCCTGGAGCTGCCAGGAGCTGAAGGTCAAGGCCTGGTCCTACAGTAAGATCCGCAGCGTGTTCCTGGCTGGACCCAGCAGGGCCTAGCCCATTATTTATGGCCAGTGAATCGTTGTTGTCCAGACAGAGAAAAGGCTTGAAGGCTGGGACTGGGGGAAAGATACAAGTGGGTGTGGGTGACAGAGCCAGGGGGCTGGACTGTAGTGGCCATGTCTCACACTCACCCTTCCCAATGCTGTGAGTAACAACGTACTGGCTTCCTAGCCTCTCAGCTCACTGGCATACCCCGGTCCCCACATACGCTCCTCTGGTTCTAATAGTTCAGCTTCTTTGGGGCTGGCTTTCCACAGATGGGCTAGAATTGGATGAAAATAAATATGCAGGGGAGTGTAAGACATGGGATCAGGTCATACTGCAACAGCAAATCAACAGTGTGACCTGATCCCAATGTCTTACACTCCCCTGCATTTATTTTCATCCAGTTCTGTACGTTCTCCCTCTTCAAAGCATCTGATGAAGTGGGATATTCTCCCACGAAAGCTCATGTGATGAATAAATCTGTTAGTCTTTAAATGCCACAAGACTCCTTGCTTTTTTTTTTTTTTTTGCTTTACTAGACTAACACGGCTGCCCCCTAGAAACTTTGCCAGACAGAGGACGTGAAGCTAAAAAGGAGGACCTGGCTAGAGCCCTGCACGGATACAAATACATGGATCTGTATCTGACCTGCATCTGCAAGAAATGGTCCACGGATATGTGTGTTGTATCTGTGGATGTGGATATAATGCAGATATCCGTGGATATCTGCATATTTGCAGGGCTCTAGCTCCGTGCAGATAAAAATACGTGGCTCTGTATCTGCTCTGCATCCACAAGAAACTATTCATGGATATCTGTGTTGTATCCGTGGATGCGGACATCCATGGATAACCGTGTATTTGCAGGGCTCTTACTCTGTGCAGATAAAACTACGTGGATTTGTATCCAACCTGCATCCCCAAGAAACGGTCCCCGGATATCTGTGTTGTATCCGTGGATGCGGATATAATGCGGATAACTGCATAGTTGCAGGGCTCTTGCTCTGTGCAGCTGATAACATGTGGATCCGTATCCGATCTGCATCCACAAGAAATGGTGGCGGTTATCCGTGTTGTATCCGTGGATGTGGCTATCTGTGGACGTGCAGGGTTCTAGACATGTCCTCCTTTTGCCTGACGTCTGGTACCCTAGTGGGTGGAAAGTTGCCCCCCTTTTACACCTGGCTGGGCACTAGGAGACTGGCCTGAGCCTTGGGGCACTGAAAGCCAGCCCCAGCTGAGTCCTGCCAGCCCGGGAGCCTCCTCCCATGGGTGTGGGTGAGGAGGCAGGCGCCACATTAACCCCGCAGTGCCGAGTGGGGCTGGCCGGGCTCAGCCTCTCCCGTCCCCGCCCCACCTGGGCAGCCGCCCCGCCCCCGGCTCCTCCCCGCGCCCCGGGCTGGGCTGGGCTCGGCTGGCCCCGGCACCTGCTGCGCTCGGCTCGGCTCGGCTCGGCGGCGGGATGGAGGCGCCGCTGCTGGCCCTGGGGCTGGCCGCGCTGCTGGGTGAGTGAGCGGTGCGTTCCGGCGCGTTCCGGCCCCGCGCCCCGGGGACGCGCGATGGGGCGGGCGGGCGGCGCTGAAGCGGCTGCAAAGTTTCCAGCCCCTGTTCGCCGCGCAGCGTCCCCGGCCCCGGTGGGGACGGACGCCGGGCAGGTGCAGCCGGCGGTGTCTGTGCGAGGGGCCGGGCAGGTGCGGATGGGTCCCCGGGCTGCCGGCGGACGGGCGCGGCGCCTTGGCGAGCTGAAGATCGGGGCTGGTCGCCTGACCCGGCACCTAAAAGACAGCGGGGAGGGCAGGGCTCAGCAATGTCCAAAGGGGTAGCTGTGTTAGTCTAGTCCAGCCCAAAACGGAAAAAAAAAAAAAAAGAAAACCCACCAAAAACAAAAAACAAGGCGTCCTGTGGCACTTAAAGACTAACAGATTTATTTTTCGCATGAGGTTTCGTGGGAGAAAATCCCACTTCGTCAGATGCGCTGAAGAGGGAGAATGTACAGAACTGGATGAAAAGAGGGGCCAACTTACAGAATGGAATGAAATAAAGGCAAGGGAGTGTAAAACATAGGATCAGGTCATGCAGTACAAAGTATCTGATAAAGTGGGATTTTCTCCCACAAAAGCTCATGCGAAAAATAAATCTGTTAGTCTTTAAGTGCCGCATGACTTCTTGGGTTTTTTGCAGGGCTCAACAGCCAAGCTGCTGCACTCCTGAGCATCCTTGTGTGTGCGGAGCTATCCCTGGCCAGGGTGAAGGCATCTCCCCATGTGCACTGCACTCACAAAGTCCGGGGGGTTTTGAAAGGCTCCTGCCTGTGGAGCCAGGTTTCTCTGTACAGGCTGCTGCCCTGGCAAAGTTCAACCTTTTGCTCCCAGCTGCGCCTCGGATATGCTTTGTAAAAAAAGCGTAGGGTTGTTAGTAATGGGGTGAATGGGCATCCTCCCCGTTTTGTTCTCAAAACCGGCTGAACTGGATGATTTGCCCAGGCTTTCCAATCAGAAAATCACCTTTATGGGCAGAGACAAAGCCCCAGAAACAGAGAACAGGAAGGAGACTGTTTGGGAAAATTGCAGGCAGCTGAAAACAAGGTTTGAATGGGAATCACTAGAGCAGTGGTTGTCAGACTTGCAGTCGGGAGCCAGTACTGGGTTGCAGACCTTCAAGCACTGGGTCACGGCACCCCTCACTGCCACTGCCACTGCCAAAAGACCGGAGTGCATTTTTCAAAAATGTAGTTGCTGGGTTGCAGAGAGAAATGATTTTTTTTCAACTAGGTCCTGAGGAAAAAAGTTTGAAAACCACTGCACTGGGCAACTCTACCTGGAGTAGCCCTAACCCAGGGCTGTAGCTATGGTGGGGCGAAAGGGGCAAGGCCCTGGGCACCAATTTGAAGGGGCGCCAGACCCTTTCCTGGCCACCAAGAGGAATGTGTCTTAAAGGCATATTCCTCAGGGAGCCAGAGGAAGGTGCTCCCTGCTCAGGTCCAGCTGTGGCAGGATAGGGAACCCCTGCTGGGCTCTACCGCTGTGGCAGGGAAAGGGAAACCCCACCCGGCTCCAACCACAGGAGGGAAAGGGCCCCCCCCCAGCACTGGCTGTGGAAGGGGAACAGGTCCTCCCACAGCGCTCTGGGAACAGGTCCCCCCCGGCACTCCGGCCGCGGCAGGGGAACGGGTCCCCCCCCAGCACTCTGGCCACAAGGGGGTAGGGAACCCCCTGCCCGGCTCTGGCCACCGGTACAGCGGATGGATCGGATGGGCCCCAGATTGGGGCCGCCTTTGGGGCTGTTTGCCCCAGGCGCTGATATTTCCAGATATGGCCCTGCCCTAGCCCCTCCCTGACTGAAAATAGATTCCAAGGGCTGAAAGGACCATTTGGATCCCACTGCGTGACACAAGCTGTGGAATTGCTCCCATTGATTCCTGCAGCAAGCCTGTGAAGGCCTGTCTGATTTCCTGCAGGTCTCTGTGTGTCTGTATTTCTAAGGTGTGGGTCGTGGAGTTACCCAGATGTTCTGGATTTGACTTCCAAAGCAGCCCCTGGCTTCCAAATCCGTCTGCTGAAGCTGTCACTAAGGACGCTTCAGATTTGGAAGAATGAGCTGCATAGTAGGCCTGGTCTACGCTGGAGAATTGGGGTGGTGTAATCTGGTGGTCAGGGGTATGAAACAGCCACACCCCTGAGCAGTGTAACTAAGCCATCCTAAGTCCCTGTGTAGACAGCACGTAAGTCCATGGAAAAATTCTTTTCTCGCCCTAGCCACAACTTCTTGAGGATGGGGATTACATATGTGGAGAGGAGAAGCCCTTTTGTCAGTGTAGGCAGCATCTCCAGCTGTGCTGCTTTAGCGTTTTAAGGGTAGGCAAACCCCTTGTTTGCCTGGGGAGCCACAGCAGTGTTGGAGTGAGTTCTGGATATATCTTACTGCTGGCAGTGACGGGCAGACAGAGGTCATGCCTACAATACATGTTTATGTTGACCTAAGTTACAGCCATTTACAGATGCTGGAGTTATTACATCACTGGTATGTGGGCACGGTTGGCTGCTCATGCAGGCAGTGCACATCATCCCCAGATGCATTGCACTAAAGCAGAGTGTAGTGCACCATGGGTAGCCATCCCACCATGCAACTCATCACTTCAATGCACCGTCCTTTAGGAGGTTTTTGCAATGTTTGATAGGGCTGAAATAAGTTGCAACAGGGGGACTGAGAGCATGGTATCAACTTCCCATAATGCAGGGTTTCCCCATGTCATAATTTCATGTGCATTCCAGAATATTTCATGTTGCCTTTTCGAAATCCCACAAAAGCCATATGGCCCTGCTCGTTGTCTGTCGTCAGTGACAGAACCTGCACAGCTGTGCCCTGTTCTCATGAGTGTTGTAAGCACAGGCTGCCTGGTCCCACAGCATTTGTAGAGCTGCAAAAAAGATGTTGATTCCTTGTAGGCTAACTAGCATTGGGGCATAGTAAAAAACAGTTCACGGTCGTTGCTGGTGTTCATGGAGCAGTTACAGATGGTAGACTGCTGGTTCTGGAGCTGAGAAACAAGCACTGATTGGTGGGATCACGTTGTAGTGCAAGTTTGGGAGGATGAGTAGAGGCTACAGAACTTTTGGATGCACAAGGCCACTTTCCTAGCACATTGTGCAGTGCTCACCCCAGCCCTCCATTGCAGGGACACCAGAATGAAAGCTTGCACTGACAGTGGAGAACCGAGTGGCAATCTCACTGTTGAAACCTGCAATGCCAGGTTGCCACTGGTCAGTTGGGAATCAGTTTAGCGTCAAGAGTGGCTGTTGCCATGGAAGCATGATGGACCATTAATCACCTCCTCTCCAATGGACTGTGAATGGGCAATGTGCAGGGCATAGTGGATGGTTTTGCAGCAATGGGGTTTCCAAACTATGGTAGGGTGATAGATGGCGCACACAGCCCTTTTTCAGCACTGGCCTCCCTTGTCCCTGAGGATTTCAGCAGAAAAAAGCTGCTTTTCTGTGATTATGCAAGAATTGGTGCATCACCAGAGACGTTTCACTGACATCAGTATGGTCTGGTCAGGGAAGGTGCATGATGTTTGCATCTTTAAGAACACAGCATTGTTCAGAAAGCTGCAAGTGGTGACTTTCTTTCCTGACTGGCAGATTAGCATTAAGACTGATGAAATATCAATAGTGATCCTGGGAGACCCAGCTTGCTTCTTGCTCCTGTAGTTTATGAAGCCATACGCTGGCCACCTTGACAGTGCCAAGGAACTACAGGCTTGGCAGGTGCAGAATGACAATTAATGTGCCTCGGATTGTTTGAAAGATTGCTGTCATTGTGTACTTAGGAGGTTGGACCTCAGTGAGAAAAAACATCCCAGTGTTTATATCTGCCTACTGTGTTCTGCATATGTCTGCAAAGCAAAGCGTGCAAAGTTTCCACTGGAGTGGGGACAGGGTGACTCTGCTGAATTTGAAGAGTGGATAACAGTTTTGTTCTGTACCTTGAAAAAAAATTACAAAATGTAATCAATTAATGGAGCAGAACTTCTGAAAGGGAAAGATCACTCATTTCCATTTCAAGCACACGTACGCCAACCATGGCTTTCCCAGGTCAGTGTGAAAATGTGATTGTCTTTAATTTCCCTGGATGGAATGGTGAGGCAGAGAATCAATCCCTGATGTCACATCGAATATTTGGGGTGGGGGGTGATATGGGGTGATTCCAATACTGAGTTTGGCAGAGGATTACAAAGGACCTCCAGGAAAATTTCATCAAGCTCTCTCCAGAGGATTCATGGACATCCCAGTGCACATAAACAAATTCCTGCATGGGGCTCCCTCTGCCTAGGGTTACCAGACACCAAAGCCTGGAAAGGAGGACAGGGAAGTACGAAAAGGAAGACATTGGAGGGCACATGGAGAAAATGTAGTATTAATGTAATATTCTTCTGCTTTCACAGGGCCCTGGAACCTATGTTCCCTCTAAGCTGTGCATGTGTGTGCGTGCACACAGGCTGGGAAGCCCCTGCACACAACAAAATAAAGTATGCACAAAAAATTTCAATGATGCTAATATTTTTGTGCTACTTTAAGAAGGCTGTTTTAAATAGCATGTTTCAAATAAGGTTTTGTAATTTATAAAACATTTCCATCACCATATCAAAATAAAATTTTAGATATTATTTGCATCATACACACTTGCTTCGTTGCGCTCACAAGTTTGACCACATTCACTGGAGTTCGCACAAATTTGGATACTGGTTCTGAAAATTTGTACAAAAGAAATTTTTTGCGCACACAGACCATGAAAAATTAGGGGGAACATTGTTTGGAACGCATCCCCCTAAAAATAGGGTGTTCTAGGGCATTCCAGCATCCTTTAACCCCTGTTAAGTAAAAAGCCAGACAAAATCATGTATTTTTAAAATGCCTGCCAGACAGAGGACCTGAAGGTGGCTTGGCATCAAGTCACTCATTGGTTTCCTGGTACGCCTGCCACAGCTCCTTGGCTTTCACACAGCACTACTGCTGGTCCCTGTTGTAGCTCTTCTCCTGCCTCCTCCAAGCAACCTGCTCATAGGTATTGCTCTTCCTGTGACTGGCTCTGAGCAGTGCTAGCATTGCTTCTTCTCCCCACAGGCCTAGGAAATCTAATATCTCCTGTCTACTCCAAGGGGTGGTGCAACTTGTGTGGTCAGCTGTGTAGTTACACTCAACAGTGGAGAGCTGCTAGGTGCTTAGCACACTGGGCTTCCAGAAAAAGGCAAGTAAAAAATATTTTGGGCTTTAATGGAGAAGGCAGTGGAGTTCACAACAGTGCCAGAGTGGTCACTGAGGGGCATTGTGGGATAGCTTGTGGAGGACTGCAAAAGTCAATGTAAGTAACACAGTATCTACATCTACACCATCTCTGCAACACCCTGACTGTGGTGACCATTACTCAACAAAAGTGTTTCCCAAACAGTGTGCTGTGGCACACGTGTGCCATCAAGCCTAAGCAAGTGTGCCATGGAATTTTTTGAAAAAACTACTTTAGTTTTGGATTGCTTCATGAATATTCATGAGTTCATTTGGAAACTGTGTTGATGTGCCTCAAAGTAATTAAAATATCAAGGTGCACCATGGCAGAGAAAAGGTTTAGAATCACTGCTCTATGGTGCTCAGTGAGATAGTGTTATTAAGTCAGTGTCATGGGGGACTTGTGTTAGCAGAGCCAAATTTAAGTGTAGATGCATGCACGGCCAGTTAAATTAAGCTGCCTTGTGCCGATCTAACCACATCATGTAGACTAGGCTAGAGCCCAGTTAGATTTTCAGAGATTATGTTGGGGCCCTGGAACAGTTGATATTGTGGGGATGCTGAGAGCCACTGCACTAAACTGTTAATCCATATATAATAGAAATCACTTCAAGACAAGGGGGGGGGGGTACGCAGCATCCCTGGTACCCTTAATTCCAGCACATATGGACCAAGCAGAGGTTGCTATTTTTTGTAGTGACCATTTTTACCATGCTTTGTTTTTTACCATTGTGGTTCTCACAACCCACTGTTGCCTGAACTGTTCTCTTGTCTTGTGTTGATTTGACTAGATTTAATTTAGACTGAAATATGCTGGATTTAGCATGTGCTTAATCTGTTTGTAAGGCACTATGTAAATATGTAAGGGCCTTTATAAATTGTTTGTGAAGCTATAGCTTGTGGAGGCAGCAACTGCACTAATCCAATTAAAAATGTTACACTACAGATCCCCAACCTGGACTTGTTGAAGTCGCCAAGAGCCGGAAGAAAAGAGTCATTTTTAGTAACCGAAAAGTATCGGAGATAACTGTGTAATAACTTTGCAAATGGCTGTGACAGTCACCAGCATTGGTAGTCTTATTCTGTAGAGACGCATCCTGCAAGCCTGTCGCTTTCCCTCATTTAGTAGGGCTGGTGAAATTTGGGCTTGTACCCAAATGGATTTTCTATCTTGCCAGTGTAAGGTGGTGAGTTCTTAGGCAGCCCTACTTCCTACTGGCTTCTTTCCTTTACCTCTTGCCCTCAACACATGCAGTCCAGTCCCACCAGCTCTCTCATCTTGTA
This sequence comes from Podocnemis expansa, assembly GCA_007922195.1. Taxonomy (NCBI): domain Eukaryota; kingdom Metazoa; phylum Chordata; order Testudines; family Podocnemididae; genus Podocnemis; species Podocnemis expansa. Next base: position 10,419,320 of record ML682025.1, read on the forward strand.
GGGCCTGGTAAACAGGCCACATCATGGATCCAGGTTGGTGATTTGTCATTGTAACCTTTCCAGTAACAGTACAAACCATTGCAAGGATATGACTGTAAAACAGGATGCTTGTGGGTAGGAGTGCAGCATAACCCTGCCATGAGGCTTACTACCACGTGGCAGGCCCATGGGCTACCCTACTTTAATGGTTGCAGGATGGATCTTTGAGCTTCCCCTGGCACTAGGGGCAGCTCTCTCCAGAAGTGACTGAACTGCCCCCACCTTCAGGGTATAAACTTTTGTCACCACAGGAAAATTGAGCTAGAGAATTAGAAAATTCTGAAAACAGCAGGCTGTGGATCAGCCCCCCACCCAACCCCCCGAAGCTGCATTTGCTTAGGATGTTTAAAAGTCAGGTGGGAGGGGGTGGAGGGGAAGACAGTGTTGCAGGAACAGTCATGCACTGGGCCCTGGGCAAAGGGTGTGACTATTTCCACCTCTAGTTTCCATGACCTGATCGTGATGGATTGAGGTCCATCCAGAGTCATTAAACAAAGAAAAAGTAATGAGGAAAAGGTCCCTAGTTACAAGGCTTAACTGGGGCAGCTGTGACAATGCAGACTCAGTGTCCAGGGCACCCATTAGGCTGGGTGTATAAAATTCCCATGAGTCTTCTCCTTTGCAAAGTCAGCTCAGAACTTTGCAGCCAAAGGGCAAAGTCTGCCTGAGCTGAAGTAAAAGGAAAAAAAAAAAACCAAACAAGGAGTCTTGCGGCACTTAAAGACTAACAGATTTATTTTTCACTTGCGTTTTCGTGGGAGAAAATGCCACTTCATCAGATGCTTCGAAGATGGGGGAACTTACATCTTTGAAGCTTCTGATGAAGTGGGATTTTTCTCCCATGAAAGCTCATGTGAGAAATAAATCTGTTAATCTTTAAGTGCTCCAAGACTCCTTGGTGGTTGGTTTTTTTTTTTTTGTTTGTTTTTTTTGCTGGACTAGGCTAACACGGCTGTCCCTTTGGAACTGAGCTGAAGTGCCTGTTGTGAGAGTTTTTTTCTTGTCGTGCTGTTTCTGATCCCTTCCTGTGCTTAGTGCTGTATGTTTATAAGGGACAACAGCTGGCAGGATGAAATAGTAGAGGAATGAGCATGAATGCTGCTCCCCGTTTTGCTTGGCATCATCAGTTTAATGGTTTTTCAGCTTCAGCACGCTCTCAGAAAAAAATAGCAAGGAGTCCTGTGGTACTTAAAGACTAAGAAATTTATTTATCGCATGAGCTTTCATGGGAGAAAATCTCACTTTATCAGACACAAGCTCATGCGATAAATAAATTTGTTACTCTTTAAGTGCAACAGGATTCCTTGCTCGTTTTGCTGAAATAGACTAACAGAACTGCCCCTCTGGAACTTGGCAACATGCAAAGCTCTCTCTGAATGACTCTTAAGATGCTCCTTTTAGGAATCCAGGGTAGTGGTTTTCAAACTTAGGGTTGCGACCCAGTACTCGGTTGTAGACCCTCAGGTACTGGCTCTCGACACACCCTGCTCCTGCTTCCGGAAGACTGGAAAGCATTGCTCAAAGATGTAATTGTTGGGATGTGAGCACAAATGTTCTTTTTCAACTAGGTCCAGAGGAAAAAAAGTTTGAAAACCACTGGTCTGATGCACTCACAGTCAGACCCAGCAACAGGAAAGCCCAGGCCTTCTCCCAGAGACTTTTGGTTCTTCCAAGAGCCTCTTGCTTCATGGTGTTGATTACAAATCGAAGTCAATTCCCCACAAACTAGATTCATACCTGGTTGCAGCAGCTGCGAGCCCTGGGATGGGGGCTGTGCATTGCATTGTGTCTACAGTGAGGCAAGCCAATCTGACTGTGTTTGACTTGAGCCTAAATTCCTCCCTGATATAAATACATTGAACTCAGCCAGCTACTTGTGCAGTGAGTTCCTAGCATAATGGTGGTGTTTGGGTCCCACTGTAGTAATGAGGACAGTTCTTGCTTGAGACTCACTCCCTACCCGCCGGCATTCCTGTAGACTGGCAAATGTGGATTCAAAAGCTGGGCCTATGTCAATAGTTTTTTTCTTTTAAAGCGCCTGGAGTGGAACAAGGTTGTAAATTCATCTATCTGCATATGGGGGAGGGATCAAAGCGAACCCAGAAAAGGGGATGCAGGCATCTCTTCTGATACCTGCCATTTTTAGAGCTTGGAGGCCATATGAAATTATCTTGGTGTTTCACCATTTTTCTTGTTATGATAGTGTAACGGAAACTCAGCAGCACAATGACACTGTATGGCAAACTAATTGTCCATTTCTTCTGTTCAGTGCAGTAAGAGTTAAAGCGAGTCAGCCAACTTCTATCTAGAATAAAGAAGTCACATTTTTCATGAATTTTACTCCCTTGAGTATAAAGTTCCTTCTGCCCCAGGGTCGTGAGAAATGCAGTGGGGGACTTTCTCAACATGCACTGCTCTTAAAGCCAGCTCTTCATATCTTTTAATTTATAAATAGTCCCTGTTTGCAAACAGCCAAACTTTCTACATCCTTGAGTCAGGGAAGGGAGATGCCTGCTAATGCATATTCATTTTTGTAAAGCCTAATATTGGTGTCCATTCTGGCAAAACATTACATAGTGAGAGGTCAATGTCCCTTTTTTAGGATTTCTCCTTCCACTTCCCCACTTTAGTCTCCTATGATGCTTTCTCCTGAACTCTGTGTACGTACCAGCTAGGGTCCATCATGTTAATACCAGTGTTTTTGGGAGAGTGCTTGTCTCTTGCTTTAATTTGTCTCGGTTTCACATCACGTAATCATCTTGATCCTATAGAGCGAGGTCATCAAAAGAAATCCGCCTTCATCCTTTAATTCCCAAATGTTTAATAGCTTATGGGGTGGAAATCTGATTGGAAGAGTGCAGCCTGGAATTAGGAAGCACAGTGGAATGTCAGCTGTTTCATTTCTGGGACATTTCAAGTTTTATGGGATGAGATTTTCTTGGGACCTTGAAATATCCTGAGTGGTCAAGCATGATGTCCCAATTTAAATCTTAGAAGAGGCTTGCTCCCACCCATCAGTCAGAGGGGGTCAGAGCTGGTTTGTAACTACTCCTAGTTTTGCTTCCAAATATACGATAAGCCCAGTGTAACACACACATGCACTTCAGTGAATTTAATCTGATGGATATCGATAACTAACATGGCCAGGCATTAATTGCCATTGCACTGGCCGCTCATACCTGAAGACTCTAAAGCAGGAGATGCTAATGATAAGTCTGCAATGAAACTAATGTCCTTGTAGCTCAGCAGCTCCCTGGCTTTTAGCTCATTCTGGTTAACCTGGTAGATGATGCATTTTCTCTTTTAAGGTTGTTTTTGGCTCTTTGGGGGAGAGGCACTTTGCCCTGGGATCTCTGTCATTTTCAGATCCCTGCCTGTCTTGGCATGCAAATGCCCATCTCCCTTGGTGGGTGGCATCTGCCCTTAGTGACATACCTGCTGCCCTCCCAAGTCTGGTGTCAGTGCGAAGGGGCTGATGCCCTACCATTGCCAGGAAAGTAGTTAGCGCTTATCCCAATCCAGGGATCCTTGATGTTGCCAAGGACAGCCTGCCGCTCCGTTCGACTTCCCCCGTGTGCTGGTCCCATGCCAGCTACGAACAGTGCCACATGCCCAGCGGAGCTACACACGCTGAACAGGATTTGCTCGAGTCCCTAGAGGGACTGACTCCTCCCTTTTTAATGCTCCCCACACTACGCCAAGGCAGCCTGAAGTTGGTAGGGAGGGGTGCAAGGGCAGGATGGAGATGCTCCTTCTCTAGAACCCCTGTTATCTCCTGCCGTTTCTTCCTCCCTAATTGATCCTTGAGGGCCTCACAGGCTGCTCTGTCCCTGGGTGAGGTGTGCAAGGACTCTCTCCTGTTGAAAGGTGTGGAGCCCTAGAAAGCTCTGCACTGTTCTTGTATGTCATTAACAGCTGATCTCTGTGGACACTGGCCCCAGGGCACAAGGAATGGGGGAGACTGAGCCATGTGCTATGATAAAGGTGGGGAGAAGTCTCTTCTTCTAGCTTTACCAAGGGCTTTTATTTCCATCTCTCCCCTTGTAATTGGACCCCAGGGAAATGGCTGGGTACACTAGTAATCCCAGCAAAGCAAGCACCTGCTGTGGGCTGGGCAGACTTCCGGGAGGAGGGCCTGGGAAGGGAGGAGACCAAGCTGTGTTGCTTGTATAGACCTGAATTTTCCAAAGTGACAGTGATTTGGCGGACCTGACCTGACCTGAAACCCCTTAAAGGGGGCTGATCTGCAGAGTGCAGCTGTGCAGTGCTTTGGAACAGCAAGTCCCTTTCTAAAAGGTAAAATTAGGCTCTTGGAATTGCTGGTCATTTGAAAACATGGATGAGAGGCAAGTAATGAAGTAAGAGAGTGGAACGGAGAGGAGGGGGAAGACTCCCTTAGGCCAGGGAAACCATGTCTTGCCATGGACTAGTGCAAGGTGAATCCGTATCTGTATAGTCTGTTATTTGGGTCGGGCTAGTCTTGGCTCCTGCTCCATAGGCATTTCTTCTGAAAGCACGCATCTATGACCTTGCTGCCTGGCTGCAGATGGACCCCTGCTTTTGCTGTTTCCAGGCCTCCTAGGGAGGTCAGAAAAGAGTCCTCAGGCAACTGGGGGAAAAGGGGGTTTAGGCCACAACAGCTGTGATGGTGTAGGAAGGATTTGAGCTAAGGAAGCAGAGTGGGGATTTCTCCTTTGGCTGGCAGCACGTGAATCTGAACTAAACACTGGGGGAGCAACTGGTGCCTGGTAGGAAAGTTACAGGTGCTCCTAGCAACAGCACCCAAGTTGGAAGAAGATGCCCCAGCTGGGAGGCCCCTGGTGTCTCAAGGCAGTTCTTGCCCCTGCCAGCCCCCCTGCCCTGCAGGGGAGACAGGAGGGGACTCTGTGCCGAGACAAATTGGCGGAGCTGGCATTAGGAGCTTCTGGGTGCCAAGCACGTCTGAAAAGCTGATGTGACTGTCTGGGCCTCATCTGTGCAATGGTGGGAGGGCAGAGCAGTTCTCTCCTCACCCACCGTCTGCTGGGTTTCCATGTGCTGCTGGGGGACACAACAGTACCATGAAGGGGGCATGTGCTGAAGAAACAGAGAGAGGACAGGCACCAGCCTGGCTTGAAATGCCATTGTGTGGGTACCTCTCCTTGAGGGGCTGGGACTCCTGCCCCCCCAATGAGTTAAATCAAATGGGGGGGGGCATTTAAACCTTGCCTTGTTTTGATTAACACCCTGTGGACACTTGTTCCTTAATGAGACCATCCACCCATGGGTTTAATCAGGAATAGCTCCCTAGATAAACAAGCCCCACCCCTTAGGCATGAGGACAGGAGTGCACCAGGGAGCAGTGGCTGGCTCTGAGCATGTGTGCTTTTGCTTACCTTGTGTTTACTAGCTCCAGCAGTCTGAGGTGATCATGCTGTTAACTTTTTTTAGCTGAGTTCATTTAAATGGGCACACATGAACAGCCCCTGCAAAGAGCTGCTGTGGAGGTAAGTCACGTATGAGCAGCACCCACCAGCCTTAAGGGTTTGGAAATGAAGTAAACTCCCCAAACTCATGAGGCTTCAGAAATAACCACTGAGGATGCTGGTCTCTCTGTGTGGAAGCTTTTAGGGTCATTCACTTTTAGCTTTTCTCTGCAGCCATGAGGGCTAGACACTTATTCCTCTTGTACTGAGAGCCAAGAGTCTCCCCTGATCACCTGACTGGGAGTTGGAGCTGCAAGGAAAGAGCCCAAGATCTCAAAACTTGTGATAAGATGGGGAGATTTGGTGACACTGTGCAGTGCAGAATCTGTTTGGCTGCATCTGCAATGACTCCTGTTAATGACACAAACTGAAATGCCAGCACCTCCACCTCCATGAGCCCTTCTTCGCAGCGGTGTGGCCAGGAAGAGGACTTTATCCATTAAATGGGCGGTGATGTGAGAGACTCATCTGGGACACACAGCTCATGAAACTGGGTGTGACTCAGACCTGGGTTCCCACTAAGCCTCTAGCCCAGTGGTTTCCAACATTTTCTCTGCCGTGGCACACCTTGCTACCTTTAGTTAATTTGAGGCACACCACCATATAATTTCCAAATGGACTCATGAATATTCATGAGCCAATCCAGATCTCTGAGTAGTTTTTCAAAAAATTTTGTGGCTCCCTTGCTCAGACCTGAAGGCACACCGGTTGGGAAACACTGCTCTAGCCTTCGACAGAGTTTGCACAGCCAAGCCATATTCTAGTGGAGTCCAAGGCTGAATGGTTAGCTCTGCTCCTTCCCATCCAGCCCAGCCATTATATTGTTGGTCAGGCCACAGAGATGGGGAGAATCATGCAGAGATGGAGTAAGTCTGTTTTCTCAGGCCTGTCTGGGGAGTAGAGGAGAGACATAGTGCAGGGCTATTGGCAGGAGAGAGGGAACCGGAGGGAGATGGTCAGTGAAAGGGAAAGATTGGTTGACATGGAGTGGGGAACTCCAAAATGAAGGGATAGGAACAGTACAGCTAGTATCCAGGCTATTCCGTCTACCCTATGAGGTTTAATAATGCTCTCTGATATTTAAACAGCAGTACATGTTCTATTTAGTGATTGTGTCTGTTTCTACCACTGCAGCATTGGTGCAGGCGTGCAGGACAGGCAAAGGCCTGGGTTACGGGGTGTCCTTCATATACCATTAAGTTCATGGAAACCGTAAGCTCTTTGGAGCAGAGATCATCTTCCTGTGTTTGTACAGCTCCTAGCACAATGAGGCACTGAGCCATCTCACGGCTTCTGTCCACTACTGTGATACAACACCCTGTGGCTGGGCATTGACAGGTTTATCTAAGGTCCTATACAGAGTTGTATGAGAGCTGGACTCTGGTGCACCAGCACACAAGGGGCAGAATTGGGGCTGAACTTGTTATGAGCTGGGGGATACCTTGATTTGGGCTGAGTTGAACCCTTGTTCGCATTTGTGTGTGAATGAGTTCTTCATGTGTGATAGCTGTGAGATGGTTGAAGGGCCACACCAAAAACAAACCCTCATAGGTTGCCTGGAAGGTTGTATGGGAGTTCAACTGGGGATTGTGACCAGGTGCATGCATGAGAACGGGCAAAGAACTGGAGGAGAACAGAGTGGGGAGGGGCTGAATGCCTAACAGGAGTCTGTGGGCATGGTGTGACCCTGGATGGGAACAAACTAGAGACCTTTTGATCAGGTATTGGCTTGATAGGCTCAGCCCTGAAAGCTAAGAAGCGGTCCCACCCAATTCAGATATTCAGGACTTTGCACGTTCCTTGTAAATAAACAAGTTGCAAAAGAAAATACCTGACTATCAGTTTCTCCTGCCAATGGGAACATCCCCAGGGGCCTTGAACTTTGATTAGCAACTTGGGTCATGAAAGGGCCAATGATCTGAACAGTTAGTGCCACATTTCCTGGCTTTCAAGCAGCTAACCTTTTGTTTTTGCCTGGAATTAATGTGGTTTTTGTCCAAGGGATCAGAGGCCTGGCTAGGGGTAAGGGATTCCTTGCAGTGTGGCTGCAGCAGACAGTGGGTGCTCTGAGTGGGGTGTGAACCAGTGCTTGGCTCTCAAGGCTTCAGCTGGTGTTTGTCAAAGCTGCAGATCTTGGTAGAGGAGTGTGAGTGGCAGCATGGGAATCCCTTGCTCTTTGCTGCTTCTGATCCTACTCCTGTCAGAAAAGGTGATGTGGTAGGATTCCCTACTGGCTCCTCTGCCTGAGAATCTTCTCCCACTGCTGCAGCCTCAATGAAGGGCTGGGGATGCCCTGTGTAATTGGTAGGGCCGCATGGTTTTTCTTACTGGAATCCATGGACAGCCCTGAACCTGAAGTGAGGTGGGAGCTGGGCTCAACAGAGTAGGGCTGTGATTCTGTGGAAGTGCTCCACTCCGAAGGTTCCTCCTAGCAAAACTGAGATGGGGCACCTGCCAGAAAGAGAGAGAGGGTGAGACTGGCTGGGGAGTGGAGAGGGCTCAGGAGAGCAGGGGTGCAAAAGCCATAGGAAAAGGGAAGGCTCCGACTGCTGCAAGGAGATCCTGGGCCTTGGCTAGCAGCTGTACACTGTCTTTCAGGGTAGCCGATGTTTGCTTTTTGAGCAGGTCGATCTTGGAACTAGGTCTGGTCCTTTGACAAAACTCACATTGCCTTCACTGAGAGCAGGGCTGGTCCATGGTGAAGGAAAAAATCCAGGGCCTGGTACTGCCCTGCCCTTGTATGGCCATCTGTCACTTGCGAAGCTGCTTCTAAACACAAGAGTCCTCGCTGGGCAGTGATGGGAACCCGCTGAGCACAGGTGTGAACGACAGGAGGGGAGAGCAGCTTCCCCACCTGCCAGCATTCAGAAGACAGGACCCCCAAAATCACAAGTTTTAAAAAATAATCACTTGTTCGCTTTCACTTCTGGCTTTTCCCTGCAACCAGGAGAGCTAGAAATGTAGGCTTTGTTGAAGACAAAACCAGAGTGTCTTGCCTAATCCCCTGACTCCAGAAGCTGGGGCTTAAGGGAAACCTCAGCTATTGACATAGCACCACAGAAAGGACAGGGTAAGAATCCCTTTGAAAGTAGCCTATGTTTTATGCCTTTCCCTCCCTGAAGTAAAAGCCAGAACAATCTTCACAGCTGAACTGGTCCCTTTAACACAAAGGCAGTATGGGGACTTACTATCTGCTTTCTTCCTGGGAAGGATAAAGTGTCCATATGGTCAGAAAGAAAAACACAGTGAGATCAGGGTGGTCAACTCAGGCTAATGCGAGGCTAATGTGATCTTACTGTGTCAGGCGAGAAGCAGTGTCCAGGCAGCACCTGTTCCCACTTTTGGGGAGGGCTGGTTCCCCAGGTGGTCTTGTGGAGCCCAGCAATGTGCTATGGCTGACTAGCTCTGCATTTCCCCCTGGATTTATTTGGGAGGCTGGAATGAGGTTTTTAGAGGCTCTAATATCTTTAGCAACAGAACCTCTGCTAAACTCCCAGCACGCAGCCTGGGAACAACATGTGACCGGCTTGGCAGCTGCCCACCCCAAAGAAATTATTAATCCTGTGTACCAGCTTCCCTCCTCTGAAGTAATGAGCAAGGCTTGGGTGAGCAGGCAGGGGCTTCTGGGGCAAGGGACACGTGTGCCTGGACCCCCATGTAAATCAGTAAATCAGGGGGCAGCTGGTGTGTAAAGAGAAGATGTTTTCCATGTGGTGGGGGTGGGATTGAGGCAGGAGATTCCCTTCACTGGCCAGGTGTTTAGAGCCTATACATCTGGACAAAGCTGTGTTGCTGATAAATGCATCAGCCCAGTGCTACCTAGCTGAGACCACGCAAGTCCTGAAAGAATTAGCTCTGCCAACAGCTGCCGCTATTTTTATATTTGTCCACTCAATCCACATCTGACAGGGTTCACTGACCGCAACAAAGCTGGAGCAGGCTTCTCATGGTTTGATAGGTAACGTTGTGTGCCGGCCCCCTTCCTGCATCGGTTCAGGAGCTCTCTGAGCTGGAAGGGGCCCTGTGAGTGAGTGGTTTCTGCCCTCCTCCTTGGAACTGCGGCAGAAGGGAGTTCTCATTCTCCTTAAACCACACAAGCTCACCAAGGTTACATGCAGCCCCTTTGGGTGTGCCATGCCTCCTCCCCAAAGCTAAGTATGTGAGAGCAGTTGGACTAGGCCCCAGGAACACAAGTCATTGCGTATTCTCCGCTTGACCCTGGACCCCACCTTCTGCACAGTGCAAATCAGGCCTTTTGTGTCACAGCCCAGCCTTCTCCAAGGACATGCCTGTTTCTGCCAGTCCCGCAAGCAAACTGGGCTGCCTGGGGACCTGGGCCAGTGTCTTACCAGCTATTGTAAATGCACCAGGGCCCAACTTTTGTTAGATGCTTCCAACTCTTTTCTGGGCGCTCCTGTGTGGGAAACAAGGGGATGAATGAAAAGCAGCAATGGGGTGATGTGCCTTGGAGCAGTCCCTGCATATGCAGGCTCCTGCCTTCATATCCTTGACCTTTTTGAGAAACTGGTGATTCTGGCTTTTTGGGCATGGGCGGTTGCAGTCATCCCCCCAAAGAGAGTGAGGAGTCTCACTCAAATGTCCTGCCCAGCTGCTGTTCCAGTGTAGGATTGCTCCTGGAAGTTTATTCTCCAGAGCTTTGGTGGTTGTTGAACATCTCAAGGAGTGAAGGATCATAGGTTTCCTGCTGTTTTCCCCAGAGCTTTCCCTGGTATGACGCTATGTTGTCTTGTAGTTAATTTCACCCCTGGATGCCTTGTTTTGTCAAAATAATTCCCATCCCCTTGTGATGTGGGGAATAACCATCAGGCGTCTGTAGGAGAACAGGGGAACCCACTGTTGGTGTGGGCATGAGGTTGGCAATTTACCAAGGAACATGGAGCTGGTACATGAGACTTTTTGGTCAGTGGTAGCATTCCCGAAATAGCCTGGCAGCACAAGTTCCCAGCAGAGACCTGATGCTGTTTGCTGCCCTGTTCTCCTCTGCTATACAGAGCTAAAGTCTCTCTGCACATGCCCTCTTCGCTGACCCTTGCTTGTAGGAAGTGATTCCCCCTCACAGAGTACGGCTGCTCCTGGCCAACATAAGAATGTAAGTATTTCTGCACTGGGCCCCAGTGGAGGCTGCAGGGGTGTGGATTCTCAAACACACCTGAGTGCTTTGATCTAACTGCTACCTGGTGCAAGCTAAAAGGGGCCTAGTTTGTATTAAGCTAAAAGAGGATGATGTTAAGGTGAACTAGTTACCTTTTGTTTTGTGTCAGCAGTGTACACATAGGGCACGTATCTTGCCACATTTTGCCGCACTCTGTAATTGACGCCCCGGCCAATTACACTGCTTGTGCTGCGGGGCAGTATAGATAGGCTTGTATTTACATGAAGCTGTTTCTATCACAAGGTCATGCTTATGAGGCCAGAAAACGAAACTGGAGCTAGTGATGTGGAGGAGAAGGAACATATCCCTCATTGAAAGGACAGCAGGAAGGTGCTAGAGGGAGGATGAAGTGGATGGCGCGTTACGTGGTCGCTTGCCCACATGTTCTTGTGTGTAGCTTTGTCTCATTGCTTTAAAGTACACAAAGGTGTCTTTGTTTAAAATCACCTTGCTTTTGATCAAGAGCCTGGAATAGGAAGAAATGGGGCATTTCCTGCCTTCCTCTGGAATCACTGCAGGACAGGGTTCTGCTTCTGTCGTAAAACAAGTTCTGTCGTGCATTGATCAGGGATCCAAAGGGCAGGACAGTGTGATGAGCCAATCACTGAGCATGGGTCAGTCCTTCCCTGCTACCTCCTTGCTTGCCATTCACACCCTGCAAACAGTGGCTCCTATTTGCAGTTCTTTCCTCCCCTCAGGGTGCCTGGATTCAGGTTTAAATCCCACTATCACACCCCTTATTCTTTTTGCTGAATTCTTTCCACCTTACCCTGGTGTTTCTGCTACTGAGGCACTCTCCAAGTTACCAGCACTGAACGTGGCCATCCCAGAGAGACTCCCCAACTTGCTCTGGGGTGCAACACATCTGTGTATGCAGCCCGAAATCTCAGTGATTCTTTTCCCTGCTGTGTTGCGTCACAAACTCATATCAACTCACCGCCTGCTGTTGTTAACGCCTCCATTCCCCTGAATAGCTTTCTTGCCTGATTTTCTCCTCCAGTGTATTTGGCCCACTAAATCCACCTGGAATCTCTCTATTACCAGCCCATATTTCTAACCTGCCCTTGGTGAATGGCGTCAAGCACCTCCTTGGGGAGCGTTACATATGGAATTGGTTCTTATGAACCTTCCCCATAACCCCTTTTAGATTGTCATAGAATCACAGGACTGGAAGAGACCTCGAGAGATATCTAGTCCAGTCTCCTGCATGTGCAGCAGGACCCAGCATTATCTGTTCTAGAATATAACACTCATTATTTGAAATAACATGGGATGGATGTTGCCAAGTGACCATATATGATTGTTTGGTTATGATAATACCTTGATCTTGTCTTGTGCTTTTTTCAGCAGATCTCAAAGTATTCCACAGTTTTCTATTGCCTTGTGCTGCATCAGTGCACTGGAAGGCCAGGCACAGATCAGGCCCCCTTTAAGCTTGGCTCTATACAAGCTGAACAAAAAGATGTTCCTTGCCCCCAAAGAGCTCACAGTCAGTAGCTTCAGGGAGTTTTCTGTCCCTGTTGTCTCACTAACGTATCAGAACTTGTAATGCAACTACAAGGCAGTTGTTTGGCAGAGGTTAGGAAAGAGGTTGCACTTCTCTGGTCTAGACAGCACAGACTCTTCTTGTAAAATCTATTTGTTGTTTTCAGTAAGTACTGAAATGTTACTTGATAATTTTGGCCCTGCATTTTGGAATGTGATGGTGTGTCTGCCCCACACAAGGGCTGGAGGGGTTAAGGTGGTCAGATGGGCCAGTTATCCATCTAGGCTGCACCTGTGGGAAGAGCTAGGAAGACATGAGGACTAATTAAGGATCAGACTCAGCTGTAGCAAGCCCAAAAGCGGGGAGCAGAAGGTGCTGCAGAGGGTGGGACTACAGGCCCACTCAGGGTGAGAGATGTGAAGTCAAGAAGCAGCCCAAGGATGCAGTCCTAAGGGGTAGAGCTGTGCAGACCTTACCTATTTGCAGTAGCATCCCTGGGCTGGAACCCAGTGTAGGTGGTGGGGTGGGGTTCCTCTTCCATCTACTAGGTTGTGGTGCCATTATGATGCAGGGCAAGGAAAGACAGCGACTCCTAAGAGATTTTGCCCCCCTTGAACGTCAGAACACCAGTGACCTGGCCAGGGGGCCAAGCCATGCAGCAGAGGCAGTTGTGTCCCAAGAGAATGAGGCTGAGACAGAGTGAAACCATGCAGGAAGGGGAAACAGCCTGGCAGAGCAAAGCCCTAGAAGGATGCAGTCCAGAGAGGAGAGCACTGCATGAGGATAAATCAGATGGCTAAATATTGAAAAATGAATCTACATGTAAGAGGAAAGCATGTTTGCTGAGGCTTCAGGAAATTGGACTGCAGGTAGCCATGCCCTAGACACATGGGCCTGGGCATGTGCAGTAGAAAATTCTATGGTTCATCTTGCAGAGTTATCATCAGACACTCACACCAATGTCCTGGCTCTGAAAGGGAGCCCTTAATGGGAGACAGGCTTTCTAAAAGGATAGTCAGCAGTGCAAATGGTACATGAAGTTAGATGGGGGGAACAGAGCAAGAAGGAATCAGTTAAACATAAAACAAAAATGAGGCCTGTGAGGAGCGGATCATGAAGTGTGATGCCTCTCCATGGGGCTGAGGTATAGGAGGAAGGGAGAATCAGTTAAGGTCCGTGGCTGGCTAACTGTAGAGCTGTGCTTTGCTCGAAGGCATTCCCAGCGTCACTGGCAAGTAGAGAGGTGTGTCAATTGCATCCTGCATTTGATCCAAGTCACGGACCTTTTCAGCTGCACAGGACAAGTGCTGAAGGTGGCTGTGTAGTGCTTATCACGTCTTATGAGGATTGATGGTGGATTATCGGTCCTGATTCTTCAGGAGGCTCCATACGTGTGTAAGTGCCCTTAGAGGATTAAGGCACCTTGGATGATGATGATGAAAACTTGAATTTGGATGGGCCAGGTGCCCATGCCAGGCTCTGGAGGAGAAGGTGACAGCACATTTGGGGGGTGAGGGATGTTACTTCTACTTCTAGTGTGGGGTTCCTTCATATTGATTGGAGTTGCTGGGTTACAGTGACTCTGGGCTGTGTGGACACCCTGATACTTGGAAATCGCTACAGAAATTGAGTGCGGCAACACTGTGTGCCAAAATCTTACCCAGCCCCACTTTGCAGCACCTGAGCAGAGAGTCAGGTTGGGTTAGGCTGCAAACTTTGCCCTACGAAGTGAATGAGTTGGGTGGTTAGACTGCCCCAAGCGTGGCAGAATGTTCCATGCTATGGATGGAATAGCTTACAGGCTTTTGTCATGGGAGAGGAAAGCAGTGAAGAAGTGCTACTTTAAATCAGCTTGGCTTGACAGGTTCAGAGGGGTGTAGCTGGAAGGTGCTGGCTTGATGCCCTCCAAAGCCTTCATGCAGACTTCAACAGGGCCTAGCTGGTGGAACTGAAAACTCATCTCAACCAGCTTAGCACGTGTTGGAGGCTACACTAGGCTTTTAGGAAGTGTTGGTTAGAACATGTTAGCCAGCACTTCCCATCTACACATCTGTAAATCTGCATAAGATTAGGCCCTACAGCAGGGCTAGCTTACAGGTGGCCTGCTGTCCAAATCCAGACAACAGAGGCTTTTCATCAGACTGAGACTTCCACCCCAGACAGGAACAGGAATTATTTTAGAGAGTTTTCTGACCTGTGCTCTGCAAGAGGTCAAAAAAGGATTGCAGTGTTCCCTTCTGGGCTGGCCCTGGAATCTGTGACTTTCCCATGAGACCCTTGCTTACTACACATGTTCCTAGCTCAGTGCTAATATTGTCAACAGTTGGGACTCAGAGATCAACTTTGGTGACACCACCCTCATCATGGAACTTAGCCAGGGACTGTGCTGTGAGTGAGGCAATCTCTTCACAAGCCCACATCCCCTTTGAATTCCATCCTTGGACACTAATGCCATGCTCCCCATGTTGTCATATCATCCAGAGGCTTCAGGAAGGATCTGAGATCCACTGTGCTTTCTACTCAAGAAGACAGGTCTTTATTAAACCCCCATTCCCTCTTCACACAGACAAATGGCTGGTCAGTATTGGATTACCTCTCAAGGGTGTTTCTAAAAGCTTCACGAGGGTGAATTTTCCTCTGAGAATTCTGTTTGCTGCATTGACATCAGGCCCAACAAGGGATAAGGTGTTAACAAAACTATTGTTCACCATTATGACACTCTCTTATTCTGCACGCTTTGGGGTCTCCTATCATATGGCCACTCTGGCTACAACACATGGCGGCTCTGCAAGAACCACCGTGAAACGTCTTTATCTTTTACTAAATGCGCTGAAGGAGAAGCACTCCGAACCTCCGAAATGTGAAGTATTAAGTAAGGTTATAACTTAACAGGACCCTTTGTTTCTTTCCTGGTGGCCATAGAGTGTCCCTAGCAGGAAGAAACAGTGTTTGACAGTCTGGACAGTTTAGGGATGGGATGAACTGTTGTCCTGGGGAAAAGATAAGCCATGTGTTAGGGCCGGAGCTGCTGTTTTTGCTGTTCTGATGGTTCGAATTCAAGTCTGTTTCCTTTAAGACAAAATGTGAGAACAACATGCAAAAGAGGAAAGAAAAGAACAGCCCAGAGAAGATGCAGCTTCTGTCTGTGCTGCTGTCTTCCTTTGTAGCCTGACAGCTGGAGAAAACACGGGCCCAGCCCAGCTGGTCCACACAGCCTGCAGAGCTGGAGAAAACACTGGTCCAGGAAACCTGCAGAGCTGTGCTGCTGCATGCTACTAACCACCATGATGCTCTGTGGGTTTGGGTGGAACCACGGTAGGAACCATGGAGGTTGCAGGGATGACAAGAAAGGTTGAATGAACTAGGCCACGTCTGGGGCTTGAAAGTAGCTGCACCCTGTCCTTCATCCCCACACCAGCGACATACTACTTGTGGGATGCAGTTAATCTTTGCAGGAATTCCTAAGGGCTATTTCCATTCCCAGTAGGAACTGTAGAAGTGATATGCTCTTACTTGCAGGTGTGCAGCCTGCACTGACCCACTGGTGCTCATTAGCCCTGTGGAGTCAGCAGAGCTGCAGTAGAATGAACAGGAGTCTGTTCGCTCGTTTGCAGTGCTCAACCAGACTGTTCAATAATGCTGATCTCCACCCAAGTATGCAGTGAAATAACTAACTCAGCTTTAAGAATAGACTAGAATCATAGGGTTGGAAGGGACTTCATGAGATCATTTAGTCCAGCCCCCTGGTGTTTGAACCCAGGACCTTCTGCATGTAAAGCAGATGTGTTAGCCAGTAAACTATTTGTAGGGTTTAATTTGCTCTTTCTTGATTTGATGCAAATATGTGTGTGGATACTCCGTCAAGTGTCCTGATTCAACTTTCCTACGACCCAAGCAGCTGTCCACATGCAGGTTTGCACTGAAAGAACAGTTTGTTAGTTATTTCAGTGCAAGCTTATGATCAGTCCAACTCTACAACCTAGTTATACCTGTGCAAAACACTGAAGGCTGAGGCAATTCCAGAGGTGTTAGGCAGAATGTGATTTGCCAAATCTTAATTTCTCAGGGTGAAGCACAGTAAGGAGATTGGACGAGAACTCAAGTTCTAGGGAAGTTTGCAGGGCTGATTAAAGGGTTATTTTATTCCAACTACTTGTAAACAGATCTGATACCTAGATCATTGAGTCACAACTGGAATCTCATGTTGCCATTTTTGGTCATGTAGCAGATCCGCATTGAAGCCAAAAGGAGGAAAACACAAGCAAAATTCTATTGCGTGTTGGCACTTCAGCAGGTGCAAACATCCACTGAGTTAGTGAGGAGTCTGGGTGTTTACATGGTACTTGAAGGAGCTTAGTGTCTGAGGACAGAGATCAGATTTGAAATGGGCCCTTTACCGACAGCTTTGGGAGAAGCAAACTTCTCCCTTGTGCATTGATGAAACAGTGGGGAGCCAGTGCACATTTTTTTGCAGGAAGGGTACTGTTTCAGTCACTTGCTCCATTTGAGGTTTCTGCTGAGTGATATACAGATATTCTTGAACCATCTTGTCTTTATTGTAGGGCTGAGTGTTACGCACTCTGTGTTTATATCTATGCATGGCTGTAATAGATTAATTTTTTGATCTGATTAGGGTATTAGCCACCTAGCTGTTTCAAATCCTCGAAGTCTGTAGCAAATGCCAATGAAAATGCAAGCTTCGGAGAACAATTCCAGAGCCAGACAAGGAGAAGAGGTTTGGAACGCCTTTGAAATTCACCCAGGGATGCATTTGCATAGGTTGATTATTTTTAGGGTCGTTTGTGAGGCAGCAGAATTGCTGTCTCACCCTCCCCGCCCTCCCTGGCATCTTCTCTTCTGTCATTCTAAGCACTCACTGGTCCAAAGTGACTCCAGACATCCTTGATGCTATGCAGTGAGTGAAGCGCTATCAATTGTTATTTGAAAACCTCAGCTGAGAACAGTATTAATGTCAGCACAGAAGTAACAGAGGGGATCCGCAGAGCTTGCAAGTGTTGCTAGCCAGCTTCAGGTCAAAGGAATAAACCTAGCAGCCAGAGGTAGATGAATGAGGAATCTCATTAGCAAAATCTAAGTGCAGCTTTGTACTATATAGTTATATAGTCCCCATCAGTGTTCAGGCACTTCCCTCTATCTGCGCGTTCCAGTGAGAAATGTGCTGTTACTCTGAGGCACACAGAAGCACACGTGGCACTGTGTGGCAGTGAAGAAGACAGCATCCGGGCTTCTGTTCCAGACATGAATGGCCATCCCTTTCTGCAGTCATCTGCTGCCTTCCTGTGCTGTTCCCACTCTTGGATCACAGGTTATTTCATCCTGGGAGGATAGAGTATCAGTGCAGATGGGAAGGTGCAGGGGCATTGTGAGATCAGCTGTAGTGACTCAATTCAGGCAAGAGTGACCAAATCCCTCAGCTGAGGTCAGTGAATCCAGCTTATGGAGGGACACAGTTAAACTTTCAAGTCTCTGTGCTGCCCTCTCCCTTTGTGGTGTAATCTGAGCTTGCCTCAGGAGCCGTTCCCTGGAGCCTCAGTTTCCGGCACTGATTAGACAACGAGATCTCGGTGCCATTCCACCCCTCCTCATTCTGGGAGCGGGGTGGTTACCAATGCCACTGCGTTTTTCCAACAAGCTTTCAGGGATGGTGCTGAGTATACCCATAGCAAACATCTCTGTACCCAACTTGCTTTTCCATTTCAGGGGTCCTGCAAGCATTTTCTGCCTCCAGTTTGCTGGAGCGGACAGTTGTGCATAAAAAGGTCATCTGAGTTTGTGGACTCTGCAGTGGGGAGTGTGCCCGGTCTCTGTCTCCACCCACACCAACTGATCGATTTTCAGATGAGTGGCAGTTTGCTCTAGCCTCTGCACAAAGGAATGTTGCCCATCTGGTTAGAGGCTTTATGTAGCCTGCATCTTCCTAGGGAAACTGGTAACTTTGGGTGTACCTGAGATGTGATGTTCTCCATGGGATGTCAGCAGAAGTTTTAGGAATTCTTTACAGTTTCTTGTGGACCAGGGCTGTGGTGGTGGAAATCCTGGGATTTCCAACTCTGCCTGCAGTCCAAGAACGATTGGACAGCTGACTCTACTAAAATGAAGAGCAGTGCAAAAGTTGGTGGTGACATTTCAAATTGTCATCATCGGGCTTCAGATTTAGTGATCTGCTGTGATGGATGAGGGGAGTTCAGACCTATCTTCATACCTATCCTCCTCCTTTGAGCGCTGCTTGGATACATTCAGTAATAGGTGTCTCTATGCCAGAGCACCTGATTGGTCGAACTTTTTTCACTAGCCTGTCAGAAGAGGGCAGGCGGCCACCGCCCCCTGCACCACCCTGTGGCTATCTATGTTCCCTCTAAGCTGTGCAAGTGTGCGCATACGCCCAGGTCATGAAACCTGCGCACACAACAAAATACTGCATGCACAAAAAAATTGAACAGTGCTAATATTTTTATACTACTTTAAGATGGTGGATTCAAGTAGCACATTTCAAACAAGGTTTTGTAATTTATAAAATCATTTCCATTACCATATAAAAATAAAATTTAAATTTTATTTGCATCGTACACACTTGCTTTGTTGTGCTCACAAGTTTGACCACACTCACTGGAGTGCGCACAAATTTTGGCACTGATTCCGAAAATTTGCACAAAAGAAATTTTTTGCGCACACAGCCTATTAAAAATTAGAGGGAATGTTGGTGGCTATGCATGTGGCTGCTGCCTGGCCTCGCTCCAGTTTCATTTCCTCTGCCTTAGCGTCAGTTGTGGAACTGCCCACTCCTTGCACTTCATAAACAGCCTGTCTCTTTGTTTACCTTATGAGCCTCTCACCCAACTGGGAGCACCTATTTGTGGACCTAGTTCCACTGAAGCAGGTCTCCCCTCTCTGGCCAGAACATCATGCTCCCACGCCATCCGCCATGCCGGGGGGTCTAAGCACTGTGCTGAATGCGGCAAGGCCTTCCTGCAGGATGATCCCCATGAGAAGTGCCTCCAGTGCCTGGGTGAAAGCCACATAGTCACCGATTGGTCCATCTGCCTGTCCTTCAAATCGAGGACAATCAAGGACTGGGAGCAAAGGCGCTGTGCCCTGGCCTCTGAGCAAGCTCAGCACTCTTCCCCTGAGGCCTCAGGGTCTCCTGCCGTACCGTATGCCAGTTCGGTACCGGAACCCACTAGGCACCATGCTGATAGGGGACGCAGGACCAGCTTGGTACCGATTATGGTACCGTGGTGCCGATACAGCTTTGCATCTTCAACACAGGGCTCCCCTTGGGACCAGTCAGGGTCAATGCCAATCCCAATGACCCTGGAGGCAGTCGAGGCAGTGAGGGCACTCCTCCTACTGCCTATACCTCCCTCTCTGACACCTGCTAGAAGGGGAAAACCAGCCTTCATCTCAAAGATCTGGGTGCAGAGCAAACAGCACCGCTTCCCTTCTCGACCACCGGGGCCAGGCTCCCAGACACCAGAGCCTGCCACTCCTTGAGTTCTGGTACATCCCCCTGGCACCATATCACCCTGCTGTTCCCGGTACCACCCCAAGGGTCCCTAGATGCTTCCCCCTCTTCCAGCCTGGGGGAAAGGGACTCAAAGGGCTTCAAACAGCCCTGGTGCCGGCCTTCAGTGCCGTTGCCCTTTTGGTACCAGCCTCAGGAATGGTCCCCACAGGAGACCCTTGTAACCACGCTGGTACTGTCCCATGCGGCACCACTGAGAGCTTTAAACCCAGTGCCGTGCTCTTACATGGGGGACCTATCAGCGCATTTTGACCTCCTGTACTGTGTCTTAGCCCACATGGGAAAGGTGGTCCAATTCTTTGAAGCGCCCTCTGACACCTCGTTTGGGCTGGTGTTCTCTTCGGCAGAACCAGTCACGGTTCCCCTCCACCCCAGCGTCTGGCACTTGGCCTCATCCCACTGGCAAAAGCCAGGTTCCATCTCTCTGGTTTCAGATACGGCAGGCCTCAAGTACAGAGTCCTGGGGTCAGAATTCCCCTCACTCACCCACCACCCAGCCCCACCTTGTACTGTGGTGGAGGCAGCCTTAGGGCCCGCACAGGCTCTGCACAATCCCCTCTTGACATCAAGGGACGCAAGGGCGTTAGAGTTACTGGGCCGGAAGGTATACTCCTCCTTGGCCTTCCAGTTGCGGGTCACAAATAATCAGGCCCTGACGAGCAGATATATGTTGGACGTTTGGGAGTCAGTAAACAAATTTAGACATCTACTCCCACTAGAGGCAAGGGAAGAGTATGATGCCTTCCCTGAGGAGGGTAAAATAGCCTCCCAGGATCTCCTCCTGTCAGCCTGGGATGTGGTGGATACGGTGGCCCCCACTATGGCCTCGGCTGTAACCCTGCGCCGCACAGCATGACTAACGGGAAGCCAGGGTGCCCCCGGCCTCCTAACAAGTGGCCCTTGATCTGCCCTTTGGGGGCGATGCCCTTTTCCCACCACAGACCTTGGCCATCTTGGGTACCGTGCGCGACCCTTGGGGGGAGTTAAAATATCTCAGCCTTCTTCTGGCAGGGACTCTTCCACATCCTCCAGCCCCATAAGGCCCAATAGTAACCCAACCCCCCCTTCAACAGTTGCTGGTGAGGACCTCATCCTCACCACCACAACTTCCGTTTGAAATCCAGCTGGGGGACCTTCCCATCAAGGTCCCTTCCCCACACAACTCTGGCGAGGGATCCTGACTGGCTATTCAGCAGTATTGATTAGAATCAGCAGACTCATTGTCAATCATCTTCTCCAAACCCCTGCTGTGGAGTGCCCACTGACTTGGGGCTCTCCCTACGAGCTGACAGACAGCCTCCCCTCCCTCTTGCACTCTCTCTCTCTCTCTCTCTCTCTGAGAGTAGGTGGTTCGGAGGTTAAACAGCCTCTTCTTCTTCGAGTACTAATACTTCCAGTACTCGAGAGGACTCGACACTCTGATTATCCAAACCTGCTCTACTACCGTAGTGGACAGAATGGAGGCCTGGGGTCTGAACCAGCACAAGTAACCCCTAGCTAACAGCTCTGACTCCCAAGGGGCTACCACGCCCTTGTACACGACACTCTGACGGGGTGGGGGAAGCCCTCCCTTTTCCCCCCGCTTCCTTGTGCGGTGACCCTTGCTTTCTCTGGGACACATAAGACGTTCATGAAGCACACTCCAAACATCGAAGAGTGTACTGCCTCACCGATGTCCACTCCCAGCTACGTGGGGTCTTCCACCATGGTGCCATTCCCATACCGGGGAACTACGCTCATGCACGCTTCCCGGTGGGCAGGGTCTCATCATTCTATCTTTTGAGGGAGATGTATGGAGAACCCTTCGTTGGCTCTCACTCCCCTTTCCACAGAAGGCACTCACTCCCCTATCCCCAAAGTTGGGGGGGACCCCCCCACCCTTTCTTATGCACCGCACTAACCAACTTCCCTATGTCCCCAACGGAATTAGCTTGTGCTTAAATATAGCTCGCGTCCAATCAACCCCAATCCAGGGTCCTAAGGTATATGCTTCCAGCTCAGGGGTACTCCTACCCCTCCTGAACCCATAGAGCAGGCAGATCATTCCCACCTGTCAAGTACCAGACGCAAATGTCAGAGCCCAGCTACCAGATGCAAGCGTGTGGCCAATCGCTCATGGTTTCCATGTGAGAGATGCCCTCCCCAGTCTCATTACTACAAGCTGATCCACAGCTTGGGTGAGCGCACTTGTGAGGGGTCGCACTAACTGGGGCCTCTGCATCGTTTGCTACGCTCCCTTTCCCTGTATGGGAAAGAGGCTACGTTAATGAACAATGAATCACTTTCCTCCCTGGGCCGTCGATCGCACCTACCCGGGACATTCTCTAAAGTCAGAACCCCTATATACGGGGTTTTTGCCCCTGACAAAGTGGACCTTTGCCACTTCCCTTTTCTCTCTCTTTCTATCTCTAAGGTGGCCACTCCCTTCCACTTGAATCAGGAGACCCTCGGGTCACAGAGAACCAGAGGAGATGACATAATAATAATGTTATTTGGATCCCACCTCTTTTCCATTCAGTCAGAGATGGAGAAACTCGTCCCTCTGCCTCCCTCATTACACTCCCAGTCAAAAGCTGTCTGGATAGTTCCGTGGGTAGGCAAGGTGTCTTTTAATCTTGGGGTTCTGGGTTCGAGAGCTGTAAAAGGCACTTTCCACTCGGTCTCACCATGATGGTTCAGAGACCATTCCTGCAGACGGGGTACTAGTCTGGGCCCAATCATCGCTTCCCAGAGTCTCATCCAATGGTGCCTCTCATGTAGCTCACCCTCCAGAGGCGGCCATGGCGCCATGGTTACCCCGGCCTAGCTCTGGGAGACTCTCGCTCAGGTGTCCCACAGGTACAACTCCTTCCTCATCGTGATCTGAAGGTCTTCTAGCCTTAGTAGTCACGAGTTGGCATGTTATACTTCCATCCTAAGTGACTACTAGGGATTTTTTCACTCCACAGAGCTCACATTAAACCCACCCTGAAATTCCTATCAGTGACCAGGAATTCAGGAACTAGCTGACCCTGATGGAATTTACCTTTCCGGGTAAGATCTAATAACAATGATAGCATGTTCATAGAGGACACTTCAGATAAACCGAAAGTGTCTTAAAAGGAGATGGCCGGATGTGCCCCATCAGGGTGGCATACCCTTACTCCGCTGCCTTCAGAGGAGACTCCCTCCTCCTCCGATCCTCCCTCGGGGCCCTTTCTCACAGGGAGCCTCAAACCCGATACACACCCCTGCGCATCACCAGACTTAAGGTCAGTGCCATACCGGGGTGGGCCCTTCCCAGTTTTATGAGGTCACATATGCCAATGTGAGTTTGGTTCTGTAGGCCGCGGGGACTGGCATCCTGGGCTATCTCACTCATGAGCCTACCCTCGGGCATCGCCTTATTACTATCAGCTCCTTGACCCCTATATTCTTTCAGCCAATTGCCAGCCGCTGAATTAAAAAACAGGGGGGTGGGGAATAGCAATAATACCACTCCCTTGTGTCTTCGCAAGGTTACAGATACTGACAGCCCACCCCAAAAAGTGACCATCACAGTGTCATCGGTATGCCCACGTAGGCCTGGCATATATTCTTCAGGCTCATAGGAAGTTG
The DNA here is from genome assembly GCA_007922195.1 of Podocnemis expansa. NCBI lineage: Eukaryota > Metazoa > Chordata > Testudines > Podocnemididae > Podocnemis > Podocnemis expansa. The sequence goes on from ML682025.1 coordinate 10,442,623, forward strand.
CCCCCTGTGTCTATCTTGTATAGTGCCATAGAGTGGGTCAAGCATCTGGCTTTACCCATGCCAATCCAACAGGTGCATCACTTATAAGTGTGCTGTATGAGGTCGGCAGCTGTCGCCTGCAGTCTTTCGCATTCCTCTTTAAACTAGGACGAAGTAAACTCTCCTAGGTCCTCCTCGCCCGCTCCTGGTAGCCCATCCCTCCTGTGGGACACCAAGGGTGCCAGATTCACGTATCCATTTGGCACATGGCCTGCAGGTACTTTACACTGCCAGACAGAGGGAAAGACGGTCTATCTCCCTTCCACCGCTTATTGCAGTGTCGGTTACCACCACTGCCAGCCCAGCAATCCTAAGGCATGAACTCCCTCATAGAAATTACACCAACATGTGTTGCTGCCAGAACACTAAATCATCTGGCCTCCTCATGCCTCTGCCAACACCCTTTCAGGTAGAGCAGTTAGAGACGCATTCCTCGACTATAGCCACGATGTGTTGGTACCACAATTATGCATAGGGTGACCTCAGACCATCCTGTCCACACAAACCAATTGGTGCTCAGACAAATTGGGCCTACTTCTCTCCACTGGGTTAGGTCCCACAACCCCAGGCTACCATTGCCTGGATGAAGGTCCTTAGGTCAATTCCTTAGACCCCCTCGAGGACCTTGCTCATTGGGCAGCTAGCCTTGTTGGAGATATGCTGTGCTGAAGGCGGATGCTGATGTCCCCTCCACCCGCTGTCCATCAGCATGGCTAGCAGTCACCTATTACTGACTATATCCAAGCAGAGCTCGAAGAAGAACGATGGGTTACTTACCAGTAACCATCCTTCTTTGAGATGGGCTGCTCAGATTCATTCAGAACCCTCCCCCCGTCCCCGCATTTGGAGTTGGTGACTCCTAGGAACTGGGGAGGGGCCGGGCGGCGGCCACATATATAGCCAAAGGGTGGCACGGGGGGGCGGTGGCTGCCTGCCCTCTTCTGACAGGCTAGGGCAAAAATTTCTGACCAATTGGGTACTCCGGCACGGAGACACCTATTTCTGAATGAATCCGAGCAGCCCATCTCAAAGAAGGATGGTTACTGGTAAGTAACCCACCGTTTCTATTACTGGCAAACTAATGCAGCCCTGCCTCTGTTTCCCACAGGAAAGTCTGTTTCCACAGCCTAAAGCAATAGACGTTTAGTTCCCATTATAATAGAGAATTTAAATCATGCAGGGCCTGATGGGGCAACCTGCAAATGCTTATACAGAGGACATGGGCTCAAGCCAGACTCTGTCTGGAAGCAGGCAAATCTGTCCCTTCCATGGTCACTGTAATCAGGGAGACTTAAAGACCATCTCTGTGAGGTTAGTAACAGGGAATGCTGCAGGCAGTGTTGATGCAAGAAGTGATCTGGGTTGAGAGAGGAGCTGTGTGGTACAAGACAAAGAAATTGTGCATGCATTTCTAACAACATTTTCTTGGAATATGCCACATGGCGACTGAGTCCCTGAAGCAGTAGACAAAGCCAGTTAAACATATTCACGCATTAGCTTCCAGGTGCCCCTAATTAAACAGATGCATTCTCAGAACTTCCCACCTAGCAGCTATGGCCAGGCCTTTCACCTCTTGTGACTGTCAGAATCCAATTAAAACAGGCTCTGAATGGGGTTTGGTGAGGAACTGTGGGGCAAGAGTCCTCCTGGACAAACAATGGTGGACTCTCCATCGTTGACAATCTTTAACTCAAATTGGATGCTTTTCTGATAGCTTGTGGTGGGGCAAGTCTCTGGCCTGTGTGACACAGAAGGTAGGACTAGATCCCTTCTGCCCTTGGAATCTATCAATGGGTTGATCTCCGAATCCATGGCTGAGAAAGGGCTTCACTGTGTCACATTGGCAGGGACTTGGCCGTTTTGTCATTTCCTGGCACACGGAGCTGGGATTGCATATTAGGCAACCCAGCTTTTATCCTACAGCACTGTGGGGTGTGGCCTAAGTATGGCTTGTTTCATCAAGTCCCGGCTGTCTTTTCTATAGTCTGTACTTTGTCATCTGTCCTGGGAGCCTGCTGTCTTTATTTTAAATGCCAGAGCATCTCTAGAAAGCAACTGAATGAGTTCACAAATAGAGCAAATCTTGAGTTCTGTCCTAGCCACAGACTCCATGTGTGCTTGGATAAGTCACTTTATCTCTCTGCCCTCAGTTCCTCACGTGTACACTGGGGCGATAAGCCTTCCTTTCACCCTTCGTCTTGTCTGTGTAAACAGTTATGTTAATGTTGTGAAATGTGGCCCAGAAAGCATACAAAGATGGGTTATGTGACAGACTTACCAGAACCTTCCCTTCATATTTCCTAACTTTCCTTTGCCGTGGAATATCAGTTATTGTGCCTGTCATAGAGTTCATCCGCTCTGTCTGAGCATGGCATTGCAGGCATTACTGCATCAGTTTCTCTTCACCTGGGCTTTGTCTGTCCTGGAGATTCACACAGCTGAATGCTTCAGTCACTCCATGTTCAATATCCTTTCATGGTAGCAAATCCAACAAACACAAAGTACTTTCTCAGGGCCTCCCCCAGCAGCCTGGGAGCCAGCTGGGAACCAGAGGCCTGGCCCTGCCCCTGGCACCTGCTGAGGGTGCAGTGGGCGGGGCTGGCATAGGGGCCGGCGAAGGTTGCTGTGCCCTGTCTTAGAGTCTATGCCTACGTCTACATTGCCAAATTAGTCCGGACTAAGGAAGCTTAGTGCAGACTAATTAACCCATGGCTATGCTAGTCTTTGCCTAGTTCTAACTAAGAAATTTCTTATTTCAAACTAGGCAAAGCTTCGTCCAAACTAGTTAATACCAATGTTAGTTTGGATTTCCACGCTTAGTTTGAACTTTAGTTTGAAGTAGGCGCAGGCAAGACTCGAACTGAGCCTTAGTTCAAACTAAAAACGTGTTCTAGTTTAAACTAAGTGTTAGTTCGAACTAGAACGTGTGGTTAGTTCAAACTAACTGGCCTGAGGTTAGTTTCAACTAACCAAGGTTAGTCCGAACTAAGTGTGGCTAATCTAGACGTAGCCTATGAGGCTTGAAACAGGATCCTGGTCTAGTTTCATCAACTGAAGTTGCTGTGCCTGCATCATTGTATCCATTGCGGCAGTGTAGCCATATGGTGTGAGCACAAAGTCTGGTGTAACACCCGCGTGGCCAGATTGAGTCTGCCTTGCAGGCGGCTCTGACCAGAGAAGGGTGTGTGCGGGAACACAGCAAGGAGAGCCCCTTTGCCCCAGGGGCACCTGTTCCAAAGCCCCAGAGTGACCACACACACGCTGGGATAGCGCAGGGATTATGGGAATGGGGAAGGTTTATTTACAGAGGTGCAAAGGGGAAACCAACAGGGGAGATGGGGCAGCAGTAACACAGAGTAACAGCTAACACAGGGCCCTGCAAGGCCCAACAACACAGCAGGCTGGAGGCAGACGTGAGCTCTGCTTCTGCACCATGAGTTCAGGAGTCCCAGCACAGTTCCAGTCCAGAGTTCAGTCCAGCAACTCCTAGTCTTCGGCGCCAGCCCTCTCCCAGCAAAAGAAAATCCTCTGATGCCTCTTCTGCCGCTCTCTGCGAACCCAGAGCGACACCCTCCCCACTTAACTAACTACAACCTCCCCCCTGAGTCCCAGGTGCTGTACTCACGGCCTCACAGCTCCAGATGGCCAGTCACTGGATGCTGCTCTGTCCTTGGGTGACTCTCCCCAGCACAGTGTCCTTCTATGGGTGCTGGCCTGGCATCCCAGGTCAGCCGCTCTGTCTGCCCTGGCTTCAGGCAGGGCTTCTCCATCTGCTTCCTCTCCAGGCCTCTGGCTGCAGCTCCAGCCCCCCTCCTCAGCTCCACAAACCCTCTCCCGCAGGGCAAAGATTTAAAGAAACCACGCTCCTGAAACCCCAGGGGGGTTACACTGGGAATAATAAAAATCGTAAGTTCTGTGTCCTAGGAGGAAAATTAGAGATCTCAGCCCTCCTGATTCACAGTGAAAACCAACTAATTGCTTGGGGCTAGAAGGATGCTTCCCCCGGGACTGTGAGTGATCAAACAAGGGGGAGGAATCAGGACAGGGCGATGGAGGGAGATAGGCACCTATGCAAAGCAAAGCCCTTGAATATCAAGACTGTCCCTATAAAAATCAGGTCAGCCTTCCTGGAAGTTGGTTATTGTATAATTGTCCTTTATGGGGGTTTGATAGGGTCCTCTGAAGCAGCTAGTGCTGGTCACTACTGCAGACGGGCTGCTGGTTGTAAGGGAACCAGATGTCCCAATTTTTATAGAAACACTCCTGATATTTGGAACTTTTTCTTATATAGGTGCATATTACTCCCCACACCCATTCCAATATTTCACACCTATCATCTGGTCACCCTTCCTGGACTAGATGGTACCTGGGTAGATGTGCTAGGGCAGGAGTCTCAAACTCAAGTCGCCACGAGAGCTGCAGGAGGACTAGTACGTTAGCCTGAGGGCTGCACCACTGAAACCTTCTTATACAATAATATTGCAAATATTAATAACAATAGTGTCGTTGCGGGCTGCAGGAAATAAGTTTAGGGACCATGAATTTGAGACCCCCTGTGGAAGGGTCATTCTTTTGTCAGATCTGTGGGTTCTCTGACCTGGTGGAAGCAAAATGCAATGAAGGTTCAGAATCTGTAACCCTGGGGGCGGGTGTGTGTGTGTGTTAGATTTCTTCCTGATGCCTTCGAGTGGAGGAATGTACATGGGGGGTGGGGCTTAGCAGTGACTCACACACTACTTTCCCCTGTGTTCCTCTGTGCCCCCTGCAGGGGTCTTGGGGCGAGCAATGAGAAAACCAAACACTTTATGCATCCAAGTCACTTTCCCCACTCAGGCTCTGTGGTGAAGTGATAATCAGCAGTGCGGCTCTCCTGCCCTCTCCTTATGCACCCAAGTAGGAAAAGTGACCTGGATGCAGGGAGCCCTGGCAGCAAGAGTCCGGGTTGGGGAGGAGTAGCAAGCAGCAGAACTAATCCCTCAGTGCGTCCAGGTCATTTTCCCCATGTGGGCACAGTGGGGGGACTGGAAGGGTTAGGGGAGAAGGTGGTGCAGGAGAGGAGTGCACAGCTTGGGGGCTCTAGCACAAAATGGGTCCATCTCTCCTTCTGCCTACCAGGCTCTCTCATTCCCTTACATCACCCTTGAGAGCCTGCCAGAGCTCATCAGTGGGAGCCAAAGATTTGATCCTGAAACCTTTGCTCTACCAGGAGTCTGTCCTCACAGCCTTAATCCTAGTGCACTTGTGATGGTTGCAGGATCTGTCTTTGGCACCTGGGGGGATGGGGAGCCTGTGAGGACTAGGGGCACTAAATTACAAGTTCATCCAGGGCACTATTTTTCCTAAGGCCGGCTCACAGTGGCACAGCTGTGCCACTTGTGCTTCATTGTAGACTCTACTGATACTAAGAGGATGGGTTTTCCCTGGCTGTTGGTAACCTGCCCCCTGAGAGGCAGTAGCTAGGTTGATGGATGAATCCTGTCTACATTAGCGATTAGGTTGACTTCCTACATAGGAAAGCCTGAGTCTGTTGTAGCTAAAAACTGGTCCATCATCACCAGATGTATGAAAGCTCCTGTGAATTAGTGTTGTGAACTGCACTATTGTAATCAATCTCACTCAAAATGCATTTCCACAGCCAACACCCTCTGGATTTCAGTTAGTCCTTTGGATCAAACGACACTTAAGAGTATTTGGTAATAGGTGACACTCCACTTCAGAGTGAAGCATTAGCTCCCAGTCTGAGGCTCTCATCTGTGCACACATGTGGAGTCTGTCTACAAGGCAACTAAAACCGCGCAGCTGGCCCTCTCCAGCCAGCTCGGATGGTGCATCTGTTTCATTTAGGTGTAGACATCCGGGCTCTGGGACACACTCACCCCACAGGGTCCTAGAGGCCAGGTTCCAACCCAAGCCTGGATGTCTGCACTGCATTGGAAGAGCCCTGCAAGCCCAAGTCAGCCAGCACAGGCCAGCCCTAGTTATCTACCTGCAATGTAGACACACCCTAAGGAACCAGGCTCGGTGGATGGCTGCCACCTCTGCTGCAGCTCCATGCCCAGTAGCTGCCTTGCACTTGGCCATGGCAAGGAACATCTGGAGTAAGAGTGAGGCATGGTGCTGTCCAGGCCAAACTGTAGAGGTAGAAAGTACCTGGGAGCAAGAAGCTGACAGACAAATCAACATGGGTAGCAAGGCTGGGATATGATGAATGCACTTATTAGTTCTGGGTTCCCTAGCAAAGTAGCTGTTCTGGCTCTGATGTGGGAATGAGGGTCTGGCAGCATTGAGTGCAGTCAGTGGAAAATACTGAAATCTCCATTACCGTATTCCCCATTAGAGAGCAACACAAAGAGAGAATGTGTGGTTGGTTAGGTGCTTCTTTCTCAACCTGCCTTTGAGACTGGCTCACTCTGGCACCCTAATCCTTCATCCATGCCCCAAAGTTCATTTTCACCTTTGTTTGTATTGCTCTGAGCAGGATTGATAGAGGCTGGCCATGTTTGGACACTCAGGTTCTATTTAATGGGCAGGGCTTGGCCCTGGACTATGTGCTGTCATTGAGTCTGTGCTCAAATGCCTGTTGTATGCAGGATCAGGTTGTGGACTGTTATTTCTCAGTGCCACAATAAATAATGCACGGAAGTCACTCAGATGAGCACTGAAAAGTGCAATGCAACAAAATCCCAACATCAGAAGGGTGCATTTGAAAGGACAAGGATTTGCAGTTGAACAAGAAATCTCTTAACACTTCTGTGTCGTGCTTCCTAAATATGATTCGCTGAATAAGTTTATATTTAGGACAAATGCCATTTTTCCAGCACATGGAACAAATCTGTAATCCTGTGTTCGGGTAGAAAGATGTTCCCAAAGCTCCATCACGTGAGGGGCTAATGGAGGCCTGGTCTGTACTAGGGGGATTATAAAGCAGAACAAGTCAAAATTTGGAATTTCTGTCCCACAGAAAGCTTCAATATTTCAACATTTGTTTCTGTGCCAAATCAGGGCAAAAAGTTGAACTATCCACATCTTTCACGGAACAAAACAATCTAAAATGTTTTGTAGGGGAGTGCTGGAGAAACACCCCCTATCCCCCCTCTCCCAGCTCCATTCACCAGTAAATTGTCTGCCTGAGCCACCAGGGCACCTTTGGGTGCTGAATTCCCCACATTTTCACCTATAGCCAGACTCCCCAGACAGATGCCATCTCATGTGATGCATCACTGCAGCTCAGCTAGAATGGCAAACATGAGGCATCATGAGAGATGATCCTGTAGTAGATCAAGTGAACCCAGACTAATGTTGAACTGAAAAAAAAATTCTGATTTGATTGAACAAGCCCAACTTTTTCAATTCAGGATGACCTGATACACTGAACTATTTTGTTTTGATTTTTCCTGATGAAACATCAAAGAAATTGGCAAAATTGACTTTTTCCTGCAGAAAGTCTTGATTTTTTTGGAAACCACATTTTTTTAGTGGGGAAAAAAAACCTTTTGGTGGAAAATTCCCATCCAGAATAAATACGAAGGCGGTGGGGAAGCAGCTGTGGTAGCAACTACTTACTAAGGGTGTCATTTCCCCACCCGGTTGGGTAATGAGCTGGAAAGATCTCTGGGAACTGGGCCCCAGTGACTTGGTTTTGTATGGAATCCTTTTTCTGTAAATCAATAAGAGCATCCCAAGGGAAAGGAGTGGGACTCTGCCATGGATCAGGGCATTGTCTATCTCTCCCAGCTGGTGACTGCCCACTAGTCTGTTTAGGCTGAGTTGTGAATATCTTTTTTTTCCATTTCAAATAAGCTACGTGAGAGTATAAATTTTGCTCATGACACATTCTCACATGATTAGAAAGGGGCCATTTTACAGTACAGCTTGAAAAAGAGCCCCTGAATATCTGTGCTGTCTATCTTGGGAGAGCTTTGTTATATCCCATGGGAATTACAAACTAGCTAGCTGAATATCTGCATGATGACGTGCAGTGCTTATTTCAAAAATGTTAGCTAATGTCACAGTGAACACTATGGGTAATAAAAGCATTTACTAGTCACTGACATCTGTAGCATCAGAAAGAGATTTCTGGGTCATGCTTCAGGACAAAATCGATACAGAACCTAATAGAAAAGGTAATGTGTAATATAAAATGTCTAATGCTTAATGCACTAAACATAAAGGGCCATGGTGTGAATGAGAATCAAGCCCACTATGTCAAAAATATTTTACAGAGTGATTCCCGTAGCTCAGAATTATAGAGGAACACTGGTCTCTTCACTTGGATGTAGCCAGGTGCGTGCTCACCTATGCTGTGTGGGTCTGTACTGCAGTCCAAGGTGTGCCTGAGGCAAATGCAGACACACCAGGCCATAGCTATTGTAATTCAGATTATCTTAAGTATGTCAGCACCTGCTGAAGACACCCTGTTTGCAGTGTCAATATGCTTGCTCACAGAGGAGTTAAGATCAAAATACACACCCCAATTTCTTGACTTTGTGGGAGTTTAGTGCTGCAGTCTTAACATTGTATTAATACAGAGTTTTGGTATTGTTTTCAGTATCAAGGCTTCATTTAAGAGCCTTTCTAATGGTGGAAAGTACTGCATGAGCAGGACAGAGGAAAGCAAATGTTATGGAGGTGTACTGTCCCCTTGTGGGGTAGGTTACGTGCCTGGCTCTGGAATTGCCTCCTGGGTGCAGTCAGGGATTGAACATTAAATCCTTCCCCAAATGATCAGAAATCTCTCCCTCTCTGAGGACATAGGCACTGGCAAAGTTTGTTTTGAGACAAGAATGTGGCTGACTTCTTTCTGTTTCTAAAGCCCCAGTACATCTCTACCCTTCAATAATTCTCAAGGCTGCATGGTTTTTCCTCACCTTTTTTTCGAAAACAAAAAGTTCATTCTTGGGTTAAAACACATTTGTTAAAGCTTCAGTCAAGGACCTAGTGAAGTTCTGCACAAGTGTAAGGGCTACTGGGGTGGGCAGTGATAAATTTGGGACAGGTCATGAGGAATAGTGCTGCGGATCCTAAATGCAGCCAGTCGGACTCAAACAGACCCTGCATGGGATGGCATTGCCATAAATGGGGGTGTTGCCTTTGGCCTTAACCCTGCAATTCAGCTGCAGCACCTAGAAATGTGGAAGTGCTTGCTACCCTGACCAGTCACAGACCATGGGATGCCCCTTTAGTCAGGGATACATAACGCTGCTTTTGCTAATGGAAAAAGGCCATTTCTGTAAGCAAAGTTAAAATGAACCAGATGCTACCAGCTACTATGTGCTAGAGCTGGTCCTAAAGGGCTTTTAAACCAAACACCTGAGTTGGGTGTGCTACTCTGCACCTTTGCTTCCACTCTGAACCCTCCTCCCATCCCACCATCTTTCACTCCCTGTGGTAGAAGCATCAAGAAGAAAGACTGGCCTGGTGAAGGGAGAGTGAAACTGCTGAGAGAAACAGAGCAAAACCCAACCTACTGAAAGTCTGTGAGGCAGATAGCTCAGATCAGATCTTGCACAAATGGGAAGCCAGGTGTTTTCATCGCAAATATTTCCCTGCTTAATCTTCCCAGTGCTGCTGTGTTTTAGCCCTTTCCTAATCCAGCAGCAAGAGCCACTGGGATCCATGTGTTAGTATGTACACAACAACACACATACACAGAAAAATGCTGCATAGAGATTATAGATGGCTATTTGAATCACTTCTCCATTACTAAATGCCGCCACCTCTATATAGTGTGTGGGAGGTGAGGTGGGATGGGGTTTGAAGTAGAACATTGCATCTAGTGGAAACCAGTGCAGGATGTTGACTGCAGTTCTGGAATAGATCAGTCAAGTCTCCCCAAATCATCTGTTGGTTCCAGAAGAGCTTCTTCCTGGCATATGAGTACTCAGTGTGAGAATAGTAAAGGAACAAAGGCCAGGGTCCCCACCAATGTTTTCTGTGAGTATTGAAAAGGGATTGGTAGAGTTTCCAGCATTTAACTAGTGAAGCACAAGTCCAATAAAAACAAACTCCTTCACCTCAGGGCAAAATATAGTTTCTTTTCCAAGCCCCGACCTGACTTTGGCTATGTCTACGCTAGAAACCCTACGTGGGCACAACTGCACCACTGGGAGGTCTCCCATGTAGCTGCTCTATGCTGGCAGAAACAAGCTTCCCCAACCACCCCGAATGAGTGTTGGTAGCTATGCTTGCAGGAAAGCATCTCCTGCTGGTGTAGCACCATCCCCACTGGCGCTTTTGTCGATGAGACTTATGTCGATTGGGGAATGGTGTTTTTCACACCCCTGACTGGCAAAAGTGCTAGTGTAGCCAAAACACTGGTTCCTTGAATTTAGCAATAACAGGTCCAGACCCACCAGACTCCTTGGACCCCAGTGTCTCATCACACTGTGGGTCCTGTTTAATCCCCCTAAGTGCCATCCAGTGCACAGCGTGTTCTCGGAACCTCCAGGATTCCCTAAACCTTCCCTGTTAGCCCATTTTTGGCTCTACATCCCTTGCTCGTGCAGGTCTTGGCTTGTAGTTTGTTCTCAGTAGCTTCCGGCTTATGTTTAAATCCTTCATAATGAAATTGTGTTTCATAGGCCTCTAAGGCAGCCTCAAATGTAGCAATTTTATCATCACCTCTGTCAGCAATTTCTTCTTCTGGAGGTGCAGCTGTTGTGTCTGTTTGGAGAAACAGCTCTTTGCAGGGAACCTAGGCTGTTTTCAGCCTGGTTGCTGATAATCATGAAGTTAGAGAGTGTCTGGAATTAGACCCCAAAACCTTAGCTGATAGGAGCTGCCTTGTACTTGAATGTTCTTTGTTAGTCTGGTCTGTATAAGCAATTTTCTTCTTTTAGCTCTCATCAGAACAAAACATTAAAGATGCCCCAGAAAGCAACTAGGAATTAGCTGGAGTTTATGGGGGTGGGGGGCAATGTTCCCTCTAATTTTTTGTAGGCTGTGTGCGCAAAAAGTTCTTTTGTGCAAATTTTCAGAACCAGTGTCCAGATCTGTGCACACTCCAGTGAGTGTGGTCAAACATCTGATGAATCAGATTATAATCCATCTCCCATTTATGAGCAGAAATTTAAAAAATTTTTAGTGCTGTTGAATTTTTTTGTGCATGCTTTATTTTGGTGTGTGCATGGGTTTCACGACCTGTGTGTATGCGCATACGCGCACAGCTTAGAGGGAACATAGGTGGGGGGACCTCTCATGTGCACCCTCTTGCTAATGCTTGTTGGTCCTAGAAGAAACAGATCTGCAGGCTTTTGTGTGATGCCTCTCCTGAGTTCCATGTAGCTGAGCTAGTCTGTCTTACCAAGCAGTGGCTGATCCTCTCAGAGGGTTAAGTGCATTTCTTGGTTCATTGGGTCTTTCTGTTGGAATCTGAAGTGTTCTGTGTCCACCTGCTCTCTTTCTATGTCTAGATCCAACATAACAAGGCTCAGATGGTTTCCTCCATGGAAGCCTAGTCAGAATTCACAAGTAGGGTGACTGTTTTTCAAAAGGCAAAAGCAGAACACAGGCCAGAGCCCTGTCCCCTGGCCAGACCAGAGAAAGAGCTTCCCAGGGAGCCCTGGCCCATGATTCCCATCCCCACCTCCAGGGTGTACCACCCAGACCAGGTGGAGGAGCTACACCTCCCCACAGTGGTGAATTAATGCTCCATGGCTGCAAACTGGTAGCCCTCTAGAAAAGAACTAAGACCCTTGGAAACTGCTCATCTGTAGAATAATAATTACAACAGCTACAGACTGTGAAAGTTAAGCTAATACCTGTGATGATTTTCTGTCTGCACGTGTATATCCAGTCTGCCAGTCACCCTGATCTCAAAGTACCCTGTGTGGCACTGTTCAGAAGTCTGGAGACCTGTCTGAGTTTTGATAGTGTGTTCAGGAAGTGGGGTGGGAGAAATGCCTTCCTTTTTTTTTTTTTTATTTAAATACCATCATTCAAAACAAACTTTTCCAATAAGCTTGATTAACAAACAAAGCGCTGATGTAGGAGCAGTTCCAACCTGGTGTGACAGATGAGGTATTTTTTCAGTTGACATTAGACTAGTAATTAGTCTTTATGTCCTGGTTGGCAGAGTTGCTCTTTGGGGCCCCTCATCCCAGTATGGGTAACTCTGCAAGTTCCTGTAAGACTGGATGTCCTCAATTGCCTCCATGTGTGACCTTAGCATTGCAGTAATATTGGGCTCTGCTTTTAGCACTTTATTTGCCTTGCCTCTGTCCTATCTTTGCTGTTGGTTACAAGTGGTTATGGTTCCATTTTGCTCTCAAGCACAGCAAGCCTGCATGGTGTATAAAGGCAGCACCCAGCTCCTTCTTGGGCTTTATCAACCAAGAAATAACAATAACAAGGTCCAGCCCAGAGCTCCTCCCCAGGCTGGGCCTTCCCTGGGGTTCCTGCCTCAAGACTGCTTAGCCTCTGTGTCTAGGCTCTCAATCATTTTGGCTAGAGAATTACTCCCACTTCCCTTTACATCCATGGGTATAAGTAGTGGCATCTGCATCAAGTGAGACTCATGAAGACATGGAGAACCTTTGCTGGTGTAGCTGTACCAGTAGAGCTCTACTGGCAAACTGTGCTAGTCTAGGTGGAGATTATGCTGGCAAGAATACTTTTGCCAGTATGGCTTATGCCAGCTCCTAGAACAACAGAAGCTATGCCAGCAAAGACACTTTTTTACTGGCCTACTGTACCTCAGTCTACGACAGGATTTTGCTGGAGTGGAAATGTCGTTTTAAAAAAAAACAAGTTCCAAGGGGATAGTCATGTCAGTCCATTCCAGCAAAACAAACAAGAAGTCCTGTGGCATTTTTAAAGACAAACAAATTTGTTAATCACATGAGCTTTCATGAGAGAAAATCCTGCTTCAAGCATCTGACGAAGTGGGATATTCTCCCACAATAAATAAATAATTTTGTTAGTCTTTAAAAGTGCCACCAGACTCCTTTTTTGTTTGATTTAAAAAAAAAACCAAAAAAACAAAAAATCAGTCCCCAACCAACATGGCAACAGCATTAAGTGTAGACTTGGACTTAGTCTCTCTTAGAAGATTCCTCAGAAGCAGCGCCAGAACTAGGGGTGCCTGGGGCACACCCAGAGGAGAACGTGCCTTTAGAAACAAGCAGCACCCGCAGCAAGTGGTGCAGAACACGCCCTTTGATTGGGCCACAAAACGGAGCTGCTGTGGGGTGCCTGGGGCAAAGCTCTGGTCGCCCTGTCCTAGTTACAGCCCTACTCAGAAGCGACTTTCTGTGAGGGGTCCCAAGAGAGCTCTGCCAGCCCTGTATGCTGCCCCAGAGAAGTGAGGTAGTACTCTGGTGAAAGAGGAGAAAGGCTGCTGAGTCTTGTGAGACAAAGTAAGTCCTGATGGTACTGGTTAAAAAGCCATTTGTTATTAAAGCTTGTTGCCCCGAGGTCTGTTCTGTGTAAACTCCATACGGTTCCTTGTCGCTTTGCTGTACTTTCTTCAAGAGGATGACATGCCGGTGAGCAGGTTTTCATACATGTACGAAGGCCCTAGTGTCAGATCCACTGGAGGTTCTCTGTGCCAGCTTAAAGTTCTGCCTTGCAAGGAGATTGTTTGCTGAAATACAGCTGGCTTTTTGGAACATGAAACGTGGCATGGAATGTGGGGGAGCACCTGCAACTGGCTCTGCAGATTTACTCCATTGGATGGTTTCCCATATGGCCAAGAGAGATGGGGGAAACTCATTTTTTCCTTTCTCTCTGGTGCTCCTCCAGGATAGTGTCCACTTCGTGGTGGGGGTCAATGCACTTTGCAGACAAATCTGTAATCCAAGCTGGCGTGGTGCAGGAAGGTGACTGCTAAAAAGAATAACCCTTGTCAACTGACACTAGTCATCACTAAACAGGTCACAAAATGACCAGGACCATCATGGTATCTAACTAAAATGCAAGAGAAGGCAAGTATGTGGCAAATGGGCTGAGTGTCCACTTAGAATGCACAGGTATTTAGTTACATGTACTAAACTATTGTTTTTTAAGTATCCAAACTTGGTATGAACCAAGTAACAAGTTGTGATCTATTGTATTGTTTCCAAAATGCAAGAAGTAGAATATGCTCCGAAAGTATCTGACCACTTTCCCGTGCTCTAAAATAATCCCCCAAGTCTCACAGGCTTATACAAACAATTTTTAATGCCCTTTCTTTTAAAATATAAATAATATTTTAGGTACATTTGGCTAGTCCTGTGGAAACACTGTTATCTGCCACTCCTCAGAGCTGATTGTGCAAGCTGAGAAATGGAAAAATCCATGCATCCTAGAAGTTTTGTGGCATGCAAAGAAGTGAAGTTTGCAAAAACCAGTGAATATTTCACCGCTGCTTCCCCCCCCCCACTTCACTCCCCAACCCCTAGTTTTATTCCACTGTTTGCCAGATGTCATGTGGGACTCAGCGACCCTGTCACATCTCATTCCAGCAAGAAGCTTCTAAATACGGCAGTTTTAATAACCCCAAGTGATGGCCTATCATCACATGGTGAGTTGTAATCAATAAATCATGTGTGAGATGTGGCTATGTAGGCCAACTCATATCTACATTTCCATGTCCAGACTGTAAGAACATTTCTGAGCTTGGTTGCTGAACTATTCCACCTCCTCCATGCCTATTTAAGAGTTGTTCTTGGCTCACAGAAAAATCTAATTCCACTTATTTCAGCCAATGGAAGGAAAGAGAATGAAGGAATTAACTGAAACCTCTTCCCAAATATCGCTTGCTGCCATCTATGGCTTTGCTAAGCAAGCTCAAGGCTTGGGCCATTTGCAAAACAAACTCCTTGTCTGGTTAAAAAGAAATTAAAATTTTTTGTAACCTGAAAGAGGCAGTTTCATTGTTTGTCATGCAACTCACAATATGTGGGTTTATTTTATAGCCCCACTCTTGGAGTCAGGGGAATACATAAGAATCTTGGGGGGAAGGGGAGTTGTTTTGGTCTTGTTTTTTAATGAAAACTTGTAATCTTCTTGAGGGCAGAGAGCTGGGATTCTGGGAAGTGTGAATCTTAAAGTTTCAAGTACCAGAGAACAAATAAGACAAAAGTAGTTAATCTTAAAAAAGAAAAAAAATATACCACTTGTGATTTTAAACCCATCTTGTGATTGTTTTTCCTAGGGCAGGGGTTGACTCATGATTTTTTAGCAGTATAGTTGAACCAATTTTAGGAGTAATGGTAATAAGGGGAGGCAGAACTTTGCAAGTCTACAACTGAATATTTAGTGCCATAATGACCGGAAGCACAATTCTGACTTGCAACCTCTCTTAGATAAACACTGTGAAAATACACAAAGACACTCAGATTTTCAGAAGTGCTGAGCATTTACAGTTCCTGTGGACTCCAGGCACAGCTCCAGATGCTCATTAGTTGCAGCCTAAATTGACCACTTAAATCATACGCTAAATCATAGATTTTCAAGTTGGAATGAACTTTAAAGGGTCATCTAGTGCAATCCCCCGCTCAAAGCAGGACCAACCCCAGTAAAATCACTTGATTTCTGAAAAAAAAATTTCCTTAATTTAAAACAAGTTGAGGCTTTGTATGACTAATTTGGAAACTTGCAACTATACATTAAAATGCATAAGGAACTAAATGTTGCTTTTTAATGCCACTCTAGATAGAGTATCTTATCTGAAGTTTATAGAACTGTTACTGATAAAAACAAAAAATTAAAGATCAAGGCACTTCTCCTGCAAATGCTTAACCAGCTGGTTTACTTTATTGATATGACTAGTGCTTTTGACTTCACTGAATTACTCATGCTTAAAGGTAAGCATGGGCATAAGTATTTGCTAAAATCGTATTTTTAGTAACATGAAATCTTTGTAACATCAAAAAAAACTGTTCCAGGGCTAACCATGAAAAGTGATCTACACTTTGCAAGAACTTTGTTAATGTGTTGAAGCTTCTTTAGACAAGCCAAAGTTCCCCAAAATAGGATTCTGAAGTTCTTAAGCAGAGGTGTCAAACTCAAATCACCATGAGGGCCGCACGAGGACTAGTAGAGGGCTGCATGAGCACTAGAACGTTAGCCCAAGGGCCGCACCACTGAAACTTTTTCATACAACAATATTGCAAATATTGGTAACAACAGAGTTGTTGTGGGCTGCAGGAAATAGCTTTAGGGGCTGCATGTGGCTCACGGGCCACATGTTTGAGACCTCTGCCTTAAAGGGAGGTGATAATTCTCCTCTATTCAGCACTGGTGAAGTCACATTTGGACTATTGTATCCAGTTTTGGGCCCCCCACTACAGAAGGGATGTGGACAAATTGGAGAGAGTCCAGCAGAGCATGACAATAATGATTAGGGGGCTGGAACACATGATTTCCAAAACTGAGGGAACTAGGCTTGTTTAATCTGCAGAAGAGAAGAATGAGGGAGGATTTGATTTAATTACATGAAGGGGGGTTCCAGGGAGGATAGAGCTAAGCTGTTCTCAGTGGTGGCAGATGACAGAATTAAAAGCAATGGTCTCAAGTTGCAGTTGGAGAGGTCTAGGTTGGATGTTAGGAAAAACTTTTTCACTAGGAGGGTAGGGAAGCCCAGGAATTGGTTACCTTGGGAGATAGTAGAATGTCTCTCCTTAGAAGTTTTTAAGGCCCAGCTTGACAATGCCCTGGCTGGGATGGTATAGTTGGGGTTGATCCTGTTTTGAGCCAGAGGTTGACTAGATGATCTCCTGAGTTCCCTTCCAGCCCTGATCTTCTGTGACTCTACGGTTGTAAAAGAACCTCAAGGTAGGGATTTTTTAAAAGTGCCAAGATGTGTCCATGTCCACACTGCAAAGAGAAATCTTTGTACCCAGGCCTCATAGCCCAGGTCAATTTGGGTTTGTGGGGCCAGGCTGTGGTGCTAAAAATAGCAGTGTAGACATTCCCCCTTGTGTTGGAATCCAAGCACCAAGACCCACCCCATCACTCGGTTCCAGAGCCTTGGCTCAAACCCGACTGGAAACATCTACACTGCTGTTTTTAGCCCCACAGTCTAAGCCTGTTTTAATTACCCAGGCTGTAAGAGTCAGCACTGCAGGATTCCTGTGCAGTGCAGATGTATCCTGAGTGATTTAGGAGCACAAACAGGAACATTGCTGCCCCAGAGAAAGACCCGGGCCCTGCACTCAGGCCCCACCCCTTGGCCATGATCTGGTGCCTGGGCCTGATCTGGCGTCAGGCTCCTGTCGCCACCAGCCTGGTCCCAGATCCCTGGCTGGGTTTGGGGTTGGAAAAGGCACGTGCTGCTGCGGGTGTTCCGGCCTGGATCCCTGGTTGGGATGTGGCCATGAGAGGTGGAGGCTGCCCAGGGCACTTGGAGCATTGGTGCCAAGACTCAGGACACGTGCCCCCTGTGCCAGGCGCGAGCAACACCCCTGAGCACAAATCCCACTGGCTGCAATCTGCAAACCTGGCTGGAGGAGGGTAGGCCAGGTGAAGCATTTTGGCTTTCTTGGCTTGCAGAAGATCAATCCACTGGAAAGTGGTGCTGTTCACAAATGCAGTAAGGGCTCTTTGCTCCTCCTTCTTGTTTGGAGTTTGTGGTGGGCTCTCAGTAAAAAAGTTAACAAGGCTCTGAATGTTGTATGGCACAGGTGGTGGTACTGGAGGTGCTGCTTCTCCCCCTGGTTTGAAGTGGTTTTCATCACATTCAGGGTTTACAGTTTGGATTTACAGCTCTCAGCACTCCCTCTATGCATACTGTCACAGCCGTCTATTGGTGGGGGGTGTTCTGGCACAGTTAAGCGTTTTAAGGATGACATTTAATAGGAAAAAAAGTTTCTTAAGTAAATCTGAAATTCTGCTTGGAAGTAGGGGACTAATTAAAACAGGTACAAAAGTTCCAGGTTAACAGTTTGACTGTCCAATGGGAACAAAGTAAAGAAGCAGTGAAATGTAAATAAGTTTATTTAAACTTTTTAAATTAATGTATTTTTGAAAGCTGGCCATGCACTCATGGGAGGAGTGACCAGGCGCAGTACAATCTTTCTATCTGTGAATACTGTGATCTGTAGACTGAAGGGAGGTGCTGTCTCATCCCTCACATATATCATGATGGCTCTGCACATGCATCCCAAAATCAGATGGACCTCCACTGCCACCATATTAGTTTTCTGAGCTGTCCAGCCTGTCCATGGTCACCTTGGTCTCTTTCAGCACAGCTTCATTGGAAGGATCTCCAGTGACTGACTGACAAGCTGCTCATGTAAGACCAAAAAACTGTTTTGCCCTTTCAGTTTACACCACCAAAGAACATACTTGTTCTTGTTCACGCTGGACACTGTGCCAATAAAAAGACTATCTCAAGCCAGTTGGGCTTTGCTGTCACCAACTGATTGGGTTAAAAGGGGTCAGGCTCCCACAGGGTTCTTGGCAAGGGAAGGGAGGTGCTGTCTTTCAGATTTCCTCCAGCCTTGTATGATGATGGAGAGAGCTTAAAACAAGTAAATCCAAAGCCAGCCATTAGCCTGATTCTGGGTTTAGTTACAAACCAGCTGTTTTCAAATGACAAATTTCCTTGAATGGTGTGAACCTCTTCACATATTACAAGAACCAAGAATCACCCAAAACATGAATAGGCAGCAGGTTTAAAACAAACAAAAGGAAGTACTTCTTTCACGGTCAAGCTGTGGAACTTGCTGCCAGGGGATGTTGTGAAGGCCAAAAATATAACCAAGATTTAAAAAAAAAAAAAAAAAGATAAGTTTGTGGAGGTTACATCCATCATGACTAATAGCCAAGATGGTCAGGGACTTTAATGAGATGGATAACACAGTAATTGCCATCTTCTGTGCATTCCCTCCAAAGCATCTGGCACTTACCACTGTTAGAAGGCAGAATAGTGGGACCATTAGTCTGACCCAGTATGGCTGATGGTTCTTTGAGTTCTCTCCCTCACGAATGACACACATTGGACTATAGGACTCCTGTTTTGAAGCACCAGAGATGGCCACTGTTGGAGATGATATATTGAATGGGATGGAAGAGTTCTCTGAGGTGGCATGGAGAATCCTGTCTTAGATGCCTGGCTGGTGTCTTGCTTGCATGCTTACGATCAAACTGATTTGGAGTCAGGAATTTTTCCCCCAGGTCAGATGGGGAGAGACATTTTGTGTTTTTTGACTTTCCTCTGCAGTGCAAGAGGGGGATCACCTGTTGGATCATCTGGGAATGGGATCATAGGGCTAGAAGGGACTGCAGGGTTAATCTAGTCTGATCCCCTGCCCAGATGGGGAATTTGTTGTGTAGAAACCATCCAGGACGAATGGCTACACAGCCTCCTTTTGAAAACTCCTAGGGAGGGAGCTGCCAAAACGGCTTGAGTTCCATTGCCTACTACTGTTCTTATCACCTGAAAGTTTTGCCTGAGATTTACAACTCACCGAATCAATTCCCAGGAGCTTCAGACACTGGTGATAACTTGGTCTCACTTCTTCTCTGCCTGAGGACTGAAATGCTGTGGTCTAACTAAAGTTATTGTATAAGTACTGCAGTAACTGGGTACAATGTAATGGCCTGGGCTGCTTAGGAGGTTAGACTAGATGGTTACTTCTGCCCTGAAATTTCAACTGTGGAAGCTTTAGGGCATGAATTTGACCCATGTGGTGGGCTTGCACCCCAGCTGATCTGTGGGGAGTGAACACAGCTGGGGCTCCTGGAAGGATTCAGTGCAGTCCGAACTTTGCTGCCACCTTGGGAGGCAGGGGTTGGTTTCAGATCACCAGGCCACCTCTCCTAGAGTCAGGGCATTTTGAGTGGCCAATGCAGCCAGGAAGCACTTGGCTTCAGGCAGTGCAGGGAGAAGGCGCTCCATCCAACCTGAGGCCTGTGGTTCCTCCCCACTGAACTGCCCCAGGAACCAACAGTTTCACTATCACACCATGTAATGGCCTCTGGAATTCTAGCCCTAAGCTGCTGGGGAGTTTTAATATTTAACTTGAAATTGGGCCAGTAAATTGGGAGCTGCTTCCCTTCTTTTCCTGAGGGAATAAATAAATAAAAGGGCTGGGAACAATAATGGGAAAAGCCTCCCTTCCCAGGCTGCCTACTGTGTACCAGCTGAGCTCAGAGCCAGATCACCAGTTTATTTACAAAGCCTCTGTTGGGAGATGATTAATCGCCGGTGAGTGATATGGAGACGGGGTGGTGAATTATCACTCTAACAGGGCCGCGGTTGGGTTTAGATGTCAGCCTGTAGTGTAACCAGCCTTGCTAAGCTACATGAGAGCTACCTCCCTGATCACAGCCTTAATATTCTAGCCCAACCGTGACTCTTGGCAAGTGGCCAGAACAGGAGCTGCTTGGGGAATGGCCATTTACTAATCATGCTATTAGTGGTTAGGATATCAACCTGGGTCCATCATGAACTTGGCAGCAGATAGTTTCCTTGCCAAACATCAGCTGAATGCTAGTTTCAGACACTTGCCTGCAGAAATAACAGTAGTGTGTCAACATTGTTAGCCTAGTGGCCTTTTCCTCTTGCTGGGATTTCTTAAGTTCTTATGTTCTTACAATGGAGTTAGCTATTCTTAGGTAATGAGTCGGCCACCCTAACGTACCCGGTGATGTTGGGCTAATTTCCCTCAGCTATCCACAGAGAGGGTGAATCCTGCTGCTTTCCCTGCAGGAGCCATAGTTAATTAGGGTAGAGAGGCCTGGATTTGTTTGTGTTCAACCTTTGCTTCAGCATATAGCTCAAGCTGTTTAGGTGGAGACAATTCCTTTACATTGTTCAAATCGCCTTGCAGAAATCTAGGAATCTATTGTCTTCCTGAGAAACTAACTTATCGCCTAACAGCAGAGCTTCCTGCTTAGGAGCGGGAAGAAATTGTCAGGAAATGTTACTTATGTCTGGGAAAAACAGATATCTGAGAGATCTAAAAATACCCAAGCACATGTGGTAATGTTTATGTCCTGTGAAATATAAAGAATTTTGCAGTAAACTGAGAAGTCATTGCAGGATGTTATATACTTGGAGAGATGGTGAGAGCTGGTCTCCGGGGTTTACACTCAGCATGGTTACTGTCTCCTTTCTGCTAGATTTAGTGGATTCTGATCATTCTCTGTAGGGTATCACCAGCTTCTTTCTGTGTCTGATGCTTGTGCTGCATAGTGGACCTCTGGGGAAGCAATGGTGCAAACACAGGGGTAGAGAAACAGGTTCCATTATTCAGTGGTTTTTTCCTAACATTTTAACCACGTACATTTCTTTGGAATACTGGTTTGTCCTCACTGCAAACCAGGATGTGTGTTTACACAGCAACAGAATTTAATTCCCAGGTTTGTAGAGCTTAAGGGCAGAAGGGATCATTTAGATCATCAAGTGTGACATCCTGTACATCACAGGCTGTTACATTTCACCCACTTACCGCTGTCCTGAGCTCAATAACTTGTGTCAGCTAGCTATAGTTAGTCAAGGTCAGAGCGAGGCCCATCCCCTGGCCCTGCTTTGATTAGTTGCATGGGCAGTGCCTAGTGTCCCCAGGATTTTACATTGAGCTGGGTCAGTCAGTGTGGAAACACTGCTTTTTTTCCAGTGAAGATTCAAATAGGTGCCTTTGGCACATGCTCAGAAAGCCAACAAGGGGGAAAACAAGAGCAACAGAACAAAGCCACTCCCTTTCCATGACATTCAGGGGCTGAGCTATCTCTCCTACCAGCCTGGTGCCAAATTTCCTTTTTTCAAAAAACCCACCCAAACAAAACGTGTGATCATACTCTGCTTTGGGCTAAGAGCTGCCCTGACATGGCCAGAATAGGGCTGATGAAGGGCTGGCTCTCCTGCATTTCAGCTGCCCAAGCAAAGGCCAGTTTGTTAGCTTTCATTAGAATGATATGTTGTTCCATGGCACATGGAAAATGAAATCTCCTTTTTCCCTGTTGTGCTGTGGAAAAAGACGCCTTCCTTCAGTTCTGTGTCGCTCTTTCCCAGCTGACAAGGGAATACAAAAACTTCCCCAACACCCATCCTGGGCTGGGCCTCTCTTCTCTGCGTCTAATCTAAGCTTTGGCAGAAGCACTGTGTGGTGCAGTCCCAGCCCGTTATGAGTGGGAATGAAGTCTCCCCCATAATGAGACCTTAAGGCAGTGGTTTTCAGACTTAGAGTCGGGATCCAGTACTGGGTCGCACACCCTCAGGTCATGGTGCCCCCTCCTGCCACTACCGCAAGATTGAAATGCATTTCTTAAAGGTGTAATTGTGGGTCGCACGGGCATAAATGATTTTTCCGAGCTGGGTCCCAAGGAAAAATGTTTGAAAACCACTGTCGTAGGGCACTGAGTTGCTATCTCCCCTGCATGCCAACCTCTGGGATAATTCTTCCTTAGTGAGCTCTGCTCAGAGCCCTGACTGAATTAGGGACACAGCTCAAATCACTTGCAATCAAGTCACTTTTCCTCAAAGCTGCCATTTCTAGCCAGTGGATTTGGCACTGCTGGCAGTGATCCCCTTGTATCATCTTCTTCTGGGTTATGTTGAGCAGAACCCTGTTGTCAATCCATGCGAATTGTAACCCACCAAGGGGCATTTCCCCATTGCTCTCTGTGCTCTCATCTCTTAGTGCCACTCTCTTGACAGTCACCAGTTTGTTTGGGGTTCTCTGGATAAATGAGTGCTGTGTCCATTGATGCTGTCCTTTGCTACCTTTAATAGAGGACATCAGAGGGACAGAGGGTGTGGCCTGCACATCCAGGTTAGGTTTCTTGGACATTAGGATGAGTTAGATTTATTGCTGTTGTTTCTTCATTGAGGTATCATGCCTGAATTTACTCTAAGCCCCAGAGGTTTTATAAAGACTCCTGTTTATGCCCAGAGTGTGCAAACCTGGGGCCTGGTTGCTGTGTTCAGAATAAGAGATGGTGATGAAATTGCTAGACACCACGTTTCCAGCTCTGGCTGAAACTCTGAAGGGTGCTCTGCCTGGCCCTGCTCTTGTGTGACCTGGTAGGAATCATGTGGTGACTGTTGTACATGTAGGAATGGAAAGTTGTCAGTGCACACGTTCATTGTGTTTGTGAATGATCCGATGAGTTGTGTGACATAGAATGCAGCAGGGGTAATCGATTGCTTTCAAAACTGCTGAACAGTCAGCAGCATGTGTTTTATAAACTAATAAAGGTGAATTACTGTCCAAGTTACAAAGGGGCAGCCATGCTAGTCTAGTAAAGCAAAAAAAGCAAGGAGTCTTGGGGCACTTAAAGACTAACAAATTTATTTATCGCATGAGCTTTCGTGGGAGAAAATCCCACTTTGTCAGACACTTTGAAGAGGGGTAACTTACAGAATGGGATGAAAATAAATGCAGGGGAATGTAAGACATGGGATCAGGTCATACTGCAACAGCAAATCAGAGCATTTATAAAGATTCAAATTGCAGGAAACAGCACATAGAGGGAGGGTGAACTCAAATTACCTGTTATAATGTGAAAAGAAGCCATAGTCATGATTCAGTCCTGCTTTCGTACAATCTAATTTATTCCATAAAAAATCAGTGAAACACAAAGTGGAATTTTAAAACAAATGCATTAAAAATGTAATACAAGTTAATAAATTAAGAGAACAGAACTTAGGAAGCGGAAAGAACATTCATGTTCAGTTCAGCTGCACATACCCCAACCGTGACTTTCACAGGTCAGTGTATGTGAAGCTGTGACTGTCTTTAATGTTCGCTAGGGTGGAGTGGGGGTACTCCAGCAACCCCTGATGCTGCATGGAATGTTGCAGGGGAAATAAGGAGGTCCTGATACAGAGTTCACAGCGAGCTACCAAAGAAGGTGGGGCCTGTATTGTTGAACCTCCTGATCCAACAGAGTCTGTAGCATCTGTGTTTGCTGCCAGAGAAGTCCTGTTATGTCCTGTTGCATCTTTTTCCACTTGGGATTCCTGGCCATTTCTCCTGTCTGCTCTTTTTATCTCCAGGCTGTGTGCAATGTTAACCCTCCAGGCCCTGTGCTCACTGTCCAACACAGCACAAACTTGCAGGATCTCACTGAACATATTGTCCTGAGTCCTCTTCCTTCTACTTCTTACTTGGCTCACATGTTCTGTGTGTGTGGATCAGGAGACCCTAAAGGCCACAATGACAGCAGCTAAAATACACAGAGGTCCCTCTGTTAGCATATTTACTGCAGAAAGTGAACCTTAAGATGCTGAACTCATGTCCCAGCTGCCCAAAAGTTAAAAGCACCACCTTCTCTCTTCTGCTTGGCATCGCTATTGCCCCAGCTTCAGCTATGGTGGGTATGGCCATCCAGGGAAATAAGATGGGAATTCCTTGCTTGCATGATTCTAGCTGTATATGGCAATATGCTGAATACTGGCATAATTTTCCACTCCTGAAGGTAACAAAGACAGAGCAAGCTCAGCAGAGGTTGGTGTCTGGAAGGCATCTGGGCCCAAAAGTTGCTAGCCCATGCACCACAGTGCTGCCTGCTGAAGTTGTCGCTGAATGGCTTTGGAAAGTGTCTTGCTGCAGAGGAAGAAGTCAGACAGCCCTCCCCAGAGACATTCATTAGAGGATTACAGAGTGAGTCCAGGGAAGCGCCACTGAGATCTCTCAAGAGGGTTCAAAGGACATCCCTGGGCACATGAACAAATTGCTCTGCATGGCCTCCTGCCTCACATTAGAGGAGAGCGAAAAGCAGATAGCAACACTACCTCTTCTGATTGTACCACTGCCTCTAGCACAAGTAAATGAATGAAAAGCCAGTAGGTAGTGGCTGCTGCTTGGGGTGTGAAGGGGAACCCTGTAAGTGACAACTG
Source organism: Podocnemis expansa (assembly GCA_007922195.1). Classification (NCBI taxonomy): domain Eukaryota; kingdom Metazoa; phylum Chordata; order Testudines; family Podocnemididae; genus Podocnemis; species Podocnemis expansa. The sequence continues at coordinate 10,467,431 of ML682025.1, forward strand.
AATTACACCCTTGCCTGTGGTTCATTTCCCTGGTCTGAGCTCGAGTGGAGGGACTGTAGTGTCAACCATGAGCTCATTGCACTGTTGGATCCTCTGGTCAGCTGTTTCCCCATTCTCCCCCATTCTCATCCACTACCTTCTCACTATTCACAGGTGGGGACCTGTGACTTGGGGTCCTCAGAAATATCCATGGGGTGACAGTGGGGCCTGCTGGTACACCTGCTGCAACTCCTTGGCTTTCCACATAGCACTGCTGTTGGTTTCCCTCCTAGCCCCTCTCCTGTATCCCCTGGGTGGTCTGCTCATAGAAATCCATGTTTCTCTGGCTGGACTGAAGCTGTGTCTGCACAGCCTCTTCTCCCACAGGCCCAGGAGATCCATTACCTGCACACAACAGTGGAAAGCTGCTGGGCACTCATCATGCTGAACAATCAGGAAAAGATATTTAAAATATTCATGAAGCTTTAAAGGGAAAGGGGGGTTTCTGTTCTCTGGGGCCCTTGGGTAGTGGGTTCACAATGCTGACCAGAGCAGTCAGTGCAGGGCATTGTAGAACAGATGCTGGAAGATAGTTAGGGTTAACTTTAGCTCACTCAACCCAAAATACTCTGCCTGTGTCTCTGCGCCACTCGGGTGGCCATATTACCATGTCAGCATGATGGGGTACACACAGCAGTGGGAGACACATTTATACAATGTGCAAGTAAGCCGATGTTAGCTGCCTTGCATTGACCTATCTGTCTAGTGTATCCCAGGCCCTAGCATCCACACTGGGCTTAGATTAGTGTAACTAACACCGGTTTAAATGCATCCCTCTGGGTATAGGTTAAAACACGTTCCAGTCCAGACAAGGCCTGAGGGCTGTGATCTAGGATCTGGAGCTGGGAATACCTCGCACTGGTTGTTTGTTGCACTGTATTAGCATATGGAGCTCAGCTTCCTTATGCCAGGCACCGTGCAAACCTATAACATCAAGACAGCCGTGCTCTCCATTTTTGCAATCACAGTGTTTGCATTCGAACGAGGTTGGATGTTCTCTGACCTCTTGCTTTGATGAACGGGCCTTGGAAAGGAGTCCTGCAGCCAGTGCCTTGAAGGCACTGGCAGCTGATGTGTTTAAAGGGGCCACGTGACACCTGAGGGTGTAGGGATGGGTCTGAGTAGATAATGGGTGATACGCAGATGATGTGATGAAGGAAAGAGTCGATACCCCATTCCAGGGCACAACCAAAGTGTATGAAATAATGGAGTCATTAATTTATGGCTCTGTGCCGTAGCCTGGCCTGTTGTTGCCTTCACATAACTGATCTGTTACAGTGGCAGAAAATCAATCCTGTTAATAGAACCCTTGATGGAAATGTGAGTGGGCCTTGGAAACTCATGGACAACCAAGGCCTAGTGCTGAGACAGTGGGGGTTGCTTGCAGTCACAAAGGATTGGACCAGTTTTCATTTTTGTTTTGTCAGTGGGTAGGAAGGAGGTGTGGAGACTGGCTTCTAACAAGGGCTTGCTGCTATGCTCAGCTATAAATCAAACCCAGGGGGGATCTGGGCGTGTTCAGCGGCAAGTCCCTAAGTGTTTTAGCTGTGACTGAGTGGCCCAACCTTTCTGGCAGAGCTGGTGTTTGGATACTAGAGGAAGCAAAGGCAAGTGTCTCAGGCTGTGGGCTCTCTGCTTCTCCTCTTGCAACAGTGCACTACTGACCTCTCTTTAGGAGATTACTTTCCAGCTGATCCTTCTCCTGCAGTGATGGAAAATAATCTCTCGGCTGTAACTCCAGCAATTAAAGCAGCTCTGCCCAGCAGTGGGGGCACAGTGTTCCCCCTGAGACTGCTTTCGAGTTCCAAGTGAGACTCGGGGACACATGTCCATTCCATTAATACTCCCCTATGCTTTGCTCGTTGGTTGTGGCATCACCCTATCCTAACTGGGTGACACTGGCCTGTGTTTGCCTCAGTCGTGAATGTCAGGGGACAAGCAGCCTTTTGCTTTGGGCATTCTCCAGGAAAACCAGTGTGCAGCTGTCTGTCTACGGTGCACACTGGGGGCTGAGGGGTCTCCTAAATGGAGCCTCCCCCTAAGTAACCCTGACTGGAGAGAGACTAACAAGGGGAAACAGGATGAATTTAAATAAGCTCCAGAGAGGAAAGGGAGGCTGTGTGATTATGGCCTTAGACTGTACTGAAGGAGACCCGCATTCAGTTCTCTGCTGTGCCTACCTGACCTTGACATGTCACTTCATCTCCATCTGCCTTGGCTGTACAGTCCATTTCCTCTGCCTTTTTGACTGTCAGATATTTGGAGCAGGGGCACAGTCTCTTACAGTCCCCAGCACAGTTGCATCCTGAGCTTGACTGGAACTTTGGGTGCTCTGCAGTAATAAGCAAGAATAGAAAATAACAATCCAGTTAGACGGGAAGCCTTAAAATGCTGAGAAACTGCACCATTCAAACCTCTGCAGTGGCATGACAAAGACCACAGACCTGTTTGCCTCTGAGCCTCTCTGGAAACATTTCTGTTCCAGCCTGTGAGAAAGAGAGAGACCGTCTCGCATCAATGGAGACATCTCGCAGTGACACTGGAGATCAGCTTAAGCTAATTGTAGAAGGTTCCTAATTGCCCATTCTTTGACCTCCAGAGCTCAGAGAGAGACAGTGGGGAAGATTAAAACAATGTATGTTAATTACTTGTACCCATGGCGTGTGCCCTACAAGTGGAGTCAGGAACACAGCTGGATCCCGTTATCAGCAGGGATTGTCTGGGTGCCTCAGTCCAAACAATGGGTCAGGGCCAAGGCCTAAAAGGTGGATGTGACATTTCACTCCTGACATATGGCAGCGGCATGAGCAGACAGATTTCACCCAGTCCTGTTTTGGTCACACAAGACTCAGACCAATCCCATATAACTCGGTGCTGGACTTGGTCACATTTGGAAGCCTTAGATGGGAAGAATGCTTGAGCAAAGATATTTCCTGGGAGCTGAGGGCATCTATGCTATTGTCTCCCAGGTTTATAGGCATGTGGCAATACGCTATCAAGGAGAGTGGGCTCTCCTGCCTGGATCTGGGCACACATGCTGTTCCCAGACCCCAACCTGCCTCTACAGCCTAGCATGAAGTCTCTGTCTGTTGAGTCATTTTCTCACCTGCTGCCCACTATAACCAGGTCATGGCCTCCAGGGCAAAGGGCCATTATCAGTATGCTAACGCTGACTGTAACATGAGTGTTCCTGGAACAGTTTCATCCTTCGTTGGGGCATTATTATCAAACCCTTGATCACCTGGTGTCACCAGCCTTGTACTCATTTGAGAGGTCCTACCAATTTTGCAGCCATATTCAGCAGGAGAGCAGAATGCTGTGGGTCTGAATCAGCTGCCTGGGATGCTGAGTGACCCTGACCAGAGGGAGGAAGAGGCTAGGAACTGGGCAAGGCAGGACCAAGCAGTCCAAGGAGGCTGCAGGATGCCTGTAGAAGGTAATGAGTCTTGAACACATTTAGATACTTTATCAGACTGCCCATAAGTGCAGCTTCCTGTTGTTGTCGTGACCATTTCCAGGGCTTTGTTTTGTGGTGGGGCCCCATGGAAGTGGCTGGCCTGATGTCAGAGCTGTTCCTGTGTGCAGGGAAATATCTTATTCCCATTGTCTTGCATCCTCTTACTGAATGCTCAAGCTCAAGAGCCAGGAAATCCTCCCTCCCCCCGAAGGCAGGTGGCGTCCCTTTGGAGCTCCCAAGGAGTACAAACATGTAGCCAAGACATCTTGTGCTGTTCTGGGATGGGGGAGCCTCAGGTTACCACCTTGTCCCAAGCTCTTGTTACAAGTGTCAGATCTGGGCTTGAAGCCAGTCTGGCTTTGCTAAATGTGTAGTAGGGAGTCCTGGCTCAGCCACTGGTTAGGTGGAAAGGGGAATGGGTAGCTCCAGATTTGTGTGAGTCTGGTCTCAACCAGCAGAGCGTTCCAACCACCTGCGTTTGATATGTGACCTGTACATGTCAGAGGCCTCCGCTGTGCAGAATCAAGGCGTTGTGCCACCAACTGCCTTTGGGTAAGAATATTTCTCTTGGCCAGCAGCCAGAGAGGATCAGTTCCTGAAGCCTCACCAGTGGTACTATGTGAAGGCACCGTTTCCAAACTGTCAATGCCATTTGGCCCCATTTCACACCCGCCGGCTCACCAGTCTGCTCCGTTAGCCATATTCTGGTACAAGCAGCCTGTAAAACTGGGCTTGCACGTAGTAGCTTAATTGCAGGGTCTACCTATCCCATAATCCTGTCTTTGTCAGGGACAAGGGCTAGGTCCTTCAAAGGCAAGTGAGTGTACATCCTATACAATTATGGGATAACCTGCCTGTAATGGGTGTTTCTTCTAACCCCAGAGCAATGGTGGTAGGTGTACCTTCAAACATGAAGCTTTTTGTCCCATATAACTTTTATCAGTCAGTAACAAGTATGGGTGTTATCATTCATATATAGAGAATTTTGACTATGATCAGCCTTGTTGCTATTCTGCAGGCAGTGTGTTCCACCAGCTACTTATACACAATGTTAAAATACTTTTTGATAGGTTTGAATGTGCTGCTTTTTATTTTCAGTGACTGTTCTCTTCCTTCACTTTGATACTGGAGGATACATAAGGCTTGCTGGTTTTCTATCAGCTGTTAACTATTGTTATGAACCTTTATCACAGTCTCTTAATCTCTAAATTAAGCAGTCCCAATCTTTTCCAGGTCTAAATTCTATTGTTTACACACACACCATTGCAGCAGATAACATAAAGTAAGTCAGCTTGCCAGGTGCCCAAGGGATGGACAGAGACAGAACTGGCCCCCTGCAAGTGAATTTGGTATAGGCGCAAAAGGCAGCCAGATGCATGCAGGATTGATTATAAATACCAGTTTTTAGTCAAACATGGAGCCTTTTTTAATCCCAAGTGATGTGCTTGATGCTGTACAAAATGTCATGTCCTTCCCTGAAGAGTTTATTGCAAGGAAAACTGTTGCATCTAGTTGGCAGCCTTGCCTGCCTATGTGTTACAGACAGAGGAACCCTGGCTCATTGCAGAGACACAGCCACAAGAATCCACTCATCCAGCTTCATTACTGCTGGCACAAATATAAACACAAATGATCAACATTTCTAAATAAATCCTAAGGGAGCTGGTGCACTAAAATTCATTGGACAACTTGTTCCTGATCACTAGTCCCTACATACAGGGCTTCCCACTAACAGATTGTATTCGTGATGCTAATGAACATCACATCAGGTTATTTATGGAATATAGACAACGGAAATGGTAATGGGCAAAGTCCAAGGGCTATATGATAATTTCTTCTCCCCTTGTGGGCAATCTCCTCTCTTGCTGGCATATTCTGTGTATTGGAATGTCAGAAAGATGCAGAATAATCTCAGCCAGTCCAATCTCAGTGATGCATCACCCTGCAGGTTCCATGTACAAATCGGAACAGTTAAAATCACGCTCATCACTATCAGAAACCATTAGTTTCTCTTTGAAATGTTTATGTGGGAGCCACTACAATTAAAACAATAAGCAGCCAAAAGAGCTGTAGCAACCGGTTGCTGTACGGAGTGAGAGTGCAAACAAAAATGTTTCCAGTGCCTGCAGGAGGCAGGAATGGTGCTAGTGTTTCTGGCGCCCCCCTGCAGCCCAGCAGACACTGGTGCAGACAAGTGATGTCATAGCGCAGCACAACGGAGCGGTCCCCATTTTGGCGCCCCTCAAATTTCGGCGTCCCCCTGCAACGCTTACTGGGCTTACTGCATTGTGCCGGCCCTGGCAGAAGGACTCATCCACTTGCCACAGCCCTCATCAGGAAAACACAAAATGTCCTGCAAACCATTTTCACTTTCATTCCTTTTAGCATTTCCCCTCTTCAGCTGTGATAAAAGAATATGAATGCTGCAGATCAAGGATGCCAAACCCTCCCAGCTCTAGAGTCAGTATTGCCAATTCTCTGTTTTATCTCTGGTCACACAATAGTTGATTTTTTTTTTCTTAAAACTTCAGCTTCTAGGGTCAGGAGATCAGGAGAGAATCTCAACTTTCAATTCAAAATAAGTTGGTCCTCACCCTTGCAGCGAAAGCTTAAAATGGGACACAAACATTCCCTATAGACTTGCAAAATAGAAGGCAAAACCTCCTGTATTTTTAAGCTGTTCCTTTGATTTAGGGAACGGGGATGGGACAGGACATGCTCATGACTTTCGAATCCTCAGGATTGGCGACAATGCAGCCCCCAAGACTTGTTCAAGTTCTGGGATGCTAAGCTTTCATTTAAAGACAACCCTTGTGTTTGTGATAGGGACCTGAATTTGACCTTTTCTAGCATGACCAAGGTTGCATGTGCTATATGCTGAGTCATAACACAAGTGGATTCTGCTTGTCAAATTAAACTGCCTCTTTATCCAGACAACTATTTACTGAGGTGCTGCAGCTAGCATTCCAATCTTGTGCACAGACTGACTTCCTGGTGCTTCCTCCAAATTCTTCCATCCTCTAATTTGTGCTCTTCCCCACACGCAGGTTGCTACAGTCAGAGCTGGAAAGAGAGAGGAACACTCCTGTTCATCTCAACAGGGCTGTTGACTCTGAAGCCTAATGCTACTTGAATGATCAGATAGCTGAACAGTTTAGGCATCCAGTTGAGTGCCTGATATGTTCTGCAGTTGCTCCAGATAAGTGGGCCAAAAAACACCACTTTGCTCCCTTCCAGCTTCCCCACCACATCCATCTCCAGTACCAGCTAAATCCTGTAACTTGTGCCTGTAACTGTGCCAAAAAGCCTCACATACACCCCTTCGGCCCTGGGAGCCCTGTAGGATTATGAAGGGGCACTGCAATGGAAGCTCCCTGCCTGCATTGCTCTTCAACACTGCGAGAGCAGGGCTCACCTGCTTTGAAGCTGGGTGTCCTGTTCTACAACTCTCACATCTTGCTACAGTGTCTTGAGCTGATGAGTTCAGGAATGCATGATGCAGGGTGGTCTAGTGGTTATTGTAGCAGCGTGGATCTCTGGAGACATGGATTCAGTTCCCTGTTCTGCCACAAACTCCCTGTGTAGCCTTGGGGAAGTCACTTTTGGTGGTGACAGTATCTCTGGGAGATGGACTTTCCGGCACATGTACACACACTAGCTCTACTTGAGCAAGCATGATTGTAGTCCAGCAGCTAACCCAAATCACTAGCCGGGCCATCAAGGCCATGCTGCTGCTTTTGGCACAATAGATCAAGTAGAAGAAGTACATGGACGTCTACCCCCATGGCAAATAAGTTCCCAGCTGAGATAGATTCCAAGGCCAGAAGGAGGCATAGTGATCTAGCACTATCTCCTGTTTAGGATAGGCCAGAGAACTCCACAGTAATTCCTAGAGCAGAGCTTCTAGAAGAACATCCAGTCTTGATTTCTAAAATTGCCAGTGATGGAGAATCCACCATGACCATTGGTAAATTGTTCCACTGGCTAATGATTCTCACTGTTAAAAACATACATATTTTTTCCAGTCTGAATTTGTCTTGCTTCATCTTCTAGTCACTGGATCATATTAGACCTTTCTCTATTAGACTGAAGAGCCTATTATTAAATATTTGTTCTCCTGTTGTTAAATATTTGTTACTTATAGACTGTGATCAAACCATCCTTTACCTTCTCTTTTTTCTATAGATTGAGCTCCTGGAGTTTATCACTAAAGGCAGTTTCCTAACCCTTTAATAATTTTCATGGCTCTTCTCTGAACCCTTTCCAATTTATTGACATCCTTTTTGAATTGTTGACATCAGAACTGGGCACAGTATGCTATCAGTGGTTGTACCGATGCCAAATACATATGCAAAAAGTCCTCTCTGCTTATGCAGTGCCAAGTCAAACATCTTTCGGAAATCTAAGCATGGAGCCCTTGGTGATGCCTGCATAGGATTTACTCTGTGTAAGGTGCTTTGAGGGCCTTGGTTTATATGTTCTATTGCAGTGTGAGGCATCATTTGCAGTGTCTGTTTTGCAGCATTCTGTATTCAGGGTTGTCAGCTGTGGATAGTCCCCTTCTCTTGCTCCTAGTGCCTGGCAAGATCTGGGGGTCTCAGTGGGAGCTGAGGTGCTCTGGTGATGTTTTGGATGCTGCATTTTGTCTGTAGTGGGGTCAGGCCCTCATTCCTGGGAGACAGGATGCATCTGTAGTGCTTTCTCTCTCTCTCTCTCCCTGCAGGTCTCTCTTCAGCACTGCTGGAAGTCCATGTGGAACAAACCTCTGTCTTTGCAGTCCAAGGGCAGACGGTGGTGTTGCCAATCTGGTACTCAAGCATCTCTCAGAAGGATCCCTTTGTCTCATGGGTCCTGGAGAGACCAGGAGCCAGTCGTCTGCAGGTAAAAGGTCGGGGGGGGGGCAGACAGAGAGGTCGTCATCTCCAGTGGTTTAAGTATAATTTGGTGGGTCCCAGAACCTTCCTAATTGACAGGCCCAGTTCCTGTATCATCCGGGCCCCCTTCCCATATTATCCAGGCACCCTTCATGCATGTGTGGGTCCCAGCCCAGGTAGGCATTTGCAACCACTTCTCAGTACCCATGCATCGGTTATCACTTCGCTCGACACCCCCCTCACCTCCAGAGACACACACCCCCAGTTACACCTGCACCCACACACCCCCAGCTACACACCCTCACCCACACACACACACACCCTGTGCCACACAACTCCTGGAAGTATTCCCTGTCCCCCAGGAGTTCCACACTGCTTCCGATCCCAGAGGCCAGCACCCCTTCTCCCCCGAAAGCCCATCGCCCAGCCCCACCGTGGGGCTCCTTCTGGCTGAGCCAAGGCCTTACCTTGGCTGTTTCGCCTTGTCCCTGCTGTGTCTGCTCCCAGCTCAGTGCTGGGAGGCAGCAGCCCCGGCCCAGGGAAGTTTCAGCTGGGGGCTGAGAGCTGCTCCCCGGCACAGACTGTTCCTGCCCTGAATATGCTCAGAGCCTGCTCACGTTGGGAGATTCAAAAAACTCCCAGCCTGGCTCAGCTGAGTCAGCTCCTTCCTTGCTGGCCAGAGACTGTCTCGTCTGGCTGGGTAGGGGCTGTGGCCAGGGGTTAAACTAAAGTTAGGGGAAACGCATCAGAATGCTGCATTCCAGTGTGTTCTTCTATTTTTAGGGGGCCCCAGAATGCTGCCCTCTAAAAATAGGGGGCCCCGGAACGGCATTCTGGTGCGTTTCCCCTTACTTTAACCCCAGGGCCTCTCACAGGGAAGCCCAGGTCTTGGGCTGTGCCTGACTGGAGCACTCGGCTTGGCAAGAAATCCTACCGCAAGCAGAGAGGTTTCCCTAATGACTGCAGGGTGAGTGTGTCAGCTGCTGATGGGGCTGAAGTACATTGCAGCACCTCAGCCACTAGCTCCTCACCCCTTGGCTCCTCTGTGCACCTGTTGTCCAGGAGGGGGAGCTGGGAGCTAAAAGCGCTACTGTCTTTGACTTTTGTCAGTGATGGTAGCTCACACTTCATTGGCTAAAGGCAGTCCTAGGGTGGCCATGAGGACAAATGTGACAGTGAATGAATGTGTCCAGTAAGAGCTTCTTCAGTGGCTAAGACCCACCATAGACCCAAACGAGCCCTTGGGAAAGCCAAGTGTTTGTCTGGAAAGTGGCCTAGGAGATTAGACATGGGGCTAGCATCTCATCCTAGCTTTGTGTCACCTCAAACTGACAAGGGGGGAAGGGAACATCTTTTATTGGACCAGTTCTGGTGGCAAGAGAGAGATGCTTTTAAGCCTCACAGAGCACTTCTTCAGCTCCAGGAAAGGTACAGCAAGTATCACAGCTAAATAAAGCTGTTCTGTCTCAGATTTAGTGGCAATGCCAACAGAAGTTGGTCCAATAAGACATGTAACATCATTCAACTTGTCTTTCTAATATCCTGGGAATGACATGGCTGCAACAGTGCTCCCCTTAGCAGGGTTGATCGGTCTGGAACCCTCTCTGTAAAATAAAGGTGGCTGCATATGTTACTGAGAGTGAGACACATGATGAAATATTTGTTCAAATTCTACATCAGCAGCACAAGTGGGGATAAATCTTGGGGTCTCCTATGTTCCTGTTTTTGGTCTTTATTCCGTGCCTGGATGATGTGGATTCCAGAGGCACTAGTCTCTCCCACTCAGAAATTCAGAATCTCCATGCAAGAACTGTGGCGTTTGTTAGTGACTCACGGAATCACTCTGCTGCCTCCCAGATAAATGTGACCTACATTCACACACGTTTCTAAAGAAACTCTTGTCGTTGTCTTTGCTCAGTTCTCAAACAGGGCTTCTGTCACCAAAATGTCCTGGGTGCATCTGCAACCTCTGCCCCCCCCCCCCCAATCCACCCTAGTGATAAACCATTGTGGAGGAGCCTGTTCAGTGAGAGGAAATGCATTGTCCCAGGCATTGCAGTGCCTCCGTGTGACCCCCGGTCTCCAAACACTGAGGACAACATGGGGTGGGGGTTGCATTTTCCAAGAGCTGCGGACTGCTAGTGTTGCAATTCCCAATTGAGACACAGCCAGTTTGTTACTAGATTAGCTTTTATTCCCACCCCCTGCTTGTTCTGACACCTGAGCACAAGGGAGAGTCTCTTGGGGGCATCACCATGGTAAGTGGTATACAACAAGCTAACTGGATCACTGACACCGACAGCAGAGTGTTCCCTTACCTGGAGAAGCCAAGGGCAGGGATACTTAGGGCAAGAGAGGGGCTGAAGGGAACCACTGCCTTCTCACCAAGACCATGAGCAGTGAGATGAGCCTGGAGGAAGGATACTGTGCAGCAGGGGTCTCAAACTCAAATCACCATGAGGGCTGCATGAGGACTAGTACATTCGCCCCAAATCCACACCACTGAAACCTTTTCATACAATGATATTGCAAATATCGGTAAGAATAGTGACATTGTAGGCCACAAGAAATAGCTTTAGGGACCACATGTGGCTTGCGGGCCATGTGTTTGAGGCCTCTGCTGTGCAGGGATCTCTAGAGCTGAGCCTGGGCAGGAGTGTCGCTGCCCTGGGAAAGGACCCGGGGCACCGGCCCAGGCCCCACCCCCTACCTGGAGGCCATGTCCCCTACCTGGAGGCTACTCCCTTGGCCGGGGATGGGGAAGGGAGCGGCGGCCGCAGCTGCAGGTAGCTGGGCCCAGATCCCTGGCTGGGGACAGGGCCAGGAGTGGCCGCAGATGGCTGGTCCCCCGATCCCCGGCTGGGGATGGGGCCGGAGCGGCCACCACAGCCATGGGTGGCTGAACCCTGGATCTCCGGCCCAATCGGAGAGGTGAGGCCCCACCAGACCCAGGGCACTGGCACTGGGATTCAGGGCACGGGTCCCGTGTGCCCAGGGCCAGCAACATCCCTGGGCCTGGGAACAGGGCCATAACTAGGTCAGGGCGAACGGGACAAAGCCCCAGGCGTGGAATGTTAGGAGGCGCAGGGGATCCATTCCCAGATGCCGCAAGAAGCCGGATCCATCCCCTGCACCCCCTAACATTCTGCGCCTGGGGCTTCTGCTGGGCCTTGCCACTGCTGCCGGATCCAGATCCATCCCTCTGCGGCCTGCCAACAGCACTGGGAAGTTCTCAGCACCTCCAGCAGCAGCTGGGAATGTCTGTCCCCCTGCGGCCTGACAGTGGCAGTGAGAGCTTTCCAGCGCTTCTGGTGGCAGCTGAGAACAGATCTGAATCCCTCCTACCTGCCACCAGCAGCAGAAAGCTCCTGCTGCTGCCAGCAGGCTGCAGGGATCACCATCCCCAGCCATGGATCGGGGCCCCCGGGGGAGGCGTCTGGGGCTTCTTGCGCCAGGCACAAAAACTACTAGTTACAGCTCTGCCTGGACAAGCCCAGGAATGTCTTAGCAATGAAAGGTGGGTTACTTACTAGTAACTGTCCTTCTTAGAGGTGGGCTGCTCGGATTCATTCAGAAATAGGCATCTCCATGCCGGAGCGCCTGATTGGTCGGAACTTTTGCCTTCGCCTGTCAGAAGAGGACAGGCAGCCACCACCCCCCACGCCACCCTGTGGCTATATATGTGGCCAGAGCCCAGCCCCTCCCCAGTTCCTAGGAGTCACCAACTCCAGATGCAGGGATGTGGGGAGGGATCTGAATGAATCCAAGCAGCCCATCTCAAAGAAGGACGGTTACTGGTAAGTAACCCACCATTCTTCTTTGAGCACTTCTCGTGTACATTCAAAATTAGGTGACTGGTAGCCATGCTGATGGATGGCGGGTGGAGTTGGCTCTTCCACCTTCAGCACAGCAGATCTCCGACTTGGGTGGCTGCCCAGTGAGCAAGGTCCTCGAGGTCTAAGGGATCGACCAAAGGACCGTCATCCAGGCAAGGGTAACCTGAGATTGCAGGACCTAACCCAGTGGAGAGAAGTAGGCCCAATTTTTCCAAGCACCAATTGTCATGATTGTACAGGAGGGCCTGAGGTCACCTTACGCATAAACATGATATCAATGCATTGTGGCTATAGCCGAGGAATACGCCTCTAACTGCTCTGCCTAAGAGCGTATTGACAGAGGCATGAAAGTGCCAGAGGGGTCAGTGTTCTGGCAGCAACACGAGTAAACATACCTCCTATAGGGAAAACAGGGGACTGCAGGGTTATCGGGCTGGGAGTTGTAGGTACCAACACTGCAAGAAGGTAGACCATGTTTTCCTCAGTCGGGTAATGCAGAGTACTTGCAGCCCATGAACCCTATGGGAATGTGAATCTGGTGCAACTGGCGTCCTAAGAAGGGCTGGACTACCAGAAGCAGTCAGGGGCTATGAGAGTTACTTCGCCCTAGATGGAAAGGGGGAAGTGCAGGTAGCCAGAGGCAGCAGCCGACGACCTGGTACAGCACATGCTGACCAATTGGGCGCTCCAGCACAGACACACCTATTTCTGAATGTATCCAAGCAGTGCTCGAAGAAGAAGTGCAGCTTCCTCCCTGTGCTGTACCATACCTTGCTGTTAGTTTTTGAAACCCACTTAACCACTCCCCACTTCACGGCTGAGGTCCCTTTCAAAGCACTTTCCTCCCCTGCCCGCACCTGACCTGACTGAAAGCAACGCAGGGCACTGGACTGGAAGGTGGTGTCTGTCCTGTTCCCCAGTGCTGCAAGCAGCCACACTTCTGTCTCCTGTTGCCATTCTTCTAGTCAAGCTCCATTCTCCTGCCCTCAGGCCATGCTGCTTCTCCCTGCCTGCCCTTGCTGCCTGCTGAAGACATCCCTCCAAACTAGGTGCCCTGCACCACATTCTCTGCTTGTGTAAATCAGCATCTCTCCCCTACATTGCCTTGCACTAAATGGGGGTCTGGCCCAGAGCCGTAATTACAGCGGGGCCAATGGGGCAAAGCCAAGTGACACCAAGTGGCTCGGTAGAGCCACTCTGCTAAAGGGTGGCTTTTGTGGTGTCAGCTCCAAGCAGCACTAATGGCAAGGGATGCGTTCCAATTGGAATGCGCCTGGGCGGCAAAAACCAGCATTATGGCTCTTGATTTTACCACTGGAATGTTCTTTTAAGATACTTTTTTCTGTGTAATAAGTAAAGAAAGTGCAGCTGGGTGATGGGGGCAGGGAGGAGGATGCAGTTTGTATTCTATGCAACACAAATGTAATGGTGCAGAGATTTCTGCCTGAGTCTGAAGAGAGCCTGGAGCGATCACTTCTAGAGATGTGACTTCTCACATCTTTCTCAATGAAAGGTTAACTCAGATGCCCAGTGGTGATGATTTAGTTGTCATCACTGTTAGCTATTTCATTCCTTCTGTAGGGAGGGAGAGGGAGAGACCCAGATTATCATTGTCTCTTGTGACCTCATTTATGACAAGTCATTCATCAACAGTGACTCAGCAGGGTCTGATTTTGAATAATGTGAATGGAGCTTTGCAGAGTTTTACCACTCCCCCTTCTCCTCACTTGGGTTTTTCCCTTGAAAGAGAAGGGGGAGGCTGTCAGAACCATCATGTAACAAAAAAAAAGCGAGAATTAGGTTCTGGCAAAGATAAAGCAGCAATGGATCTTCCTGAAACAAGAGTGTCAAGCTAGAAAAGTAAACTGAAAAGCTATACAGGGCACCTTTATGTGTATGCTTCCAAAGTTTGATGGCTGACTTTTCTTTAATGACATCTTGGTTCATTGCCAGCCACACACTGCATTTTGTGGCTAAGTGACAAGCCCTGAGAACAAAACTTAACACCAATTGTAGTGTAGATTGACTTGTGAATAACAGTTGTAAAATACCAAGGGTATGTCCACATGTATCTTTTAAATTGAAATAACACTGGTTATTTCGATTTAAAAAAGATTAGGTCCACACGACATTTTCTTGTTTCAAAATGACAAGCTCCGTCATTTCAAAACAAGAGACGTTATTTCAAAATAGTTTAAAGCTACTTTAATTTGAATCGTCTTTGATTTCAAAATGGTTATTTCAATATAACGCTGTTTGGGTCCTTCCCAGGGTGCCTTCCTTTTTGCATATATTGGGTGGGGGCATGGCCCAGTGAGGGGGCCATGTTGCCACACCTCCCATGGTGCCCCTCTCCCGATTCAAAATGTCTGGACTTGCTATTTTGATTTGAGGTGTTTGCTTATTTCGATTTAGGTTAATTCAAATTAAGGATTTTATTTCAAATTAACTTATTTTGATTTAACTTAAACCAAAATAGGCATGTACATGTGGACATAGCCACTGTGTTCAGGTTTTTAAATATGAGGTAGCGCAAAGATATCTGCGCCGGGGAGTCACACCCCACAGTGAGGATGTTGGAGGAATAGCTGGGATATTGCAGCATCAACATCTATGCAATGATTTCTGCTTTTATTTAGATTTAAGAGCCTGTCCATTCTCCACGCATGATCCCTCATTCTTGTTAAAGTCCTGCCATCCCCACAGCAAACCAGCGTAGGTGCTGAGCACTGTTCCCTCTAAGCTGTGCGCATGTGTGCGCGCACACAGGTCATGAAGCCTGCGCACACAACAAAATAAAGTGTGCACAAAAAAATTCAATAGTGTTAATATTGGTACTCACAAAGAAATTGTTTGCACACACAGTCTACGAGTAATTAGAGGGAACATTGGTGCTGAGGGGTGCCCAAGTGGTCTCAGATCAAATGGGGAGCCGATGAATTGTGATGAGCCTGGCTCCTGGCTCCTTCCTACATGCTCAGAGAGAAGGAGAAAGAGAGGAGAGATCTCATTCAACCAGCATGGCTGCTTTGTTGAAATGACTTAATCCCCTGAGTGGAGCTGGTAGCTTTGAGTTCTCTGGATCCCATCTGCCACAGAAGTAGGAAGGAGCTGGGGGTTTGACTAGCCCTTGGAAGTCTAAGTTCTGCTTTGCTCTCCAGCTTCACCCACTTTCTGCCACTGCAGTGAGGGTGTCTCAACCACCTCCTTTCCGGAGCTTGTGCTGTTGCTTTGGTTGTTGTCACTGTTAAATTGACCCCAATCTCTATTGTTGCTTCTGTGTGTCTGCTGCAGCCCCACTATTGTTGTGATCTGCCTACTAGCTTTCCTCTCCCCTCTTGCTGGGATCTCTCTCCAGCCCAGTTCTCCAAAGCCCAGCCTGTGCAAAGTGTTCCTCTCATGTGAAAGGCATGTTGCTCCAGTCTCTCTATGACAATGCACAGTGAGATTCAGCCCTTCTCTAGTTTACAGCGCTCCATAGTCTTGTCCCAGGTGACCTGCTGGATCATCTCACTCAACTCTCTTCCTCCTCTGACCTAGCACTGGGCGCCTAAATCAAACAGTGCCCCAGGCAGAGAGTCTCTTTAGAGCCCTCCCCACCATTTGCTAAACCTTTGAATATCTTACTTTTAGTACATTTGTAGCACATTTAATTACTTTGATGCATGATTTGCACACATGGGTTGTCCCCATCATATAAGACAACACATTTGCACACTAGGATCTGCACTTACAAAGACAATCCCAAGCCTAGCATCCTGTAAACTTGGCATGCCAGCTGGTCTCCTGCCCCTAAATCTTGCCCTGGCTGGGCTTCCCCCAATTTCTGCAAGAGTCTTCTCCTCTGCAGTTCCTGCTGCCATCAGAAACCACCTCCCTGAATCTCTGCACCACTCGTGTTTCCAAAAGCCAGCTGAACACAAGGCCTTTTGTCCATGGCCCACACTCCCTCTGGTTTCCTAGTTCACTGGGACCTCCTAATGTTGAACTCTGCAGCATGCTGGGATGATATGGTGTGAATGGCTGCACCTGGTTTTTCTATGGGCAGCTGTATGACCTAGGTCTTCCCACCCTTTCACTTTGTCCTGCCAGTTCTCAGCTAGGCTAATCCCTGGAAGGTATTCGGTGTCTTCATCCACTCCCTCTGAGACTCTGCTTTTATAGCTGTCTTAGTCTCTCCCCACATTTCTTGTTCTCCTACCTGTGGGACACACTAGCTGCTCTTCAAGCATGCTTTGCAAACCCTAGTCCACAGAGGGACTGATAGTGATGATTTACTAAATACAGTGAAACTGCCCATCACACCCACTGGTGCAGACTGTTCATGAAGCCAAAGTCACTCCCTTTCCCAATTCATTTGCCTCTGCTGGCAGTTGGACTCCCAGCTGCATTGTATTTTCTCCTCTCTCTTTTCAGATACTGACCTTCATGAACGGGAATGTGAAAGTGCCAGAAACGTACCTGAAGAATCGCACTGGGTTTGTGCACCCCATGCCTAACACCAATATTTCCATTTCAATTACCAACACCCAGGAAGTGGATTCGGGCCAGTACATGTGCACCGTCAACAATGATGACGATATCATCAATGGGAAAAACATCGGACTCATCAATGTCACCGTTCTGGGTAAATCCACCTTTGGGAGGGACTAGGGCCCTGTTAATCCTGAGCAGGGAGGAATTTCCTTTCCTAACTATCATGTGAAGAGAGCAGCAACCCTGGCTGCCCAGTTCTCCAGGCTGGGTCAGGCAAGTGCTAGGTTAAGTGTGGAAGGCCAAGTCCCTGGTGCTTGCCTATTTTTGCATTCCTCTTTGAGGCGCCCCCCCCCCCCCCCTTGTGGATTAGCTTCTCCTTGGGTCCTCTCCAGATACAGGCGAGATGCTGACCGTACTGCTCATCACTAGCTGACCCCCTGGATCCTCACTCTCTCCCTCCCCCAGATATGCCCTTTTGTGTCTGTGGGGGCCCAGCAAGGCATGAGTGTACCCCAAACTGGACATGCAGCTCCATGTCAGGCTGGGTGTGATAGTGCCATCTGTGGGGGGCATCTTGGCTGGCTCCTGGGGGCAAGAATGGAAAAAGAGAGATGAATAGCTAAAGCCTGTTCCTATAACAGTATTGAGTTTAGTGTGCAGAAAGAGTTGTGATCTCGAATCCTCAGAAACTTGGTTACCATGGTGATTAGTGCAGTGTAAAAATCCAGTTAGAGTAGAATGGAGTAAGGTCTCTTGTTCCATGTCATAATCACATCTCGTAGCTCAGTATACTTATATGAAACAACATTGAATCCTAGAAGATGAGGGTTGGAAGGGACCTCAAAAGGTCATCTAGTGTCTAACCGATGGCTTAAAGCAGGACCAACCCCAACTCAATCAGCCCAGCCAGGGCTTCGTGAAGCTGAGTCTTAAAAACCTCCAGGGGTGGAGATTCCACCAGCAAGGCCAAAAGAAAACAGAAGGGCTTCAAGGAGATGCACGAGGTCCCAAATCCAGAACAGGAGGTGAGCAGAAAGATAGGAAAATTTGCAAAGGACACAAAGTTACTTGCATTGTTCAGGAACATAAAAGATTGTAATATATCTGAGACCAAACCAAGACTGTGGGAATAAGCAACATGTAGTCAAATGAAATTCAGCATTACTACATTGGAGGGAGACACGTAAGCTATTCATACACCTTGCAGAGTTCTCACTGTATCTACTCCAAAAATGGGCCTGGGCATCTCTGCACATAGTTCAATACACAGTTGCAATTAAAAAAGCAAATGAGATATTGGGCTGTATGAGGAATGCGGTGGAGACTAAACATGGAGGATATGAGAATGTTGTCCTAGCAATCAAAATTGCAACCCAGTCTGGGTGCTGTGCACTGGATATTGCAAACCTAGAGGCAGTTCAGAGAAGGCTGGGGAGAATGATCTAGGACTGGAAGAACTCTAAAGAGCTTGGGATTGTGACCTTAGAAAGGAGCTGAATAATAGAGAGACATAATATGTTGATAAAATGATGAATACTCCAGAGAAGATAGGTTGGGTGCTTCTGTTCTCCTATGCAAACAAAGGAACATTAACTGTAAATAGAAGGTAGCAAGTTCAAAACCAATAAAAGTAAATACTTTTTCACTCATTGCATAATTAGCTGCTGGAACTTGCTGCCATGGTTTGTCACTGCCACCAAGAATTTAACAAGGTTCAGAGGGGGATTGGCCCTTTATATGGAGGGACATCTAGAATACCCAGTGTTAGCATAATGAATGGCAGGAAGTTTGTTGAGAGGTCATTAAACCTGCTTCAGGACTTGAGCTAGTCTGGGACTAGTAGGGACCTGCATGAGACCTAATATGGGGATAGATGAACACACATGATCTTGCCATGAAGTTCTCACACACTTTTCTGCCACTGTCTGAGATAGGACACTTGTAGATGGACCTTCAGTCTGACCCAGTCTGGCAGTGCCTATGTTCCAAGGGTTTGACAGACTTTTGAAATAGTCCAGGGGATTTAGAAGCATGTCTATCATTCTTAACGGTGTGGCTTTGTTGCATCATGGCACACAGGCCTGGAGTAAGTCTTGAACCGTAGTGATCTTGAATAGTGGGATGTCTTGACCATTCAGAAATAAACATTTAAACAGAACTAAGAACATCCCCATCCCATGCTGCTTTATCTGGAACTGGCTATCTCTGCCTCTTCCAAGTGACACAGCAAGAGACGTCTGACCCAGCCAGGTAAGGGCTTGATTCCCATGCAGTAAAACTACCATTGAAGCATGGGACGCTGCTGATGCTGCACCATGTGATTGCACTGGTGCCTTCGGGAGACTGGCCATTTACTGGGCGTTGCAGGCACTTGTGGAGCCACAGTGCTTTCCTGGGTTGCTCAAAGTCAGGGCATAATGTCCTTTCCATGACTGCTCAAAATTTCTAATACGGATTTGTTTGGTGCTGCCTGCAGCCAATAGATGGCACTGTTTCTTTTTGCATGATAGAGCTGGCAAATACTCCTTTTAATAATGATCGTGCTCCAAAGGCACTAACGTGACTTCTCCCACTCTCTCCAGTTCCTCCATCTCCCCCAACCTGTCAGATCCATGGGAACCCCTACATTGGGGGCAACATCACCCTGAGCTGCAAGTCGTCCTTCAGCAAGCCCAGCCCTGAATACAGCTGGCAGCGCACCGCCCCAAGCACCCAGGTTTTCTTTGCACCTGCCCAAGGTAAGAATCCCCATGCCAGGTGCACCCGTTCTGACTGGATGGATTATGGCATTACCGAGGAGCAGGCAGGAAACCCTGATGCTTCACCAAGGGGTTTGAGAGGCTAGGGACATTTGGGAGAAGAGGAACAAGGAAAGTTATTACCAGACCCTGCCTTTGCTGCACCATTCACCTGGCTTGTGGCTGTGTCCTGGCCTGTTTGGAGCAATTCTGTGGGACCAGTTCTGCTGTGTTCTCAGATAACTGCACACATGAGTCTGGCTGTGACTGCACATGGTGTCAGAGGACTTGGATGGCAGCTTCTCTAGGATCTGTGCCAGAACTACAGTGTGGAGGAAAAAAGTCAGGGAGTCTTGACACTGGAACAGGTGGACTCTTTCAAACTTTCTCTCCATTGATTTGGTCACACTTTTCTCTCTCTGTCATGGTGGTTGTCACACGCATTCCTTACAGGGACCCTGGTTCCAAAGGCTAGGACCATATAACCAATAGGAAGGGTGGTGTTCCAGTTAAGTCACAGGACTGAGTAGGGACATCTGGATTGAATTCCCAGAACAGGCACCAATTTCCCAAGTGACCTTGGGCAAATTACTGAATCGCTCTGGTCTCAGCTCTCCCCTTGAAAAATGAGGGTGGGAATCCTTCCTTTCCACCACCTTTTGTCTTGTCTATGTAGATTGGAAACACTTTAAGGCACAGATGAATATGTGCGTGTTCAGCACCTAGTACAATGACTCCCTGATCTAAGGTAACACTGTACTAATACAGGTCGTGTAGACTGAATGGGTCTTTCAGAGGGAAGGTGTGTCCAATGAGTGAATTTAGCATTTGAATGTCAGCTGGAACTAGTCAGATTTCTATCAAGCAAGGAGCATCATAAAGCGTTCATTACTCTTCCCCTGCTTGGGGATTTGCATAGGTTGTACTTCTTAATTAGCAAAGCTCTCTTAGCAATTTCTTCTCATATTTCTTCTCCCCCACTCCTACTTGCTGTTGTGGCTAATTAAATACTGTATGGCTGATTTATGAAGGGAAGAAGTCGGGAAACGGAAAAGGGAAGGTTCTCATAGCAACATGCACTCCCACTTGGGGCATGCAGTCCCCCACTTGGTGTGCCTTGCTCAGTTCTCTGTATGCAGTGGCTTCCTCGACTCCCCTGCATTTTTCTGGTCTGAGTATTCATCTGGCTCTAAACCAGAGATCAGAATCAGCCAGGGGAAGGTTCCCTGCCACAGAAGTGCTCCCAGACCTGCCAGGAAAGGGTTGAGGTTGTTGAATGAGGGATTACGTTGGGCCTCTCCAACAAATCATTTGAATATTCTCATAGAAACATACAGGGTGTGTGTGAGTGAGATGGACAGACAGACACCTGCATAAGGTTGGGAAGACAATAGGACACAGTGCACTCACCATTCATTTTACTGAAAGATTTCAAAGCATCTCCATAACCATTAACCTCACATCTCTGTGAAGGGGGCAGGCATTAACCCCTTTTAATCAAGAAGTGAAATAACATCCTGAGGGCTCACCATGGGTGCCAGGAGTTCTGACTTCCCTACAGGGTGGTGGTGTAGTCCTCTTGGTCAGGGGCATTGCTGGTGCCTAGCACACAGGGCACATGCCCCGAGTCTCGGCACCAATACCCCGAATCTCTTGCATGCCCGCTACCTCTCCCAGCCCCAGCCAGGTATCCGGGACCTGGCCAGCCGCAGCAGTACCTGCCTCTCCCAACCAGCGATCTGAGCCAGGCCACCCGCAGCAGCCACTGCCTCTCCTGGCCACATCCATGGCCAGCAATCGGGGGCCGAGTTGGTGGCGGCAGGAACCTGGGGCCAGGGAGCAGGGCCAAGGCCTAGGTGGCAGGGCCCGGGCTTGGGCCCCAGGTCTTTTGAGGGGGCAACAATACTCCTGCTCTTGATCCCAGGATACTACAGAGACAAGCTCAGTGAGGTCAAAGCTTTTTTTGGACCAAGCTTGACTCTCAACAACAAAAGCTGGTCCAATAAAAGATATTTCCTCACCCACCTTGTCTCTCTACTTGCAAAGTGTGACTAGCAGAGTGACTGTTGCCAAAAGTGGGGAAGACATGAAATTTCCCTAGGTGCCTAGATCACTTAAGTCCATTTCCTCTGCACAAGACAGTTTCACCTTAATCTGTGGTGGAGCCAACCCATTAAACTCCATGCACAACTGTCTGTAACCTGTGTGCATGAGTGCGTGCCTGTGAGATGCTTTGCAGTCAGCACAGCTCTGAGGAAGACACACCGGTGTGAATGCCAGCAGTGCTGTCTAGCACCCTCGGCTCCCATGGTTATTATGCAAGCACTTTTTATTCGGTTCCCTTTTTTTGTCCTCCCTCCCGCTCAGAGTCTTTCCACTTTCTCCTCTTTGAAATACATTAGTTACTATGGAAACACTGTCACGGGTATGAGTGTAGCTTAATAATGGCCCTATGTGCAGCACAGAGCCTAAGGGAGGTGGAGTCCTGGGTGTCCCATGGCGCAGCCTTTGTGCGTCTGGCAAGTCCCAGCTAGTCGTGCCTTTGCTGAGGCATGGGGGGTGTGGCACACCCTGCCCTTGGGGTCTGGGGGTGTGGATCGTGCCATCCCATCAGTGGAGTTCTGCACGTAGGCCACTCAGACTGACCTATGAAGCTCCACAGCACTGAGATTAGCCATTGACTTCAGAGGTCTGTCACTCCTGTGAGCAGTGAAGCTTTGATGCTGCCACCACAGGTGCCCAGCTGCTCATGTACATACCCAGGTCCTCACCCTTGATGCAGTTCCTGAGCTACCTATGAAACTGGCTCTGATCCAGCAAAAAAAAAAAAAAAAAAGGAGTCATATGGCACTTAAAGACTAACAGATGATGCCACAGCACAGCTTGTGACTGGACTTTGTGCTCACCCTGCAACCACTTCAGATCTGAGGATAATTTATACCTCCAAGTCAGTGGCACTGCTATGGGCACCCGCATGGCCCCATGATATGCCAACATCTTTATGGGCAACTTAGAACAACGTTTCCTCAAGTCTTATCCCAAAACACTTCTTCTTTACCTACGCTACATTGATGACATCTTCATCATCTGGACCCATGGCAGGGATCCTCTTGAAGATTTTCACAGAGATTTCAACAATTTCAACTTCACAATCAAATTAAGCCTGGAACACTCCATACAGGAGATCCACTTTCTCGACACTACAGTACAAATCAGGGATAGACACACCAACACCACCCTGTACCAAAAACCTACTGATCGGTATAGTTACCTATGTCCCTCGAGCTTCCATCCTAAACACACCACACGATCCATTGTCTGCAGCCAAGCCCTAAGATATAACCGCATCTGCTCTGATCCCTCAGACAGAGACAGACATCTTGAGGATCTCTATCAGGCATTCTTGAAACTATAGTATCCACCTGGGGAAGTAAGAAAACAAATTGACAGAGCTAGACGGGTTCCCCGAAGTCATCTACTACAGGAGAGGCCCAAGAAAGAAAACAACAGAACACCACTAGTCACCACGTACAATCCTCAAGTCAGACCTCTGCAACAGATCATTAAGGACCTACAGGCTATTCTAAAAGATGATCCCTCACTCTCTCAAGCGTTGGGAGACAGACCTCTCCTTGCCTACAGACAGCCACCCAATCTTAAACAGATACTCACCAGCAACTACAGATCTAACAACAGAAACATTAAAGCAGGCACACACCCCTGCAACAAATCACACTGCCAACTCTGCCCACACATCTGCACAATAGATACCATCATAGGTCCTAATCAAGTCTGCTGCTCCATCAAAGGCTCATTTACCTGCTCATCTACTAACGTGATCTATGCCATCATGTGCCAGAAATGCCCCAACACCTTATACATTGGACAAACAGGACGATCCCTGCGCAAAAGAATAAATGAACACAGAACTGATATCAGAAATCACAAAACAAAACAAAAAAAACAAAACAGTTGCTGAGCACTTCCATCTTTCTAATCACTTGATAAATGATTTGTTAACGACCGTCATCAGAGATGTGACTGGGACATCAAGACTTCAAAGAGAAACAGCTGAACTCAAATTAATATGCAAATAAAATTCTGTGAAAGCAGGATTGAATCGAGACTATGGGTTCTTTTCCCATTACAAAAGGTAATTTGACTTCAGGCTTCCCAGGGTTTGAACCTAACAACTGTTCTGATTTGCTGTTACTGTATGACCTGATCCTATGTTTTACACCCCCTTGCATTTATTTTCATTCCATTCTGTAAGTTCACCCATCTTCGAAGGATCTGACGAAGTGGGATTTTCTCCCATGAAAGCTCATGCGAAAAATAAATCTGTTAGTCTTTAAGTGCCACACAACTCCTTGGCTTTTTTTGCTGGACTAGACTAACACGGCTATCCCTTTGGAAATTGGCTCTGATCCATCTCTGTGTGCAGCATTCACACCTTGGATTGCTGCATGGATGTACCGAAATCTGAATAGCTGCAGGTTGCAGGTGAGGCTGAGATCCCATGGATCTGGTCAGAGCCTGAATTTAACCCTGGTATGATAATATTTGGGCACACACATAAATCTGAACGAACAAACCTCCCTACAGAGGGCACATGTGTGTGATAAATTTAATACCTAAAGCAGGTCAACAGAAACTTATTAATGTGCCTCAGCTAATCAAGCAATTCACCACTTCAGAAATCACTGTGCCACTGAAATATTGCTCCCTACCCCCAAACCACTGCATTCTTTCTGCCTCTCCAGTCTTCCCTTGAAAGCCTAGAAGAATAAATAGGTTTTCCTGCAAGAGCAAAAGGCCAGTAGGTGGGCCACTCCTGTAGTGGGAAGGGTCCTAGTTCAGCTTGCATTCGTGCTGGTGAGGAAGATTATGCCTTGGAAGGTGGCTCTGGTTACAATTTAGCTCACCAATGTGCTTTGTGTGAAATGGGCTCTACCTGAAACTCAGGTGCCACTCTGGGTCCTGCAGCAGTGACCAAAAGTCAATGCAGAATCCACAAATCCACAAATGCTGTTGCTTCTTATGCAAAGCTGTCATGGGCAGGATTTGTGGCAGACACCACCACAGTGGCTGGGAGAGTTGGGGTTTTAGAGAGCATCTCTTTAAAAGAAACCCAGATGTGTGGATGCTTTCACTGGATGCTTTCACTGATCTGCTGATTGGGGCAGAAGTGGTAAATTCAAACTGGAACAAGTACAGAGATATTTCTACTAGCATGATCCATGGAACAGAAATCCTGCCTTATTAGAGGGGACTCAAAGAGCTTGGCTTATTTAGGTTGAGGGGAGAACTGATTGTTCTCTATAAATGCATCAGACGGATAAATAATAGTGAGGCAGAGGTGTTATTTAAGTTCAGCACCAATCTGGACACAAGAACAAATAGATATAAACTGGCCAGCAGGAAGTTTAGACTTTGAAGTTAAACTAAGATTTCTAACCATCAGAGGAGTGAAGTTCTGAAAGAACCTCCCAAAGGGAGACATGGGGGGCAAAAAAACCTAGCTGGCTTCAAAACTGAGCTTGATAAATGTATGGTGAAGAAGGTATGATGGGACAGCCCAGTCTGGCAATTGACTGATCTTGACTACTAGCAGCAGATAGGCCAATAGGCTGTGATGGTATTTTAGATGGCAGGGGGTTCTGATTTCTGAGTTGGTGCAGAAAATTCTTTCTGGAGTGTCTGACTGGTGAACCTAGCCCACATAGTCAGGAATCAGTTGATTGCGCTGTTTGGGATCAGGAAGGGATTTTCCCTCAGGGTACATTGACAGAAACCTTGGGGGGTTTTTGCCTTCCACTGTAGTTTGGGGCATTGGACACGTGCTGGAAGTTTCTCTGTAATTTTATGTCTTTAAACCATGATTTGGGAACTTCAGTGACTCAGTCACAGATTAGGTACATATTGCAGGAGTGGATGGGAGATTCTGTGGTCTGAACTGTGCAGCAGGTCAGTCTAGATGATTATATTGGTCCCTTCTGACCTTAAAATCTATGACTCTGTAAGTGATTAGGGTTCACTCATTTAAAAGCTTTAAATATTGTGCACTGCCACAAGAAACAAAAGGTAGTTTTGTTTGGTGAACCTGAACATTGGGCTTGCAGTGTGGTAGTGGGGAGCTTCTTTTCCAGGGCTATTAAATCACATTACTTTATGAAATTGGTGAACTCCAGTACCATACATTTATGCATGCAGTTTTAGTGTGAAGCAATGATGGTGGCCCCACACACCCCATACCTGCCAGCGAAGCATTAAGGCAATTCTGTATAAAGTTAAGCCACTTAGCAGTCAGTCCGCTCCTCTCCTCCACCCATGCATACCCTCTACCACTACCACAATCTTAAATCTGTCCCCATAGGAATGCCAGCCTCCTAGCTGGTAGCTTTAATACATTTGCTCCCCTCAGCAGGTGGGATGAAATGTTGTTATGCAATGATTTAGTCTCTACAGTTCCCTTGTTCTGATGAATTTTGCAGATCATACTAGAGGGACCCTTATGCTAATGAACATCTCAACCGGCATGTCTGGGACGTATGTCTGTACGGCGGCAAACATAGCTGGCAACTCCAAGTGCAACATCACCCTGGAAGTGAAATCACGTGAGTACATTCCCTGAGCTGCAGAGCTCTGCACTGCTAGGTGTGGGGACAACATGGCCATTAGACGTACCGTTCATGCTTTCAGTGGCCTAGGTCATTGAAAGGGACATTTGGAGCCATGAGGGAGGGAGCCCAGAACAGCTGAGGCTGACACACTTGTGACCTGGGAGATGTTGCTGCAGATCTGAAGCATGAGAGCCATGCAAGAATTTGGAGATTATTAACACTGGCCATTACCACTAGCAGCATGCTGCTCAGTTTGCAGCAAAGACCAATAGGATTCTTGAGGACATGGGAGAGAGAGAGATTATTATACCTCATCACTTCCCCTGCCTTCATTCCAAGACAAGTGGGAGAAGGCCCAGCTTTGCTCTGCAGAGAGCAGCCAGGCTGCTGGTGCTGCATTGCTCTGGCCCTGTCATTCCTCTCTAAGTCCCCTCTCTGCTTCTCCATAGCTCTCAGTGCCGCCGTGATTGCTGGAGTCGTGGTGGGGTCTCTTATTGGAGTTGGCTTTATTATCTTGTTTGTTCTGCAACTCTTTGTCTTTCGGAAGAAAAAGAAAGATGCACAGGAGGAAACGGCCAACGACATCAAGTGAGAATCCCCACATTGCTTGGCAAAGCCCATGTGAAACTTCTTGGGGCCACCAGGGTCGGGGTGCCTCAGTTGCCCTTTGATGGCTGGTCAGAGATCTGCTGGAAGATAACTCCCCAAAAGGCCTCAAAAACACCATTTTCTCTGAGTCAGGGAAGGGTCGTCAACTCTCAGGAGTCCTAAGTTATTTGGAATTTGTAATAAACCCCTGACTCTGAGTCCTGTGATTATTGTGGGCCTCTCAGCATTCATTTTAAAAACTGTTTTTAGCCCTCTGGATTGAGGAGGAAACCTTGAAAACAGGATGCCTACAGGTTAAAAAAGGACACATTTTTAAACATCCAAATTTATGATTTTTTTAAAGGCTCATACTCTGAGTAATTATTTTTCACTGCTTAGAGTCGCAACAAGCTCCCATTGCAATTGTGTGTCAAAAGAACTAATGTAATCTTTGGATCCATAAACTGGGGAATCTTGAGTAGGAGCAGAGAAGTTACTTTACCTCTCTATTTGGCACTCGTGCTATCTCTGCTAGAATCCTGTGTCCAGTTCTGGGTTCTACAGGTCAAGAAAAATGGTGATAAATGTGGCGGTGTGGTCAGAGAAGAGCCACCAGAATGATTACAGGAGTAGATAACCTGCCTTGTAGTGATAAGAGTCAAGGAGCTCAATCTGTTTTCCTTAACAAAGAGAAGGTTAAAGGGTTATTTGATTACAGTCTATAAGTACCTGCATGGAGAACAAGTATTTAATAATGGGCTCTTCAGTTGAGCAAGGAAAGGTAGACCATGGACCAGTGGTTGGAAGCTGAAGTTAAAAAAGGTTCAGACTGGAAATAAGGTGTACATTTTTAATAATGAGGGTAATTTAATCAATGGAACAGTTTACTAGAGGTCATGTGGAGTTTTCATCACTGGCAATTTTTAATTGAAATTGGATGTTTTTCTAAAAGATCTGCCTTGAGAATGATTGTGGGGAAGTTCTCTGCCCTGTGTTATATATGGAGTCAGACTAGATCTTCACAATAGTCCTTTCTGGCCTTGGAATCTATGAATGCTGCTAGTGGTGCTGCCTGTAGTTAAGGTTACCTGACACTTTCCATTATAAGACCCTATTTTCAGCTGCACATCACTATGGGAAACTTTAACCATATAGGCTGAAAGTTTCCAGGCCATGCATTTGCCTCAGGCAGTATTTTGTTCCAGCCATAATGAATCAGCCATTTCTGAGAATGAGATTAGGGAAAAATACATTGTTTTGCCTGTGCTAAAAAACAATTCTTGCAAGCTTTCAGTTTAAAGGCTCCAGTTCCTTCATGCTTTGGAGCAGGGCCTTGAAATTTGGTGGGGTGGTCACCCTGGTATCAAGGATGTGCCTTTTGCTGTTTCTATGAAAATCTACCCAAATTTTGCTGAGTGAGGAACCTGTGGAAAACCTCAGCTTGCATATGTTTTGTAAAGTTCTTCACTGTGCAGCTAATATCACCGAAGATTCCATCCACACTGAGCGTCTCCATCCACTCACAATTCCCACGTGCAAGCACATTTCACGTGCACCATCCCACATGCACAGAGTGACTGAGCACACTCCACCTGAGGGTTGTAGGGGCTGAGCAAGACTTTGTTTGCTGTTGCTCCAGCTTGCTGCCAGGATGTGCGGCAATTGGCCTGTCTCCCCTGTGCTCAGTGTCCTCTCTGCGCTGACACCAGGCAGCCAGAAGAGAAGGGAGGAACAAACTTGCCTGGAATATGCAGGAGGGGTGGCAAGATGTGGGCAGAAGTGGGTTGGAGGAGCCATGAAGAGCCTAGAGCAGGGAGGAAGCAGAAGGAGTCAGGAGACTACAGAGTGACCGAGATGGGGGCAGATTGGTCTGTAACTGTTAGAGAACACTCTCTCCAGAGCTCAGAACTGAACACAAGAGGCCTGAGTCTCTGCACTCCTCAGCCACTAGAAAATAGCTGTGAAACCTGGAGGCAAAGTCTCTCTTCTCCTTCTCTGGTGCTTGGCCTACATAGGGGATAACAGCCAACTACTGCTATGAGTTGCTGTGTGAGCACAGGCAGCAGAGGTGTAATGTCCATTGAATGAGTTTTTGATGTAATTTGTTATCAAAACAAAATATCCAGAGTCCAAATAGCCAGATGCCCAGTCTGCAGGCAGCACTTGCTCAGGACCATTAGGCACACTACTTACCAGCCATTTGTAATCTGCTTATATCCTCTGTTTGTGGAATGGCCTATTTAGAGCATTTTCCCTGGGAAGCATGTTGGTGCTTTGTCTCAGATCCAGTTTCCAGCAGTGTCCCATTCCTTCCTTGGTTAGGGGTGAGGCCAACAGTGGGTGTGAACTCAGAGACCTCCTGTCTGCATGGCTGGCCCCCAGCTCTGACTTCCTGCTTTCCTTTTCAGAGAGGATGCCATTGCTCCAAAGACACTATCCTGGGCTAAAGGGTCTGACAGCGTCTCCAAAAACGGCACCTTATCATCGGTGAACACAAACCGGGACCACAAACCGTACTTGGCCAAGCCTCCTTCATATGCATCCTCCGTCACCACTGCTGCCGAGAGCACAGTGGGCTACAAGCCCCCGTATGGCACTCCACGGGGCAGAACCCTGACGCCTACACCCAGCTTATCCAGCCAGAGTCTGCCCCTCTACTTTCCACCAACAATGAATGGCACCCACTACCAGACCTCTGTGCCAAGCAATAGGACCACTCTCCACAGGACAAATGGAGCACAGCCGCAGGCCTCCCAGCAGGAGCCTCCTGTCCATCCTGGGCTAACCACCTCTGCCCTGACCAGAATGGGTGCAGTGCCAGTCATGGTTCCTGCCCAGAGCCAAGCAGGGTCCCTGGTATAAGCACCCAGCTACTTGTGTGCCCTCTGTGCTGGAGAGGCTGGAGAAATGGCCATTAATCCCAAACAAAGCAGGCTGGAAACTTAGCAATATTGCCCCCTCTGTGGCTCCGTGCATCAGCGCCGAGCATCTGTGAGGGGACCCATGTGCATAGACTCCAAGGGACTGGCTTCCTCCAGCACACACTCCACCAGCTCTCAGTGTTATCTTTCCAAATGCCTTCCGACCCCCTCCTCCCAAGAGCTAGGTGCCACCCTGGCTGCCCTCTGTGTGGGGGAGGCTGTTGGCAAGCAGAGTCGATCTACTGAAGGAATGCTGCTGCTCTTGATCTTGCTAATCTGCTGGCTGTGGTCTTCAGCTTGTGCCACTTCTTGTAGGACAGGGTTTTCAGCCTTTCTTCATTTGCGGATCTCTAAAGACAGTTCAAGTGGAGGTGCAGACCCTACTGGAAATTCAGCTTGTTTTCTGCGGCCCCCCGCCACAGATGTCTTGGAAACCTGACTGAGCAGAATTAAACTAGAAATGTTGCACAGCTCAGCATGGCATTGGATAGTGTGTGGGAAAGGGGACTAAACTGGGGGGCTTTTGGTATAACAGCAGCATTTCCAGGGGTTGTCCCATCAGGGTATGTGGAGAAGTAGTCACATACTTTGGTTTGTTCAGGAAAACGGGATGCCTTTCCCGGCATTTGAAATTTTCTTTTCATACTTCCCTTTCGCAGCCCCCTCAAGACGTAGTCTGTGGGCCTGCAGGGACAATGGTGCACAGGTTGAAAAATGCTGTAATAAACCCCGCTGAGATAAAACAGTCTGAATCCATCCTGGGGATTTGGGCACCAGGCAGAAACTGTAGACATGGCGCTGCCCTTCTCTTGGGCTGGTGCAAGGCAGGGCACTGCTGCAGATGTGCTGACTTCAGCATGGCATGGTTATTTCCAGCCTGATGCAGCCATCAGCACTGGTTATGTGGGCTGTGCGAGGGGCAGAGGACTGCCTGGCCAGCAGGATCTGTGGAATCCAAGCTTCTGTTTTGTGACTGGTCTTTGTGATTGGGCAGGCACCTCCTAGCTGTGGTGCCACATTGTGTTCCCTTGTCTGTGCTCCGAGGGAGTTTACTCATGGCTGGTGAACGACATCTGCGTTTACTGTGGTGAGCTGACCAACCTGAGCCTCACCCTGGAGCAGCAGTTTGGGCTGACATGATTCACTGGAGAAGAGGTGACACAGTGGAGAGTCCCCTGTGTGGTCTGGTTCTATGTCTGCCCCTAGCTAGCAGCTTCAGCCCTGTGGCTGGCAGGGGTTGGGGTAGAGTTTCCCTTTTGGACATGCAGATTCTGCTGTGCTTAGGCCAAGAGCCCTCACCCCAGTCCGCATAGCCACCGGTTCCACATGTCAGTTTATAAAGAACCCCCAGGCTCCTGCAACCAAGGCCTTGCCCTGCCTGGGGTAATGGGGCCCCTGCAGCTTCCCTCTAGGAGATGGTTGGGAGTGTATGCTATTAACCTGTGTGTGACACTCTAGAATAACCTTAGAGCCTAATCTCCTAATGACTGGTTTGTAAGGACGCCTTCAGCATTTGAATTCCTACTGTGCAATTATTATCTTGGTTTATTTAATGGACTCCTTCAATCTTGTCTATTCACTTTCATTTTGATAACACATAACTTATTCCTGTAGATACTAACCATTTTTCCAGCCCGGACTGTGTCCCTCTAAACTGTCTCGTGCTGGCTATTTCTAGAGGTCACTCAGAGCCTTCTGGTAGGGGTAATGAGGGGCACAGAAAGATTATTTTTATGTATAATTTTAAAATGTAATATTTTTCATAAGTGATCATTAAAAGTATTTCTGTTTTTGTATTAATCATGCAGAGCTAACTGTGATTTGGGAGGAGGGGCAAGCTGTAAACAGGAAGTGCTCAAGATGTTTGCCACTTTCACTAGCCCCTGGTAGGCAAACAAAGTTGCATGCAAACTCTGTGCCGTGGAGCAACATAGCCCATATTGACAAGACATCTCTCTCCTAGCCATGTTGGATGTCCCATGCAAATAAACTGCAGAAAATCTTACTTCATCCATGAACTTCTGCTTCCAAACCAAAGAAAAAACAGTTTAGAGACATAGGGGGAGCAGGAAAGGAGGAATAGTTGTAATTAAATCATGAGAGCCCTATAATAGGGAGTAAAACACCAGGAGGATGATGAATTGTTCATTGTAGTCCAAGGGACAGGACTAGGATGACATAGGAAAAGGCTCTCATCAACCACTCAGAGAGAAGGAATGCTAATTATCTGCTTGCAAACCAGTACTGGACCAAACTGCATTGCTTTTTTCAGCCCAAGTCAGGCTTCCAATCTACTGTTCTACATCAAAGTGGCTTAACGAGCCGTGACTTGTTCTGTGGAGTCTGATTCCTATCTGTCCAAGTGTCCATTATGTCCCCATAGTGTCTGAACACCTTGCTTCCCCAAACAGGTTCATTTCCTCAATACTCCGCACCATAGAGCTGCATTATCTCTATTGCACATATAGAAAACTAAGATGCGGGGAGCAAAAGTGAGTGGATGAAGGTCACATAGGGAGTCTGGGAACTGAACCTAGCTCCTGTCATGAGTCCAGTTATGGTGGGTTACTTACCAGTAACTGTCCTTCTTCAAGATGGGCTGCTTGCATACATTCAGTAGTAGGTGTCTATGTGCTGCAGCACATGATCCGTCAGAAACTTTTAGCCCTAGCCTGTCAGAGCAGGGTGGGCAGGCAACGCCCCCTCTGGCCACTCCTGTGGCTATATATATGGCCCCAACCCTGATGCTCCTCAGTCCCTTATAATTGCCAGCTCCAAGTAGCAGGGACGGTGGGAGGGTCCTGAATGTATGTGAGCACCCCATCTCGAAGAAGGACAGTCACTGGTAAGTAACCCACCATTCTTCGAGGGCTGCTCACATCATTCAGTATTAGGTGACCACTAGCTGTACTGTGGATGGTGGGTGGAGTTGGGTTTTTTCCTGCCTTCAGCACAGCAACCCCCATAAAGGCGAACCCAAGAGATGGAAAGGTGCCTGAAAGAGTAGGCTTTTCAGCCCACCCAGAGGGGATACACTGTAACCCTTGACTTGCTCCATGAGAGCACTGTACGAGGGAACCAGCGAGAAGATCCGTGTAACCCTGCCTTGAAGGCAAAGTATTAATACTGGGCCATCCTAATTGCTTTGGACATCCTCACTTTTGAGTGTGGCTAAATAATCAAGAAACAAAGGAAGTCCAACACTTGGTCTACCCACAGTGAGACAATTGACTCTCACATCCCTGGAAATAAAGGTGAGGATAAAACCCAGCCTCTCTGCACTAGTGGGATTTTGACGCTTCGACTTCTGAGTGTCTAGGTTAGTTTGACAGGTCAAGCACTGAAAGCGCAGCCAGGATGGTATTATTGGGCAAACCTGCTCTAGTAGGGTAGTCCCAACCTGATGAGGGAGTCCCCCTAATAGGTAATAGTGAAAACCAGGCAGAAGGGGAGCTAATAACAGCACAACATGGGACTTAGAGGTGGATATGACCTCTGGGTCCCTTCAGCAAGTTGGGAAGAGCTGTAATGTAGACACACCAAGTTGCTGTTGAGAGGCCCGGGACCTCTAAGGAATAATCTTACTAGACTTCTAGACCTGGTGTGGATCCCTCCCAGGGAGGAAAACTGTCCCAAGAGTAGGAACCCAATGGGTAACCTTCTGCGTATCAGTGAAGGAAAGTAAAAACCTGAGCAGGCACCTATGCATAAGTTCGGAAACAAAGAGGGAGTTCTTTGTTTCGGTACCTCCTTTTGGTAGGGAGCTACGAAAACCCCACCGGGAAACAGGAAGGGAACCTCTAGGGATTGGAATTAAAACCTAGGGTAGTCAGGAAATAGGGAGTAAAGGAGAGCGTCAGTCATTAGCAAATTCTGGAGCCGACTCCTTTTGTCTCCAAAGCTTCTTTTGTGCTATGAGTGAGAATAGGTAAATAGGGTAGAGAAGGGATGAAGTACTGTGCTAGAAGAGTCCCTCCTGGTTTCTGTGGCTAGTGTGCAGGAGATTGAAGATCCCTGGTGCCTTCGATAATAAAAAAGCGGAACGCCACAGTGCCTGAAGGGGCTGAGACCCAGGAACTGCATAACCAACTCACACTTGGGTAAGGTTAGGATGCCTAAGTGGACCAGGAGGCATCTCAGAGTCTCCCTTGAGAGATCAATGAGGCTATTCCCTCACACCAGTCACTCCATGTGAGTGTGCATTTGGTGTGGGGAAGGGGGGGGGGGTGTCTCCCTTTTTAGACATAGAAGTGGAAAATGCGCTTTAATTTCCCCTTTTGGTTAGGGTCACAGAAGTGTTAGACCACTTCTCAGCAGTCAGTGTGAGGGAGGGAGGAAGGAGGGGACTGTTTAGAGTCCTAAGTCCCTGAAGAGAGGGTGTTACTGTCCCAAAGAAAAAGTGTCTTGTCCCTGAACAAAAGGGAGAGGGAAACATGACCAATAGGGAGTCATGTGGCACAAAGCATGCTGTCCACAGACATTGGGGTACATACCAGCATATGATGTATGAAAGCCCAGCAAATAACAGATTTGGGGTGACAAATAAGACAGCAAGATCCTCCATGTAGGCTACTCCTGAGTGCAGGCATGCCCCTCAAAGTCTTGGAAGCTACTAGGTCTCCTATGGGAAACCACAAAAAACCTAGTGGGGAGGGAAAGGGGTAAATCCATCATTCTTACCCCATTGACAACAATGGTTGATTTTTCCATCCTGAAGACTAGAGGCACTAAGGCGGACCGGCCTGAAGGTTTAAACACTTGGAGTGGTGTAGTGCTGCAATGGAGTCAAAAGGGATATTCCTATCTATGGGTCAAGGAGCCTCAAAGGGTTTATAGAGGGCAATGTTGGAGTGAGTAAGAGTGAGAGGAAGGTATAAGGCCCTCAGGAGGTACATCCCTGTATGACCCAATGGGCTAAGGTCAGAGACTCTTGGTACCCATTCTCTGCTATTAGAAATTATGCAGTTTGAAAATGGAGTGGTTTACCAACCACCCATCCTCTTACAGGTAAGAGGGGGATTTTCACCATTCCCATACTGTGTATGGGTGCCACCTTAAAGGCATGGTGGCAGAGTGACTCAGCTAGTCTATGGGAGTGGTTAAGCGGAGTGGAGGGAAGTCTGCTTCCCGTTCTTTTGCAAGTAATGGGGGGGGAGGGGGCAGTCCAGATGAAGGGACCCTTAAAAGTTTCCAGTAACAGGACTGGGAGGTGTTGAAGTGAATTCCATTGACCAGCAAGTGAGGTCGAAAGGGAGGTCCTGAACAGAGCCGTAACATGGTGTTTTGCCACCCGCGGTGCATTCTGATCAGAATGTGCCCCTTCCCGTTAGCAGTGCTTAGAGCCAGCGCCGCAAAGCTGCCCCTTTAATAGAGCGGCTCTGTTGAGCCACTCGAGGCTGCCCAGGGCTTTGCCCCGTTGGCCACACATAGTTACAGCTCTGGTCCTGAATAGCTTGTTCCATGTCCTGAGGCAGGCCTGCATCCTGCAACCACGCCGCGTGTCTCATAACAATGGCTGAAGCTTGCCATATCTGAAGTATCCCATGCAGCTGAGAGTGCATCCTGGGATGCTAGCGTGCCCTAGTCTATGAGGGAGTCATAGTCCTCCCTCTGCTCCTGGGGAGGAGATTGCAGAATCTCCTTAGGGACTCCCAGATATCTAAAGTGTCCCTTACCACCAGGCCTGGTGGTTTCCAATCCAGAGCTGGGAGGCGGAGGTTGAGTTAACCTTCCGGCCCATGAGGTCCAGCCTTCTCATCTCCTTGGATCTCAGCATTCAATCTGGGGAGGGTTGGCTCCCATGCCCTCAGGCGGCTTCCACCACCTGGGAGCTTGGTACCAGATGGTGAACTAAAAAGGGGACGTCCACCAGTGGGACCTGGTACTTAGGGCCTACTATATCAGAGACTGGAGGAATAGAAGCAGGAGTTTGCCAGCGAGCTCTGGCAAGGTCATGCACACTAGGGTGCAACAGTACCACTATCGCATCTGGGCAAGATGTCAACCCACAGTTGAAAACGAGGTCCTGGTCTCCCCTAATGGGCTCACCCTCTAAACCTGCATGCACTGTAATGCAGTGGAGAAGGTCAAAGTGGGCCATAGTGTCCTCCCTATACTACCATGGTCTGGGGTTTAGGGCCCTATCCGGGTTTGCAAGTAAAGTAGGAGTGGTTCTGGCCTCCTCGGTACCGCGGGAAGACAGCTGCATGGGAGCTTCCCTTGGTAGGGACCATTCACAAGACCGGTATGCTAGGGACCTGGTGCCAGCGATAACTTACGGTACTGTGTGCCTTTTAGTGATCGCCTCGCGGCTCAGGGAGGGTGAAATTCCCCAGCGCCAAGATGGTGGACTTATCTTGGTACCACTGTTCCCTCTAAGCTGTGCACGTGTGCGTGCGCACACAGGTCATGAAACCTGCGCACACAACAAAATAAAGTGCGCACAAAAAAATTCAATAGTGTTAATTTTGGTGCTCACAAAGAAATGTTTTTGCACACACAGAGAGATTGTTTGCGCACACAGTCTACACGTAATTAGAGGGAACATTGCTTGGTACCAGTGTGAGGCGCAGCCGAGGTGGTCGGTGCTGGTGACACAGTGGTGCTAAGGTTCCAGGGAGAGGGCCTTCTACGGAGTTTTAGTGAAGGACCCGGGTCAGTGCCGACAGGCCTTTTGGGAGGAGCTTCTTCTGGCTGTGGTATTGAGCGCTCAGTGCCTTACTAGGGGACAGCGATCACTGCTACCGTTCATGGGAGGGCTGTTTCCCCAAGAGGAAGGCTGGCTTTCCTTGCGGTTTTGGTGGTGGCAGCGTTTGGGGTCAGCAGGAAAAGGAGGGCCTTTGCAACCTCAAAGGCTTCCAGCATGGTCGGCACCGGAAGGTGTTCAGACCCTTTTATTCTTGAGGGAGCCGAGTTGGGAGAGCTGGAATGGTGCCGGTGCTTCGGTGCCAAGCTAGATGCGGTGCGCGACTGCCTACGCTCCTCTGAGGACCAGTGCCGAGAAGGGCCTGCTTCCGACTTAGCATGTAGTGCTGGCTCCTTGGTTAACCCCGATGTACCAGGGATAGGCTGCTATACTTGCTCCGTAGCCAACACATCTGCCACTGCGCTCTATCCTTCAAGGTCCTTGGTTTAAAGGACTGACAGATGGAGCACTGGGGTGCCTGGTGGGACTCACCAAGGCATCTTAGGCACTTCTCATGAGGATCATCCCTTGGGAAGGCCTTGCTGCAACTCGCGCAGGGGCTTGAAACCTGGCATGAGGGGCAGATGTCAGGAGTGGTGTTTCGGCTCCAGTGGCAAGAACTCGGTAGGCGCACATGAACACAGCAGGACAATGCCCACAAACAAGTTCTCAAGTGTAAACAGACGACTCAAACTGACAGGCACTTGCAGCAGACTGCAAGAAACGGGCTGTTCCTTAACCGTTGCTGAGGGCAGAAAAAGGAACTGAGGAGGATCAGGGTCGGGGCCATATATGTATAGCCACAAGAGTGGCCAGAGGAGGTGTTGGCTGGCAACCCTGCTCTGACAGGCTAGGATTAGAAGTTTCTGACCAATCGTGCACTGCGACACGTAGACGCCTAATACAGAATGATGCAAGCAGCACTCAAAGAAACTTTGCCACTCCTGGAAACTGTGTGTGGCTGATACCCAGAATCTCTGTGCTAAGTGTGCAGATATCATTCCCCAGAGCAGAGGAGTTCCCTTGTTTGTATGAGAAATGAGAACTGAGCCAATTATTGATTTGTTGGTTTGGGAGCCCAACCTGAAAAAATCCACCAAAGGAGTTTGTTTCAAACCAAAACCAAAATGTTTATTTTTCTCACCACAACTACCAAATAAAAATTTATGCCACACAAAAAAAGAGATGATTTGGTGTTTTGGGTGGTTTTTATCCCCTTTTTGTTGGTTAAATACATATAGGCAAATTCAAAAATGAAACGATCTGAAATGAAAAGTCAAAAACTTTAGTTTTGAAATGGTGAAAAATTGTTTAGCTTTAAAAAAATCAAAGCTTTCTGTGGCTAAAACTATTCTTCAGATTCGGGCAAGAAGAGTGAACTATTTCATTGCCACAAACAATTCAGCTTTTGGCAATCTGCTATTCATCAGGAAGAATTTGCCCAGCTCTAGTAGACACACTTGTGAACTGTGGAGAAGTCCAAACAACTTCCTGTCCATGTTGATCAAGTCTGAGCTTGAGGACTCTTGTTAACCTCTCCAGTCAACTCTTCATTCTTGGACCGTCCCAACTACACTCTGATCTGCCCTCTCTGCTCCACATTTGCTATCTTTCTCCAACCAAATCTGTAGGGAATCAACTGGGCTGGAAAATAATTGAGACTGAAAATTAGAGGCAGGTTTCTAATCTCTGGAGGAGAGAGATTCTGAAACAGCCTCCCCATGGGAGTTGTGAGGGACAAGCCGTCTACATAGTTCTAAGCTGGAGCTTAATAAATTCCAAACTGGGTAGATACAGGAGACCTGCATGCGCAAGTAGTGGCCGGACTCATTCCTCCTTTCCATTCTCTCACTACCTCCAGCCCTGCTGCCTTTATCCTTCTTGGTTTGTCAGGACCCCACTTATGTGGTAAGTAGCAAGAGACTATCTCAGGATGTCAGGAACACTTTAGATGCATTTAAATCTCCTCTCACCCATTTCTGACACCTGTGCAAAACCACGGGTGCAGAGATGTGACTGCTATGTTTCCAAGGCTAGTGCCTTAATGGGTCACATGATGTGAATTCTTACCCTTGACTTGGAGGCATTTCTTCTGAATGCTGCACCTGCTCATGTGCAAGGAATGGTCTCGCTGAACCCCATGGACTTCGCTGAAGTCTCCAGGGTTGGGCTTTGGTTCACTTTGTCAGAAAATTGACATTTTCTGCAGAAAAGCCCCTCATATTTTGCCCACTCTACTGGGTACGGGGCATGCCAGCTCCTCTTAGCACCACAGGACAATCTTTGCTCATATTGTCCATATGATCATCTGCGAGAGCATCGCTCAGAACCCACAGCCTCTCAGTGGCTGCTCAGCAGTGGCCCCATAGTACAGAGAGGAAGACAATTTAGGGTTGGTTTTACAAAGGTGTTTAGCACACCTGGTGAAGTCAATGGGAGCTGTGGGTATGTAGCCACATTGATAATCAGGCCTTGAGTAATTGGCCCAGAGCCAATGTGATCAGCATTCAAACCCAGATCTCCTGCCTTGCCTGGAGGTGGGGAGGGAAGCGTACCAGCTCCTTACCAGGCATGTGGCCATCACTGATGGACACATAGTAGTTTCCTTCTGAAGCTTCAGTAGGCTGGTGTTTACTCAGCTCTTTTTCTGCAGAGATTTTTTGCCTGTGTTAGCATCTCAGTGATCATGGACAGCTTCCTGGAGAGCTTAGCCTTCACTGCAATCTGCAGCACATGTTCTGCAGACATGTCATTTCTAGACTGAGGCAAAACAGCATTTATGCACACTAGCTTCACTCATGCTGGCTTGCCAGAGTTGAAGATGCTCTGGCCACTGTCCAAGACTAGCGTGTGAGGGATCAGTAGGGAACTGCACTGATCACCTCAATGTAACTTGCTTCACATTCTGGCTGGAGCCCATCACCATCATCCCCAGAGGTCGCTTTGCATTTTTTTTTATCTAAGTGCCACCTCTCCCGCTTTTGTCACTGTCAGCTTCCAAACACCTTCAGGGCCCACCACCCTCCATACTTTCACATGTATATAGAACTTACTGCCTCATTATCTGTGCTTTCACTGGATGCTATGATGGAAATTGCCTCCACCTCTCCTACCTGCAAATTCCCATTCAGCACCTGTGGTTCACCTTTTGGGCTCAGACAGAGCTCCAAGTCCTAGAAGAATTCCCATTCCCAAATGGATTGTAAAGCTAATCCTTCTGTGTGGGAGGCAGCACAGTTGAGGCAGAGCTGAGTTAAATTCCTGGCTTTGCCAGAGACCATGTCTGACCCCCATGGGCAAGTCACTGCATGTCTCTGGGACTCTATTTCCCCCTCTGTTTTAAAAGGGATGATACCTACTGCAAAGAGGTACCTAACCAATGAAACCATGCATGTCAGGGCACTGCTCTGAAAGTCTTTGATGGAATGCAAAGGGATACTGATGCTTGCCAGGCAGGGAGTTAGTATTCCTGTGTTTAAGCTCTCATCCTGTGGGTGCTGAGGAAACAGTCAGCAAAGCTGCTCCCTGTGGCAGAGAAATCTTGCTCCAACTCTTTTGTAGATGGCCTGTTGGGGCTCGAGATCACACAGCTTTTCTCAAAGGCACTGAGCCCACAAGCAGGAGCAGGAATCCTTTACACTTTAAAGCAGGGGTCTCAAACACATGGCCCGCGGAGCCACATGTGGCCCCTAAAGCTATTTCCTGTGGCCCGTGACAACACTACTGTTACTGATATTTGCAATATTGTTGTATGGAAAGGTTTCAGTGGTGTGGCCCTCAAGCTAATGTACCAGTCCTCATGTGGCCCTCTAGCAGTCCTCGTGCGGCCCTTGTGATTTGAGTTTGAGACCCCTTGCTTTAAAGTAATAGCTTTTCATTTAAACAGAGTTTTCAGTACACAAAAGCTCTGGTCACCTTTCCAAACTGGATTTGAGGCAAGGACGCTGCAGGCTCCCATTCCCCAGCACAGCTGTGGCCCCCAACCCCTCCTCACTTAGGAATGGATGATCTTAGGACTGAGACATTTTCAGAAAAGAACCGTGTTCTGGCTGGCTTCCCAGGAGCCCGTCCACATGGCAGGATGGGATCCCTCCTTCTCAGCTCATGCCTCTGACTGGTGGTTCAGCACCTTTGACATAGTATCACACTTACCTTGCACAGATGCCATTCCCAGTATCTTGCAACTGGTCTGGCCAGGGCAGGCCCCAAGTTCCCAGGGATCCCAGGACCATGCAGCTCACAAGAAGAGCGAGTCAGCACACACTCGCTGAGCAGAACCATAGTTCTGTCTGTAAAGCTCCATGCTGCAGACAAGCTGAGTATGTGTTATTTAGTAAATCTGGTCCTAGTCCTTGCTGGGTGTTTTGTTTCCTGGCTTATCTGGGCAGTGCTGTTTGCACTGGTGGGGTTGGGATGGAATAAGTCAGATGCTGTTTTTGGAGCACTGTTAATTATTAACACAACACCCCACACCCCCACCAGCATGGTATTTTCTGGCTATAGGAAAGAGCCTTCCCTTTCCAGAAAGATGCCAAGAACATGATGGCCATTCTCGCTTGAGTCCTCAATGCTGTATGGGAAAGTGTCCCATCCTTAGAGCCAGGTCCTTGCTCCAGGACCCTTCCCTCCTCTCCACACTGATATGGCCCCTTTGCTAGCAGCCTCATCACAGGATTGACGGTGCCCTGGGAAGTGCCACAGGGAAACTGGTAGGCAGGAGGGGTTGCTGGAATGGGCTGGCTGCTCCATAATGGCCCCTAAGAACACGGTAAGTCATTGCAGCACAGTCTGCTATGGGCAGTGCCTCCTGGTGCGTGAGTCAGAGCTTCACACCACTTGTTTGCTTTAGATAAGAGCAGTTGTGCTTGGTGCACCCTTTCAGCGCTCAGCAGAAAAGCAACAGTGACCATGGACATGACCAGGACCTGGCTCCCCAGCTCTCCACTCTGCAGCTTGGTTTTCGCCTTCACCACCTTCTTTGGTAAGCAATTACTGGACAAGGGCTTGTGGGCATGAACTTTTCATAGGCACAGGCGCTGTCCCAGGGCATATTTAGCCCAGGCATGAAGGCCACTCCTGGGGCTGGAGATCAGCTCTGTGAGCCCTTTCTTGCCTGGACCAGGCGGCGGAGTAGGATTGCTCAGTCAGGCTGGCATCTCTAGATGGCTCAGCACAGGGGCAGAAGACAGAGACACCCTTGGCACAGGCCTGCGGCTTCCTCACTATGTCTTATTAGGAAGGTTTGCATGGATGGGAACCCCTTCCATGGGATGCCTGGTGTGGGGTTTCATTACTCTGGCTAGAGTAACAAGCCACTAATCTTGTCTATACCTTCATCCCTGGAGCAGGAAACCCTTCATGTGGGGACTCTCATTGTAGCACAGGCTGCACCTTCATTTAAGGACCTTATTGCTTTCTGGTACAAATTGTGCATCTTCCACCCATTATGGGAAAGTGTGAGCAAGGTGGGAAGCTAAACAGCCTAAATCAGCTGAGGCTTAGCGGGCCTGAGCCAGGACCTTCCTCACCCCTTAGCACCCTGGCTCTTTCTACAACCCCCAAGTTTGGGCTGCCCAGTCTTGGCTGCCATCCAGCTGCTAAGCTCCTTGGGAACAGTAATGCCCAAGTCACCCACACCACAGACCAAGGAAGGCCAAGCAGAGCTTTGGGGCGACCAGGTGAGAAAGCAGGAAGGGACCTGCTGGGTCTGAAGCTGGGAGAAGGAGGGAGCTAGCAAACTGAGGAGAGGTGGAGTGGGGGATGCTTGCGTGTGTCAGGGGAGCAGGAGTGTATACATGTGTACCTAGGAGGGTGATTTTGTAGGGGGAAGTGTGTGGGAGGGGTTTGGGAAGGTGAGCCTGCAGCAGTGTGTATTTGTGGTGGTTCGATTTGGGGCAATGGGGCCAGGAACTAAAGGGACAGCTGTGCCAGAAAGAAGGAAGAGGTCCCTAGCAATCCCACCCCCATAGGTCATGTCATCACTTCAATGAGTCCATCTGAGTCATGTGCTGACAGATAAGCTCAAACACCTTTGTGCCGTGGGGCTGTGCATGCCACTGCCTCTATCAGCCCCACTGCTCCTGGTGCTCCCTCCCCACCCCACCACAGGCTGTTTGCTACACACCTGGGTTGAACCTTGTCGTCACTTGGATTGCACACTCTTTGGGCAGAAACTGAGCCCAAGGCCCAAAGGGAGAAACCGTGGTTGGACCCGGGGGAAGGAGGGGCAGAGCTAATGCAGTATCGGTACTGGTGAGTTCATGGGAAGCATGTGGCAAAGTCAGAGGTTCAGGGGGCATAAATGGGTATGGCCGGGGTTGCTGGCTGGCACTGCCTTTGAGGGAGCTGCACCCATTTACACCTGCTGCAGCCTGGACCTGGTGTTTCTGGAACACCTTATCTGCTTGAGTCACCTCACCTGGCTGCGGCTCTCTCAAGCCTCTTGAGCATGCGTCCATAGCTGTGTGTGGAGAGGCTGGTGGTGGGGAACCAGGATACAACTGGCAAGCTCACTGCAACAGTAACCATGGAGAGCTGAGCCTCCTCTAATACCAGGAGTGGGGGTGGGAAGGAGGGTGACAGAAAGAGAGAGAGAAAGAGAGAGAAAAGGAACTAGATTAGAGAAGACACTGAAGTGAGTTATGCCAGGCAAGAGAATATGCAGAAGGGAAGTTGCTGGCTCTCATATCCCCATTATGCAGCATCCCAGGGATTAATGTAATTGATAAATTGGTCCAAGGATTTTTCCTCTTCACTCTCTCCTGCTCTGCTAAATGCTGATGCTCCATTCCCATGACTTTCACTGTATGCCACTGGCATTCAGTGGTGCTGGTCTGACTCGCAGGTGCTACCGCCGGCAGCTCACCTTTCTTTTTTGCAGACATTCTTGGTGAATGTGGTGGTGAATCTCTGAGGATGTATTTGCAATAGAAGAGGATTTGCTGCATGACCCAGATCTAGCATGGGATGTACAGGGGCCTCCATATGCCAAAAATCAGCCATGGGATCAATAGAAAAGGTCAATAACAAGTTCACATGGAACACGATTGATACAGGAGAGCAGGGTTTGCTACATTACACCAGACTTCCAGCCACCTAACCCAGCATTTGGGCTCTGGCAGTGACCAGAACCACTTAGTTCACAGGATAGAGCAAGATTCTTGATGCCTAACAAAGCAGGTTCTCCATTTCCAGTATACTCTTGAGAAGGGCTGACCAGAATTGAGCACAGTGGCTAGACAGAGGATTTCTCTGAGAATGGTAGA
This sequence comes from Podocnemis expansa, assembly GCA_007922195.1. NCBI lineage: Eukaryota > Metazoa > Chordata > Testudines > Podocnemididae > Podocnemis > Podocnemis expansa. The sequence goes on from ML682025.1 coordinate 10,510,933, forward strand.
ATAATCTCAATATCATTTCAGAGCACTCTTTATGCATCCCAACATCATCTTTGCTTTTCTGATTGCTACTGCACATTGACTCGCCACAAGTCACAGGTGTTAAAACCAGAAGTACCAATAGATTATCCAACCTGGCCCAGTCACTGTCACCCACTTACCCAGGGATCTAGACCAATAAGTGGTGTCTAGCTAAAGCAGCTCCTGGAAGGCACCAGTCTGGATGTTGGAGACAGGAGACAGAATCCCTCCTTCTGCTTGGGAGTGTGTAGCAATGGTTAATCACCTATCCTGCCCTGTTAAAAATTTGTATCTTGATTTGAATATGGTGGCCATCAGCTTCTCTAGCCATTATCTCTTGCACTCCTTTTCTTTGCTGCATTGAAGAGACACTGAGCACCTGCTGTTTTCTCCTTCAGACCCTGTAATGGTTTTACTACCAGTTCAAGAATGGTTTTAAAGTGGAGGTTTTTATTAAACTGAATATTGAAAGCAAAATCAAAGATCATGCACCCTGCACAAGCCTCCCTTTGCCACTTTGATCTCCACAGAACACAGTGCCCCTTCTGGAACCAGCCCTCCAATCCCAATGGCTATGTCCACATGATGCTTTTAAATCAAAACAACAACCGTTGTTTCGATTTAAAAGTTATGTCCAAACAACGTTTCATTATTTCGAAATGAGAAGCCCCATCATTCCGAAATAACAAACCTTATTTTTTGAAATAGTAAAACTTAGGCTGAAATCGAAATAGCCATTATTTCGAAATGGTTGTTTCAAAATAATGCCATTTGGATGTGTTATTTCGAAATAAGCATTATTTCAATTTAACACTTTTGCCCTTCTCGTTCCCGTTTTCTATATATTGGCTGGCAACATGGCCCTGCCAGGGGGCCATGTTGCCTCACCTACCATGCTGCCCCTCTCCTGATTTGAAATAGCAAGTCCTGTGTCTGGACTTGCTATTTTGATTTGAGGTTTTTGCTTATTTCAATTTAAGTTAATTTGAAATAATGATTTTATTTCAAATTAACTTATTTTGAATTAACTTATTTCAAAATTAGCGTCTACATTTGGATATAGCCAATGTGTTCTCTCTCTCTCTTTTAAGCTGTGCTCTCAACCTTAAAAGGACAGGACACTTGTCAACGTTCCCTTGAGAGGGCTATATTTTGCCCTCATCAATATCATGTCATCCTGACATATCTTGTTAACAAAACATATAATGCTGGCTATCAGTCTGACATATTACCAGCTCCCTCTGCTCACATTCGTTTTCTGATACTAATGGGTATGTTCACACACAGTTCTTATTTCAAAACAATAGTGGTTGTTTCAAAATAAGAACTGCCATGGCCACACGACGTACCGCCATTTCGAAACAAGCAAACTGCTTGTTTTGAAATGCAGCCGTTCTGTCGAAACACCTTAAACCCGCTTTTGTTTCAAAAGGGAGTTGTTTCAAAACAACTCCTTTTGAAACAATGCCAGCGGGACATGCTGTTTCGAAACAAGAGTTGTTTCGAAACAGCATTTGACCCTTCCTCAGCACCCTGGCCAGGGAACCCTCAGCACCCTGGCCAAGGTGCTGAGGGATGTCCCCTGGCCAGCGGAGGGGGATGCAGGCACCCCTGCCTGAAGCAGCCCAGCTCTTCAGCCGGGGGTGCCTGCAGGGGCTGCAGACAC
>ML682025.1:10513016-10666056 GCA_007922195.1 Podocnemis expansa
TGGCCGTGTGGATGCCGTGGCCACGCCCCCGGCAGGAGCAGTGGCTCCGGGGATTCCGGGGGCGTGGCCAGGGATGCCCCAGCCACGCCCCCTGCAGGAGTGGGGGCACCGGGGATTCTGGGCCTGCGCTCACCCGGCCCCGGCAGCAGCGGGCTCCAGCCACACGCCGGGGCCCACACCACCAGGTTTGGGGGCAGCCGGGGCTTTAAAGCCCCTGGTGTGAGGTGCCTCACTGCGCCTCTCCTGGTGGGTGCCTGCAGGGGACTGTAGGCACCCTTCAGGTGAGGCACGGTGCCTGCAGCCCTCTGCAGGCATCCATGGGGTGCAGCACCCCTCTGCACTGTACCCTGTGAGTGCCTGCAGTCCCCTCCCCAAGCGAAATAGCAGGTCCACAGTGTGGACCTGCTATTTCGCTCCCTTATTTCAAGGACAAAGTTTTTGTCCTTCGAAATAAGGTGTTTCAAAATAACATGTTATTTCAAAACAGCTTGTTTTGAAACTTCTTGTTTTGAAACAAGCCTGCCCTGCGTGAACATAGCCAATGACGTGTAGCAAACATAGTTCCATTTTGCAACACACCAACCAGTTCTGACCATTTAACTTCCCAAAGACATTCCCAAGTCCCGATTTAGGAGCAGCTGCTCCTACAGCATCAGTGGTTTAACCATGTAACTCAAAGTTATCGGGCAGAGCAAAACATCTACTAAATAAACCTAACAAATTATCAGACCAGAAGTATAAAAACACAACAGCTACAGCTTTTTCCCACAAAAGCTCATGCAATAAATAAATTTGCTAGACTTTAAGTGCCACAGGACTCCTTGTTTGTTTACATCTACAGCATAATTCAAAGTCATTTAAATGAGTCTTGGATGGAAGGCAGGCTAAGATACAGAAATAGGTACTGGGTATTGCCAGTGATCAATAACCATCTGGTACATTCAACAGTCCAAGAGCTGGATTTAGACACTAAGTAGGTAGCCCAAACCATTCTCATACTAACATCTGTAAAGCTCCTGTTTGGAGGTGGATGACTTGAGCAGTTATTTTGACTGTTCTGGTGAACTGGCCCCTTGAGCGCTACTGGGGTCAAATTCTGAGGGCTCGTTCAACTTCTGGCACTTGTGGTTCCAAAGCTGGTGTGAATGGCACATCAGCCTGATGAGTGATTTCCAAGTTCACAGGCTCTACAGTCTTTTTCCAATTGCGCTTCAGATTCTTTTTTTTGGCCTGCTTAATTATGCTGTTACCTTTGACTTGCCAGCCTTTATGCTCCTTCCTATTTTCCTCAGTAGTATTACTTTCCCATTTTTAAATGACGCCTTTTTGCCTCTGACCACTTGTTTTACTCCGTTGTTTAGTCCTGATGGTATATTTTGGGCATCTTACTCTTTTTGTTTAATTTGGGATTTAAATCGTGTCTCTATTATGGTGCGTTTTTTTAGATTTCTGTTCAGCTTGCAGGTATTTTGCTTTCACGACTGCTCCTTTTCATTTCCATTCAACTAGCTTCCTCATTTTTCTGTATTCCCCCATTTTGAAGATAAATACTGCTGTGGTGGGCTTCTTTATTTTTTTTCCCCCACAAGGATATGAAATTTGATTACATTGTGGTCATATTACTGAGAGGTTCAGCTACATTTATTTGCCTCTTGGACCAGATCCTATGCTCCACTTCAAACTAAATCAGGAATTACTTGACCCATTGTGATCTCAGGACTAGCTGCTCCAAGAAGCAACCATTAATGGTATCTAGAAAATTTATCTCCATACACCCAATCAGTGTGACTCATGTCCATGTACACCTATACCCCAGTGGCGAAGAGGGCTTAAGTTTTTACTTTATTAAGCAAAGATCACACCAGACATCTTTTCTCAACCTAGTTCATCACACAGGTTTCCTACCCAGGTGTTAGGTGGCAAAGATAGGTCACTCCTGCAGGAGCACTCCTGGCCCAGGAAAAGACCCAGTGTTCTCTTGCCGGGACTCGGGGCTTCCACCCTGTAAATCTGGTGCCGGTGATGCCCCTGCACTCCTGGTAAATTAGGTGCAAGGCTCTCGGTTTTGTCTCTGCTCTCTGATGATCTTCCTGCCTGATGCTAACTAGTTACTCCTGCTTTGTGCTGCTCTCTGCTCCCACATATGAAATAGTGGCCTCAAGTCCTGTCTTTGTCTGAACCCCCTCACCACACTGCAGCTAACATAACATCTTTTCTGAAATTGCCTGTCTACAGCTTTCCTCCTCCCATTAGCATTACTTTTTATCATGTTCCTGAATGACTTTCTTTAATATATGAATTTCAGCCCTCCCAGCTTTAATGTCACCTATACCAGTGGTTTTCATACTTTTCCTCAGGACCCAGTTGAAAAAAGATCATTTTTGCCTGCAGCCCAACAGTTGCATCTTTTAGCAATGCATTCCAGTCTTTTGGCAGCAGCAACAAGGGGTGCTGCAACTCAGTGCTTGAAGGTCTGCGACCCAGTACTGGGTCCCGACCCTAGGTTGGAAAACCACTGATTTATCCTGGCCTTTGTTCTTATTCATCAGTGGGTTACCTTTGGAGACTCCTTTTCTTTTAGAAGGAGCTACAGCTTCACTTTCTGACCCCTGTTCTGTGCACTGTGATTTCACAGAAGTACATCACTTGCCTTACCATGGGTTCTACTCCCCACCTTCTGTTGTTCTTTTGCCTCATCATCATTTTCAGCAATGTTCATTTTCAACTTTGCTATCTTTTTTACAAGGTTGCATCACTCTTTGACTGTTATGGTTCTGTAATCCCATCAGGATTGGAGAAGTATACTTTGTACAAGTATCTGACCTGAACTCAGAGCTAACAGCACCTTCTGTCTGAAACCAAGGATTTTGCCCTGGGCAATGTTTCTCAACCATTAGTGGGCCAGGGAACACCTAAAGGTATTACTTTATGCAAAACACCTGATGAAAACATTCTTGAAGTAGCTGGTTAACAGTGGTGGGAGATTTAAAATGCCCCAGTCGCAACAAAGCTTCCAGGTGTGTGCAGGGCTGGTTCAAGGAGTTGTGGCTCCCCAAGTCAAATTTTGATTTGGCGCCCCCCCATCTTATTCATGGAGGTTGAAAACAGTTTTCCAAAGTGCATAAACCTGCAGTATCTGCTTGCAGAGGGATTTAAAGTGCATTCTGCCTACATGACTTAAGCTGCAGGTTGACTAACAGTTTCCAAAGGGATAGCCGTGTTAGTCTAGTCCAGTAAAAAAACAACAAGCAGTTGTGTGGCACTTTAAGACTAACAGATTTATTGAGTGCTAGGAAAGAGTTGAAGAGGCGGGAGCCAGCCTGATCTTCAGGGGGGCTAGGCACCCCTATGAACTGTCACCTGAAGCCATGTCTGTCTCTTGCCTCACAGTAGAGCTGGCCCTGGGTGTGTGTTAACATCCACTGCCACACACCTGGAAGCTTCGCTGCAGCTGGAGCATTAAATTATTCCTTCTCCATCTGCATTCAGCCTTTGCCTCTCCAGCTGGGAGGGGAGAGTGGGTCATGGAAGACCTGCCTATGTCTGAGGAGTACCAGTGTCCTATGGCACACTGGCTGAGAAACAGTGGCCTAGGGAATCCCAAGGTCACTCTTGTGCTATTCTTGAGAGTTGCTAGTAAAGTTCAGCTGCATCTTTTTCTTGGTAGTAGTATCTTAGTATTGGCAGGCTGAGATCAGTGCTTCCAGATTCAGTCCTTGGCACTCTGCTCTTGGTTACAGTTTCCATGATCTGATCTTCAGTGTACACCTTCCAAATCCCTCTTTCCATATGATGAGCCAGACCAGTAAAACTTCACCTGTTCTGGCAGTGGAGGAAGCTGCCAATCCATCCTTTTATTTCCAAATCCATTTTTGAAACTAATTTTGATTTCTGGAGTGATGGTGACCATGTGTGCCAGGGGGCTGAGGTTTAATTGCTTTAGGCTTCCCTTAAGCTATATTTCAAGCTCTTTTCATTTTACAGTCACTAATTGTGAATTGTCTCTACTTTAGGGATTTCAACCTCTTTTTTTTTGCTATAGCAATTAGTTGTAAAATCTGATCTCTTATTGCCAGTAAAGTAGACAACCCCTGATCTCCCAGCTCTTCACCATGAACATGTCTTGTTATACATGTGGTTAAAGTCAAATGACCTTTTGCTGCAATTTCACTGAGAACTCTCACGGAAATGGCCAGAGAGACAATCATAAAAGTCTCTGAAATGCTCATCTTTTATCTGGTATAAAAATGCTCTTTATTTCTCTCCCAGTCAGCCAGAGTGCATGCAATCAATTAAATCTTTTCTACTACCAGAGAGACCTTTCTGTACGCAGACTCGCTTTTCTCTGTGCATTACCTTCTGGCAGCTTTCCCTAGAACAGTCTGCAGCAGCTAATCTAGATAGCTTGTTTCTCTGGTCAACTCAGCCTCTTCCACCTGTTCTCACCAACCGCTACCCTCCAGTCTTCAGGGGGGAGGCGTTTAATTTAAACCTGACATTTTATTCACCTTTAACTATAATATAGTGCAGCCCATATAAGCCTCAGAACAGTTCAGTCACCCTGAGACTCGACAACAGTAACCTCTGTGGAGCCACTTCTTGTTTCCCCCCGTGTCTTCCCTCCAAACCTTAAAAGGAAAGGGCACAAGTCAGCTAGTCTTGCCATTCCCTTGGACTTGCTACATAATTAAGTCACCTCTCAATTGTTTTAATAAGCCAAACTGCTTCATCTCTTCTAACTCTTTCACTGTAAAGCCTTTTCTCCAGCCCTTGAAGCATTTTTCTGGCTCTTTTCTGCACCCTCTCTAACTCCCTGCAGCCCTTTTAAAGTGTGGGCCCCAGAGCAGCATATAGTATTCCAATATCAGTCTCACCAATGCTACATGCAGTGGTAAAATCTTCTCCCTCCTCCTACGCCTATTTCCCTGTTTAGCTTTAGCTCTTTTTTTTCGCCTTTGGGGCTCATGAGTTGTTTGTTTATTAAGACTCCTCCATCATTTTCAGAGTCACTGCTTCCCAGGTGGCAGACCTCTAGCTGTAGATATGTCTTGCATTCCCTCTTCCTAGCTATAGAACTTTGCATTTGGCTGTATTGAAATGCAGTATGTTTGAATGCACCAAAGTGACACACAAATCTTTTTCATGAGAGTAGACAGTACTTCCCTTTCAATGGACATCACTGTGCCTTTACCAACGTTAAATTGCACAGGCCAATTCACCTGCCATGGTGAGGTCTGTCTCTGAAATTCCTCGTGCACAGAAGTTCCTGAGCTCACTGTACATGTTTAACAATTTGCTAAATAATGTGCTTGATATTTAGTCAGTTTCATGGGTGTGACACAGGTGACTGTCCCTGTCTGTTTAGGGCAGGCTGCAAAAAGAAGAAGAGATGCTCTCAAACTGGTGGGTAACACTGAAATCAGGCTTCCCAACAAGCCACTAACAATGCTTTTGGGCCCCCACACTGGTTACCAAGAAGCTAAACCAAAGTAAACTCAGTCCCTTTTACCAAATTTCAGTTTCTGGCTCCCAGTCAGCCATTGGGTTTAGTAAAGAGATAAGTTACCCTGCTCTTTACCAAAAGGGTTCTCCTGATCTCAAAGTTTCAGCTGCATTACCAGATCAATATAAGTTTGGATTTTACACAAAGTAACCAGCTGCCAGTTGCCTTTAGTAACTAGAATTAAAGGCTTATTATAAAAGAGGAAAAACAAACTATAAGGCTATGTCTACACTAGAAAAAGTTAAGTCAAATTTGTTAATTCGATGTAATAAATTCAACTTTAATTTGAACTAAACTTGACCTCATTAAGTCAAAGTAACAAAGTGGACTACGTTGACTTAAAGTTAAGTCAACGTAGTACACTTTGTTAATTCGACCTAACTGCCCCTAATTCGACCTTAATAAAAGTAAAATTAAGGGTTAAGCCAGGTCTACACCATCCTTGGTTTAAACTAAGGAGTTGAATTAAGGGTGAGTTCAAACTAACAGGCCCTTCTTATTAATTCAAATTAAGCTTTCATTAAGTCACATTAAGGAATTTCTTATTTTGACTTAATGAAAGTCTAGTGTAGACAGGGACTAATTTAGTTTGAATTAAGCCTCCTTAATTTGACCTAAATTGCCAGTGTAGACATAGCCTAAGAGATCTGGTAAAGGTTTAAGGGAACCAGATGCATGCAAATGATTTAAAGTTTTGCATATATCAGGTTTCCAGTAGAATTGCGGCTTGTATAGTCCCCGTAGTGTACATCCAGTATCTGGATGGGTCTCAGTCTTTTGTTTCACAACTTCATATATTACGTTCACACACACGGGGTTATTTCGATACAAGTTGTTTCAAAACAACTTGTATCAAAAAAACGCCTTATTTCGAAATAAGTTAATTCGAATTAAGAAAATGTTAATTAGAATTAGGGAAAAAAAGCTCAAAGCGAAATAGCATGGTCGGACAACCGTTATTTCAAAATGAGTCACTGTTGTTTTGAAATAACATGTTCTGACGGGATTGTTTCGAAACAACATTGTTTCGTCACCAAATGGGGTTAAAGTTGTTTTGAAACAACAGAACCCGTTGTTTCGAAACAATAGTACGTCATGTGAACATAGCGTTTCTTATTTCAAAACAACCTCTGTTGTTTCGAAATAAGACTGCTGTGTGAACACACCCTTAGAAATCCAGTCCAGAGAAATGAAAACTAAATAGTCCATGTACAGAGGTTTTTTTCTAATTCTGCTATGGGAATTAGTAGGGTGATTCCAGCCTACTGCTGGGATCTCAATCCTGCGATCTAAGCTTTCCCTTAGAAGCTTGGACAGACGTGAGATAAAAGCATTATGTTCCAAGCTGTTTTTATAGTTGTAGCAAGGTTGGCATTTGCAGGTAATTTTCTCATATAGGCTTTGGTGAAAGCAATGCTTGGCCTTTACTCAGTGGGTTCTTCTTCAGACAATACAGTCAGAAATAATCATTTGTGCTCTCATGACAGTTCACAGCTACTTCCTTGAGTGGAGAATAATAATGTATATTGTCCTTTGAAGTTAAAAAAACAACAACAAGGAGTCATGTGGCACTTAAAGACTAACAGATTTATATTTCGTATGAGCTTTCATGGGAGAAAATCCTACTTCGTCAGATGCTTTGAAGGTGAAAGCCTTCACCTCCTAAGCACCATAGGTAATAGCTACATTAGCACAGGTAATGGATACTTTACATTAAAGCTTCATCTAGGCATTAATGTTACCTTTTGATCTTGTCATGAAATAGAACAGTAATAGCCAGGAAAATGGTTTATTTATCTACATGATAGATGTGAACATCACCAAATAACTGCCAACAATGTACTTGCATGTCAAAGCTCTAGGCTGAATGTAAAGAATGACCCTGACTGCCACTGTGTTTTCCTGTATGTCTTTAAAGGTCAGTTTTGGGCCATCTGTTTGCAAAGTTGCTTGGCCTTTTTGAGCCTAGTGTAACAGCATCCATGTGTGGATCATTAGGGCTGGTGAGGTGGTCTGGGCTCCCCACTCCTATCTGGTAAATAACCTTTTGTCTCCTAACAGCCAGGAGTTTGCTCTGATTTGTAGACTCATATTCCATCCAGGTCCTGGGGATCATAGAATATTAGAGGTGGAAAGAATCTCATGGGGTCATCTCTTCCAACCCCCTGCTAAAAGCAGCACCACTCCCACTAAATCATCCCAGCCAGGGTTTGGTCTAACCAGGCCTTAAATGTTTCCAGCAATAGAGATCCTACCATCTCTTGAGCAGAGGTTAAAGTATAATTTGGTGGCCATTGGCAGGCCCCCTTCATGGCGGTGCAGGCCCCCCTCATGCACCCCAGCTCCTGAGCCCCAAACTCCTCCCCCCCACCCCAGCTCCCGCCCCCCCACATGCCTACCTACCACACCAGCTAATGCCCTACACATGCCTTCCCCCTACCCCAGCGCCCACCCTCCACACCTACCCCCCACCACAGCTACTGCCCCACACACCTGCCCACAACCCTAGCTCCAGCCCCCCTACACACCTAACCCCTCTTTCTTGGCCACCATGGGGAGGGACCCTGGCCTGGGCTGAGGCTTCAGCCTGGACCCTGCTCTCACTGAGCATGCTCAGAACTTCTGAGCATGCTAAGTAAGACCAGGCTGGGGGGGGGTGGGTGGAGTTTTTAGAACTAGCGTCTTCCCCTAGGTCTCATCTAATACCCATAGAAACCACCATGATTCTTTCCACTGACTGCTATGAGCTTTAGATCAGGCCCTAAGGAGGCATCTGTGAGGAAAAAACTGCAGGATGAGAGAACCAGAACGACAGACATACAGGAGCTGAGAGGTCTCTGTCACTCCATGAGCTCCCTTGAAACTGGGGTTTTTTTCTTGTCCTTCCATAAGACTTGTCCCCTTCTAGAGATCCATTTAACACTTGGCTAAAAATCTCAAGAAAGTGGAACATGAAAGGAAGGAAGGGAGGACATTTTTCTGGGCAGCATAAGATTTACCTGAATTCTTTTTACTTATAACTCCTTTCTACTGAGAGTCATGTGTATATTGGTACAATGGTATTGCCCAAAGTCTCCAGTCAGCACAGTGGTGCACCACTGTGGTAGGTGCTGTACAAACTTAGGCAGACACAATTCCTGCCCCAGAAGACTCTCTATATCACAGTAGTGTCTGCAGGTTGAACCCCTTTAGTGTACGGCCTGGGCAGATGTAATACAAATGCCAGACCCTGCCCCAAGGAGCTTACAGTTGGAAAAAGCAAGCCACATCAGCTGTGGAAAATAAGCCAGAGGCATGCAAGGGAAGCCAACAGGGTAATAATATAAACAGGATGCGTTAGCACAGACTAGCTGTGTGAGTGGTTCTTAGCTAGTGAGTGCAATTCACCACCTGCTTAGCTGGTATCGCTCACCCTGGTCTCCTGGCACAATGGTGGGGCATGTCTGAAGGAGAACAAGGTGGTGGGTGACCAGGGGTTAAAGTATAATTTGGTGGGCCCTGGAACCCTCCTGCACAGGTGCCCCCCCCGGCACGGGTGGGCCCCCCTTTGGCACGGGTGGGCCCCTCAATACCTGTTCCCCAGAACCCACCCCTTGCTCCAATAACCCCCACACACAGCCACCCCCCCCCAGACACACTCTCACAAAATCCCCAGCAGCTCCCCTCCCCAAGCCCTTACCTGGACTGTTTGCAGGCTGCCTGACCAGCTGGAAGCTGCTTCCAGCCACAAGATGCTCTGCCCTGCGGAGGGGGTGGGGGGGAGATTCACAAACTCCCAGCCTGCTGCAGCTCTCTGCTGGTTGGGCTTAAGGTGGAGCCACCAGAACACTGCATTCTGGCTGCCCATGCTATTTTTAGTGAGGCCCCAGAAAGCAGCATTCCTGTGCCTTCCTATATTTTTAGGGGCCCAAGAAAGTTGTCAGCCTAAAAACAGGGGGCCCCGGAACTGCATTCCAGTGCTTTCCCCCTCACTTTAACCCCTGTGGGTGTCTTCATAGCTACTGACAGGGAGTTATCCTCTCTTGCTATGGGTGAGGTGGGCATTAATGCCAAGGTATTTGCAGAGCACATGGTCGGCCAAGGCTGTGCTTGGAGGAGTGAAGGCAGGGGGGTCAGTGTCATGACAGAGTCGTAGAGCAGATGGGTGAGAGAGGTTAGGCCAAGAGATTTGTGCCAGATGAGGCAGGAGAGGACAGTGGAAGGGCATGGAGAGGTGGGCAGAGTGAGAGCAGTGAACCAGGCAGCAAACCGTGTTTCGAACAGATGGGAGAGAGAGCAGGATGTTGCAGTGGGGGCTCATGCAAAACAGCAGTGCTGGTAGCCTCATTCACTCTTCCCACAGGTGCTGGTCTGTTTGTGGAGGTGACCGTGCCCCAGGACCCCATGATGCAAGAAAGAGGCTCCAGTGTGCAACTTCCCTGTCACTACAAAACCTCAGTCGACAAAAACTTCATACTAGAGTGGAGGTTTGCACCAGCTTCAACAACACCTGAGACAGGGAAGCAGGTGAGAGGAGGAGTTTGGAATATTGCTTTAAAGTCTGTGTGGACCTGTGTCCAAAATATTGCTTCTTCCAGTCCAGGGAAAGCCTGAAGGTGTTAGTTCAAGGCGCTTGCTGCCTGGTTGAGGTACTCATGCAGAAGAGTGGGGGGTGAAGGTTGCCAAGCCAACCAAGGCTAAGGGGCTGGTCTGCAAATAACTACCAGAAAACCAGAGTGAGACCAAAGAAAAACCATTAAAGGCTGATGGCATCATTATTAGGGCAGGTGGCTGAATGGACAGGCATTGGAATGTGTTGCAGGAGACCTGTATTCAATCTTTAGCTTTGCCGCCAGTTTCCTGGGTACCTCAGGCAAGCCATGTCCCTCCTTGTGCCTCAGTTTCCCATCTGTAAAATGGGGATAATACCACTGCCTTCCTTTGTCCAGCACTTTGAGATCTGTGAAGAACTAACACCAGACAAAAGTTGAGTGGTGATTTTTTTGCCAGCCACATTTTTATGAGTCAAAAAATGACAATTTGTTTAAATGTTTCTGGGAAACATCAGTTGGGTCAAAAATTCTGATGTTTTCATCCACAATGAAAAGAACTGACACAAAAATTGCTCTCTAGTTGTCAAAGCTGTTTTCCTGTGGTGGCATTTTAAGTGCAGAAGGTTGAGACCTGCAAAAGACATTAAAACCCACTGGCCCTAAAGCCCTGCCTTAAACTCTCCAAGGCTACCAATTTCCTGGTCTTGGAGTAGTATTGCTGCCACCACCCAAAAGCAAAAACCTCTTGAAAACCCAGGAAGGCATACTTGGGAATTCCTTCCTGTGAGGTTCCCTCAACTTCTTTTCTTCCTCCCTCAGGAAAGCAATTGAACTCCGGCAGTGATATCAACTGAAAATGGGAAAGAATCTTCTTTAGTAGTTGGCGGTGCAGTCTGAGGCACATGAACACAAAACCTCTTGCCTTTTAGGACACAGAACCAGAAGAACAGATAAGAAACACAGAGGCTATGTCCACATATATGCAGCTAAATCGATTTAAGTTAAATTGATATAAAATCATTAAACTAATTTAAATTAAATCAATTTAACATGTCCCTACTAGAAACCCAAATTGAACTAGCATGTCCATGGACAGGACTTGCCAGTTCGATTTCAGAGAAGGGCACCATGGGAGGTGTGGAAACATGGCCCCCTAGAAGGGCTATGCACCCACCAAATATATAGAAAAAGGAAGGCACCCTGGGAAGGAGAAGGGCAAAAAGTGTTAAATCAAAATAACAGTTAAATCAAAATAACACATCCACACTGCGTTATTTTGAAATAACAATTTTAATTTAACTGTCATTTTGATATAATACTCGGTTTTATTATATCAAAATGACTTTCCTTATTTTGAAATGAGGGAGCTTCTTATTTCGAAATAAGGAAACCTAGTGTGGACATGCAATCTTTTAAATTGAAATAATCAGCATTATTTTGATTTAAGGAGTGAGTGTGAACATACCCAAAGAGCTGCTTCACTGGGATTTAACTTAGGTAGTTACTGGGTAGTGGGAGTGGGTACCAAAAAAAATCAAAACAAAGAACTACCCTAACCAAGTCTAGCTAAACATTCCCTGTTGTGCTTATGTATGGTTAATTACAGGCTTGAGCCTACCTTTAGCAGGGATGTTGCTGGATCCTTCAGGCTGGTCACTTTGGTTTCCGCCTGATTCTTCCAGGAGCTCTGCTGCCACTAAATAGGAACAATTCAAAAACCTGTACTTTGTTTCTATTGGCTCTCTTGGGACTCACTGAACGTGGTGTTATCCCCTTCCTCTCCAACGTTACTACACACGCCCCAAATCACAGACAGTGCTGGGCAGTCTGATGTAGGCTGGATCCACACTGCCTGTGATTTCTTCTTGGGACTTGGAGAGAACATGGTTAATAAGGTACAACATGCACATACAAGTCATTAAAGTCACATGAAGAGCTAAACAATATTTCATTCATTGAAATAAACAGAGATTTAGTCAGCAAGAACAGTTTTTAGTTTTTAACCATCTGAGTTTGGGAAACCTTCATGAGTGCACCAGCCACCTTATTAGAAGCTCCTGTGTTGTCTTTCACAATCAAAGCAGAGCTAAGCTTCACCAAAGAAGTCTTTTGTCCATTTCCTGGATTGTGTGCAGTCACTTTAGCATAGCATGGTCTGTCTGCAGGTGGGCACACCTTGCCAAATGTATGGGCATAGCTTTTCCAGAACATACATAATGGCATAACATTACTTCCCACAGACAAACCAGTGACTTTCTCGCTCAGAGCCTGCTCACTGGACTCAAGCTTTTCTCAAAGCTCATCCAGCTTCCTATACCTCAAGGTCTGGATCTCCTTTTTCGCTGCTCGCATGGCCTCATCTTGGTCTCCACTGTCGGTCTGGGCCCTCTCCATTCCAGCTGCTTTATCTGTGGTGTCCCTCTTCCCTTCTGAGTAGGGTTACCAGCTGTCAGGCAAAAGGAAGACATGTCCTCCTTTTTACCTTCACGTCCTCCTTCCAGTAGGCATTTTAAAAATACATGATTTTTGTCTGGCCTTTTACTTACAGGAGTTAAAGTATGCTGGAATGTCCTGGAACAACTATTTTTAGGGAGAAGCATTCCAGAGCCCCCTAAAAACAGAAGAATATTACATTAATACTACATTTTCTCCATGTGTCCTCCAATGTCTTCCTTTTCATACTTCCCTGTCCTCTTTTCCATGCTTTGGTATCTGGTAACCCTACTTTTGAGGGGCTCACCCAGCCCTCTGTCTGTATAGACCCATCTTTCTTGTCCATCCCAGACCTGGCAGACTTGGGTCTTCTTTAGCATGGAGGTTGCCGGACCCTTCCAGGAGCTCTGCTGCCACCAAACAGGAACCTGCAGAGCTGCTGCGCCAATTTAAAAACTTGTACTTTGTTTCTATTGGGTCTCCTGGGACTCACTGACCATAGCATTCAGCCCTTCCTCCCCAAGGTTATTACACTCGTTTCTGAAGGAACACCAGCTGACTCAACATCATTTCACACTTTTCGTGGAAATAAAATTGGATTTTGCGAGCAGCTCTAATTTTACGGCAGAATTTGGGGGAGCAGCAAACCCAAAGGGGCCCTCAGGTCAAAGTGAGGTGTGCCAGTGCCATTGAAAACACCAATGAAACCACACATCTAATAGCAGGGGTGGGACCAGGATTGAATACGACACTGTGGAAGGACTTGCATGGGCAAAAAAATGAGAAGCTCAGAGGCACATACAGTGTCACCGCAATAAGTGTTGTCTATATGGCACTGGGATATCTAACACAGCATATGGTCCTGGGTACAGCTGTTTTTACAGAAGTCTAGTGAGAACAGCCAATGGGATATTCTCATCCATGGAAGGAGAGGATGGGTTTGTTGTTAAAGCCCTGGTCTGGGTTTAAGACATCTAGGTTCTATTGCCACAGATTTCCTGTGTGGGAAGTCACATCTGCCCTTTGAGTCTCTGTTTCCCATCTGAATAATGGGATAATACTTTCCTGCCTCACAGAGGTTCTGTGCCCACAAATCCACCAGTGTGCAAGGTGCTTTAGAGTTTCTGGTGCCAATAACAGCTGATTTGGATATGCATTTTTAATTCCTTGACTATAAACAGGTGGGAGGAAGAGTGTGAGGGGCATCATATGTAAGGGTATGTCCACATGTCTCTTTTAGTTCGAAATAACACTGGTTATTTCGAAATAAAAAAGATTAGGTCCACACAACGTTTTCTTATTTCAAAGTGACGGGCTCTCATTTCGAAATAAGAACTGTCATTTTGAAACAGCTTAAATACCATTCATTTCAAAACAGCTGTTATTTTGAAATGGTTATTTCGAAATAAGGCCATTTGGACATGTTGTTTCAAAACAACTGTTTCGAAACAACATGTCCACACGGCCTTATTTTGAAATAACCATTTTGAAATAACAGCTGTTTCAAAAGCAGGCTTTCCCTTAATTCGAATTAACATTTTCTTAATTCGAATTAACTTATTTTGAAATAAGGACTTTATTTCAAAATAACTCATTTCAAAATAACTTATTTCGAAATAATGATGTATGTGTGGACATAGCCTAAGTGATTTCCTAAGCTCAGCTGAGATAGGCTATGTCCACACATACATCATTATTTCGAAATAAGTTATTTTGAAATGAGTTATTTCGAAATAAAGTCCTTATTTCAAACTAAGTTAATTTGAATTAAGGGAAAGCCTGCTTTTGAAACAGCTGTTATTTCAAAATGGTTATTTCAAAATAAGGCTGTTTGGACATGTTGTTTCGAAACAGTTGTTTTGAAACAACATGTCCAAACAGCCTTATTTCGAAATAACCATTTCGAAATAACAGCCATTTTGAAATGAATGGGGTTTAAGCTGTTTCAAAATGACAGTTCTTATTTCGAAATGATAGAGCCTGTCATTTTGAAATAAGAAAACGTCATGTGGACATTGTGTTTTATTTAAAATGAAAGACTCGTGTGGACATACCCATAGAGTTTCGAGGAAAGAACTGGAGAGTCAATCCGTGTGGGTACAAATCCCAGGACACATAAAGTACCCTAAGGGATCAGCCTGATGCTTCAGTTTTCCTGTGTGTCCTCTTCAATTCTTTTCTTCTCTTGTAATTACTGGGGCTGCTCAGAACCAAGTGCCACAAACCCCTGTGCCAGGCTCTGCCCACACCCGGAAACAAGCACTTTTGGTGGCCCAGTTGCAGATGCCAGTAATTGCTCAGGCTCCCAGCTAAGAGGAAGGGGGCTAGCAGGACAGGGAAGGCAGCAAATACACAGGAGTGTAAACAGTCATGGATCAAAGTGAGTGCTAGTGTTTCCTGTTTGGGACTAGAGGCAGCTCCTTTGAGTCAGGGCTGTCCAGGCCGGGTGCTGGGAATACCTTGTCCAGCCCAGTCACTAGACAGAAAGCCATCAGGATACACAGTGTACAGACTGGGTGGGACTGTGTGTTCTGTGGGATACACTGTGTATGGACGGGGCAGGACTATATGTTCTGTGGGAAGTGTGGTATATTCTGGTTAAAGCCTTCAGCCATTTTATATCCTTTCTACATATGTGAGCATTCTCTCTCTTTCTCTCTCTCTCTGAGTTAAATTCTCTCCATGATTTTAAAGCAATGAGATGGCTGCTCTGTCTAGACACCTACCTGACCCTCCCTGAGGGCTCTAAACATGTGATGCAAGCTGATCCACATCTCTGCTGTTTCAGCAATGCCTTTGATTTCCTCTCCCAATTTCTCTATCATCAGCGTCTCCCACTCTAGTGCCTTTTTCTCCTGGTGAATGTGTCAAAGCCCCCATCTATCCCTAGCATGAGCCCTGAGGGCCCCCTCGCCTCCACCCAAGGTTGCTGCAGTCTCCACAGCTTTCACCTTCACTAACTTTCCAAGCCATCAGCTGTGCAACTGCAGCCGAGCACAAGTTTCCTGGCATTGCACACCCTTCTGGTGCCCCCTGCATCCAATCTCTTTTCATTCACCCTGTTGGTGATGGACAAACCCCCAGTCTCTGCGGCCACCCCAGCAAATGCTCTCCTTACTCTGCAGATCCTCTACTTTACTAATGACAAGGTGTACAAACCTGGCTCTCAGGCCGACCGGCTCAGTCTCCTTTATGAGCCTCCTACCATGGGGGATGCAACCCTTCAACTGAGCGACATCCGCGCCTCAGACAATGGCACATACATCTGTGAGGTGAACAACCCCCCGGACTTCTACGGCAGCGGTTCTGGGATCATCCACCTCATAGTGCTGAGTAAGTCTGGGTACTGGGTGGCAAATCCTAGGACCCACCTTTGTTTGGAAAACCCTGCACAGAGTGAGGCCTGCAGAGCTAAGCCCATGAGCAGCTTGGATGGATCCTATCCATCTTGTCCTGAGCCTCTGGCCTCTGAGGTGGGGACAGGTATCCCCTTGTAGCACATGTCTTAGTGTTCCTATGTGGACCTTCTTGGAAAGTGGTTTGGGAAACACCATCAAAGAGCCGGGGTGAGTGTTCTTTCACAGTAGTTTCCAACTCTCTGTGCTTTATGTAGCATTCTGATACTACAGCAAAGAGGGACTTGTAGAGAGCTGTACAGGTAGCCAGGTGGTAGGGAGAAGAGAGGGCTGAAGGGGAAGAGTGGTAGGGGGACACAGGTGGATGTGGGGTGCAGAGGACAAATAGAGGAGACTCAGTGAAACAAGGCAACTACACAGAAATGTTGACCATGAGCTGATAGCAGCCAAAGGCAGTGGCAGGGGAGATATGCAAATACTGTGTCCTATGATATTCATTTGGCCCAGATGTGCTCCTAGTACAGAAATCCATTGTTTTTTCATCTCATTCCCCATTCAGTGCCTCCATCTACCCCTGTTTGTAAAGGGACAGAATATGTGCTTGCTGGGAGTGATGCCACGTTGACCTGCAGCTCTGCGGAGGGGGTACCTAGTCCAATTTATGTCTGGTCACATGTGAGCTCCAAGAACTCGTTGCCATTGGCCAATATGGTGCAAGGTATGTGGAGAGTACTCTCTCTCATAGACCCTGTGGGACAGAGATGTGTAAAGCTTCCACTGGTAGATTGGGCAATCTGATAGGAGAGACAGAATTGAAGGAATCCAAACACCAACATACGACTTGTCATATTGGCAGGGACCAATGGTCCAATCTGTCCAGCATCCCAGCCCTGGGGACCTGACAAATTGTACAAAGCTGTCCAGGGATAGAGAAGACTCTTTCCTTCCCTGGAAGATAAATTTCTATCTGAAGCATGAAAATGTGCCCTGTTGTGATTCTGAGGTTAATCAGTCCCTTGTCAAATCCAGTTACCATGTTACCTCCTATGACTGTATAAATTCCTGAGGCTTTCACGGCCAAATATGGTCTGAGTAACCAACAGTAAATCCCAAGTAACCCTCTGAATCGAAGGGAGTATTTTAGAAATTAGGAACAAAGGGTAGGGCCCAGTCCCACAAACTCTGTCTTATGTGTGTCATGATATATGGACTCACTGACCGTCCTCTTCAGAAGGTACTGTATTTATTAAAGAAAACAGCTGTAAAACATAAAGAGGGTTCCACACCGCTCACGATCTAACTTTGTTTGCCCTGTTCACCAACAACTGCCCATTCTGGAACTTTGTACTTCACACAGAGACATCTAGTGGATAAATAATATACTGTAGGTAAATATGACTGTCTACATCTATTTTTTTAGTTTGGACTTGTTAGTCCAAACTAAAAAAGTCAGAGGTTAGTCTGAACTAACCTTGGGCTAGTTTGGACTAACCACAGCTTTTTAGTTCAAACTAGCTAATGTTTTACTGGGAACTAGAATGCACAGCCAGTTCGACTAATGGCTTAGTTCGAACTTTTAAAGTTTGAACTAGCCATTATTTCAGGTCTTGCAGGTGTGGGTCTTACTAGTATGGTCTATGCTTTGGCTGGTCCTGCCATGATTCAAATTAGTCCACACTAAGCTTGCTTACTGCGGACTAATTTGACAGTGTAGATGTAGCCTATATTACTACTCGCATTGTTCTGATGCACAGGAGGAGTCTCACTGACTTAAATGGAAATACTGACTGGAGCAGAGACTACTTATCTGAGTATGAGTTTGCAGGATCTGACCCTTAATTTTAATTGTATAAACTCATTTTCAATGCCATTTGCAGTTTCCCTTGCTGCCAGTAGGTTGCGCCTGTGGCTCAATTTCCAAGGCAAAGACAATGTTCATTTGAATACATTTTAATATCCCAGATAGAAGCTGTAGCTTTGTTGCCCTTAATTTGCAGATGAGAAGTTTTGTACTTCACTAGGATTTGTTCCTGTGAGTTAGAACCAGACTAGCTGTTTGGAATAGATCTTAAAGAACAGCCCCAAAGATTAAAGAGCAGATTCTAGAAGCAAAACCACCTCTTCAAAGCCCACCTGTCCCTTTGAGTCCTTTTCAGTAAAGTCTGATCAAAGGCGTGAATCCTCAGGTGCTGAGACAGCAGCCAGGTGAGAGTAGTTGGTGCAGTTCTCAATGGTAGTGGAGCTGACAGTTCCTGTTCTCAAGTTAGCCAGTCTCCCCGCAATCTGCAGCAGGTTTGTGGTCTTGTATCTCACCCTTGATGTCTTGCAGTCTCCACTTCAGGGCTGTCTCTCCCCTGTGTGCCTGGACACAGGGCAGAAAAGCCAGCATCTTGCCTATTAATAATGCACTTAGATTCAGTGACAGAAATGGCAATATTTATGCAAGGACAAGCCTCTTTGCAGTCTCACTCTGTGACAGCTAAGCCCTGGGGCACAGAGGCACATCGCCTATTAAGGCTTAAACTCAAGCAATCTGTCTTGGTTTATGAGCATGAGTTTGTCGGAGACACTGGGAGGGGCAGATCCAGGGCCCAGCCCACCTAGCACAGCTGCGCACTGTCTGGAGCTACTCACATTGGCTGGCTGGCTACAGTAGTGTGACTCACAACCAGGAGTGTCAACTTCAGAGAAGATTATTCAGGAGTAGGGCACATACCACAAACTGGTTGTCAACTCTATACTTAGATTTCACCAACCAAGCATCAAATGTGAACTCAGACTCTATAACAGTCTCACAGACAGTCCGTTGAATATTCCCCTCTATCATTATTTTTATTTAATTGGGGTTGATCCTGCTCTGAGCAGAGAGATGAACTAGACAACCTCTTGAAGTCCTTCCGACCCTAATTGTTGCGGATTCTATGATATTACCACTTAGGCAGGCTTTTCTTTTTCCCAGATGATCCCTTATACCAAAAATCACATGCAATAAATAAAAGTATTAGTCTTTAAAAGTGCCACAGGACTCCTTGTTTGTTTAGCAATATTTAGTTTACTCCTAGTCCCAAAGAACCAGTCACTTACCCCAGATCAAATGTGCCTTAGACCTCCTACCAAAGTCAGAACATGTAGCCAATCCTGTAACAAACTAACCAGAGATTTATTAAGCAAGAAAAAGAAATAAGGGAGTTATTTACATGGTTAAATTGGGTAAACATACATGTGCAAATGAGTTACAGTCTTAGGCTCCAAAAGTAATAGAAACTACTGTGACACACAAGCTTTCTATGGCCTCTAGAGCTACTGCAAGGTAAGTTGGTTTGGGATCCCTTGCTTATGCTTAGAAAACATTGCCCTCTCCAAATTCCAATCAGCCTAGTCATAGAATCCTAGGGTTGGAAGGGACCTCATAGGTCATCTAGTCCAACCCCCTGACAGAGGCAGGACCACTCCCACTAAACCATCCCAGTCATGGTTTTGTCCAGCTGGGCCTTAAACACCTCCAAAGATGCAGATTTCACCACCTCCCTTGGCAGCTCATTCCAAGGCTTCACCACTCTCCTAGTAAAAAAGTTTTTTCTAATATCCAGCCTCGACCTCCCTAACCGCAACTTGAGACCATTGGTCCTCGTTCTGTCCTCTGTTACTACCGAGAACAGTCAAGCTCCATCTTCCTTAGAGCATCCCTTCAAGTAGTTGAAGGTTGCTATCAAATCCCCCCTCAATCTTCTCTTCTGCAGACTAAATAAACCTAGTGATGTATTTCTTTCTGGTCAGGGATTTTTATTCTCCTCCTGCAGAGTTCAAAGTGATGGGAGAAGGTTTGGCACCGATTTCCTCTTCCTGGGTATGTGTAGGGGGGAGCAATCAACGAACATTTTTGTCCTTTGATGTTTCACAATGGTTCATTTGGTTTCAACGGCCTTCTTCTGCCCAGGACAAGCACTTTGCTGTAATCAGTGTTTCTCTCCTGTTTGATGAGTTGCACAATGTGAACACTCAATGTAAGTGTATACTATGGGACTCAGATATCATGAGATCAGTGCAGGCAAAAGCTTACAAGTGTTTCTTAAAGTCCAACACTAAACATGTTATTTGAAATATAGCATGTCTTTTAACAGTGCTCACACCCAGGGGAGCCAAACTGCTTCCCAGCTGTGCCTTTGTCAGAGTTCAAGGAGGCCTAGGAGGCTGGGCATGAATTGGGACCTGGTCTGCTAGCATCACACACTGCTTCTGCTAAGCCCCTATACAACACAAACATCCAGCCCAGTCACCCCCACACAGGGAAGGCTTATGAAAGCTTCTCTGGCTTTTCAGGTGCCCTTCTCAGCCAATCACCTAGCAGTGTCCTAGTGGCCACTATGGGCTATTTATGCCATGGCAGGAATTGCTCTCCCTCATGGACTTCAGTCAGCTAAACTGCCTGGCTGGACAGGATGCTAGGCACACGTGCTAGTGTGTGAACTACACTGGCCTAGCACACATGACCAAGTCTCCGGCTCAAAAGAGGACAACGTGCTGTTTGCTCACAGCTAGTGGAGCTCTCCTCTAGCTCATGCAGTTGGGGCCTGAAGCAGGAAGTCCGAGTGTCAGTTCCTGCTGATGACCAGGGTCATATCCATGCACACACTTCGTTACTCCTACTACAGACCTCCCCCTGCCGCCCCGCCTCTCTAAGATGTGTGAGGCTGAGCTCACCTCCCACCCAGGCACCAAGGGGTCTCCTCTGGGTGCGCTCAGCCTTTGCTATTGTCCTGTTGATTTTCTCCTTAAAGACGAACAGACGGGGACACTCCAGCTGACGAACCTCTCACTGGCGTACTCCGGAACTTACCAGTGTGTAGCCTCCAACCAGTTCGGCCAGGCAAGCTGCCAGGTGACAGTCTATGTGTCAGGTGAGGTGTCAGCCTTCTGCATGTCGGGGTTCACTACCCTGTCCACAGGGGGTGCTGCCTTCCATCTATACAGCCCAACTCCTCCTTTGCAATCTGTCTGTTAGTGCCTCTACAAAAGGGTGCGTAAAGGGTACAAACTCCTGAGTCTGGGCACAGTTTCTAAGTTTCGCTCTGATGCCAAGACAATGCAAACCACGTGTGCATGCTGCTGCCTGGCAGACATGCCTTTGTTGACACAACAGGCTCTTTTGTTGGGTCATGAAGACAATAAAGTGTTAACTGGGAAGGTGGTGAAGAAATGAAAAGATGCAGAATGTCTGGGCACAGAAGCGCCATATTCTGCAGTTAAACTAGAGGGGAAAGCTCCAGTTTCCTTGTTACTTCTTGTTCTACCCTTCACTGGCATCTGGAAAATGTTCTGGGAGCTGGATAAAAAGGCCATGCAGCAGTGTCTGGATGTTCCTCTGAGGCACTTTGAGGTGCACCAAGCAGGGTAGAAAGCAAAGACAGCCTGAGAATAAAATATCTTAGCCATGCAAATATGCACCTTGGGTGCCTTACAGTCTAGAATGCATAAACACGGGCATCAGATCAAGCTGATGGTTTTGTTTTGTTTTGTTTTGGTTGCTATGGTCAAGATTTTTTTAAAAAAGTGGTTAGATTTGTGAGACAATGTTTCACCATGGCAACCTATTAATATCACACAGATAGAGTGCTGGTTGATTCAATTAAGGGAAACGATCGAATCCACTCTCCAGAGAGTGTTTAGGATCTAACCATGACTAGGGCATCAGGCGTGTCCCTAGGCACTATTTCTGACCCCAGATTTTAGGGCACAGTCATAAATGTGCAGTTCCCAGCTGATGAGGTTCAGATTCCACACTTCTCTTGGAAGCCCGATGAAGGAGTTGTTTATACTTGCTGCCTTCTCCTCCTCCTGACTTCTGTCCTCTTCTCTCTGCTGAATCTTTCTGTCATCAAGGTCAAGATTTCTCTCTCCCTGGCCATGTCTTAGGGCCTTCTCCCACTCCTCTTCACACCTAACCTCTCCTCTGGCTTTTATGGCATTGTCATGATTCTTCTGCTACCTCCCAGCTGCCCTTTCTCTCGACTGCATGTCAGCCAGCAGTCCCGGACTGGAGTGAACCACTGAGGGGTCTACTTGCAGGATTGGAGAACCAGGAGAAATTATTCCTAGTGCTTGTGCTGCCCACAGCTCCTGATGGTGTTACCCACAGTAAAGCTAACATGGGTCTTCTCCTTAATAAGGGGCCTGCCAGTTACTGCTTTCTCAGTGGCTAGGGTGATGCCAGGGCCCAGGCTCCACAGTGTTCGGGGTTTGCATAGAGTGGAAGGCAGGTTTGCAGGCACACATCAGCCTCTTGAGGATAAAGGTACTGAAATGACAGATGCTCTGCTGCAGACAGTCTTGACTGTTGTCAGGGAGATGGCCCATCCCAGAGTAACTTGGCATCATTCTTTGGGCCAAGGAAGTGGGTATGAATATCCGTTCCAGCCCCTCGCTGGGAGAGAGACAGACCAGCTCCATTCCAAGCTCAGGCCCAGACAGGACTGATGGGTGGGTTGATAGGGTTTAGTGGGCCTCAAAGCTGCAACGCCCCGAAAGGGAACATCGAGGATGAACAGTAATGGGTGAAAGAGCCAGCGTCAGGAAATGGTCCCTTGCAGGTTGAAGTTGGGGTGTGGGGCTACTCACATTAGACTGTTCCCCTCCAAGGGCTGGCTCAGGAGGCTGGGGAGATTGTGTTGGGGGGGCCGGGTATTCCCTTTTCCCAGAATGGCTGTACCTGTGTGTCCTTTCTGTTGCAATACTCAGATTCCTGGCACAGGGGTTGGGGAATGGTTGCTGTGTCTTCTCTCACTCAGCCCCTTGCCATGGGTTTTGCTGCCATCTAATGGCCAAGCCCCTCGCTACTCTGAATTCCTAGGACTGACTCTTCCAGCTCCTAATTGCTGAAAATTGTTGCTCTTACCTGCACTGTGGGAAATGTGCATGTCTGTCTTTGTGCTGAGAGCCAGCTTCTCGCTGCAATATGGGAGCCATGCTGACCTATCTGCAGTTAGGCAGCCCTGACTGGGAATCTCTTATGATCCAGTCAGCATCTCTTGCCTCCATCACTCTTTCTCTTGAGGGTTTCTTTTACATTTCCTCTTCTCCCTGTTTCCTATTGAGGGAACCTGGAGCTGAGAGTTTCAAGCCATCCAGTGGGAAGTTTTCAGATTTCAACACAGTGATGTACACCTACCTGGAAAGGTCAGTGCCCATAAGTACATGTGAGCACAGCAACGCTAGGCCGATTTTCAAGTGAGGCAAGCTGGTATAGCTCCAGTATAGTGCATGAAAGGGATTTACAGCAGCTGAGGTTCTGGGTTTAGACCTTTAGGGATTCATCCAAGGCATGGTCAGGAATGCTTGAGAACTGGTCAGAAAAAAATATCCCAATTTGTGAAAACTCTCATGGTTCCAACGCAGAACAAAACCTGGAGCAGAGAGACCTCCCCAATCCATTTTGTCCAATCCATTGCAGTGCCATGAGAAGTTTCTGTTTCAATGGACCTACCTTTCCCATTGTAAAAACATCTTTATGACAAATGCCTGATCTAGTATTCAGCCTCAGGAGTTAGATGAAAGGAAAAACTTCTCATTGATTGCTAGGCCCTGGCTTCTACCAGTCTAAGAACCCCTCCATCCACAGTCCTCTGCTCCCTAGTAGGGACCATATCTCATGTTTGGCTTTTAACGCCAGCCTCCACTAGTCAAGTCCCATTTCCTCACTTGACACATAACTCCCACTTGGGTCAGGCTCCCCGTTTTAATTAGTTTTCACTCCAGTGACAGCTCCCCTATTAGCTAGCTTCACAGCCTGACAAAGCGATGACTAAAGGAACAAGCCATCTGCGTGTGTGGAAGTTGTAAATACCAGTCTGAAGCGGGATTGCAGTGGCTCAGAAGGAGGCTATTGAACCAGGACTGAGGAAGAAGAGAAAGGAAGGGAAACTTTCAGATAGGAAGTGTCCCCTGAGTGAGATAAAGGGATATGTGAGACCATGGAACAGTCTTCCAAAGGAGGAGTAGGCACCCTTCATGGGATCATTTAAAAGGACAAAACCAGGCTTGTCCAACCTGCGGTCCAGGGCCCAGACTCTGGCCTGCCAAGGGCTTTCATCCAGCCTGCTGCTGCAAGAGAGAGCTGGGGAACTAGGGCTGGCCAGGGCCCTTGTCATCCCTGCCCCGCCTTGTCCTCTGTATGCAGTGCAGGCAAAAGTGGTGCCAAATATCACACTAATCATTATTGTATTTAAGTTTATTAATAAGATGTATTTGTATGTCTTATCTATCAAAAATTTTCTCACTGGCCACACAAATGAGAAGAGAATTGCAATGTGGCCTCCTTACCCAAAAAGGCTGGACACCACTGTTCCCTGTAAGCTGTATGCATGCACACAGGTCATGAAACCTGCTCACACAACAAAATAAAGTGCGCACAAAAAAATTCAATAGTGCTAGTATTGGTGCTCACAAAGAAATGTTTTTGCGCACACAAAGAAATTGTTTGTGTGCGCAGTCTATGAGTAATTAGAGGGAACATTGCTGGACACCCTTGGACAAAGCCATGAAAAACACCCCAGTAGGGAAGAGTTCCTAGCCTGACCCAAGGTAAAAGATTTCATCTGTTTCCAGTTTCTATGACTATCTTCCATGAAACAAATCTTCATGCCTATACTGCAGAGCTAGGAGGTCTTGAGTTCTAATCCTGGCTTATATTCATTATGTGACCTCAGGCAAGCCCCTGCCTCAGTTTCCGCAACTCTAATGTGGGGGTGAAGGAATGTGGCTGGAACTCACCCTGATATCTCATGGGCTTATGGATGCAGGGGAGAGCACTTGGTGCTGGTCCTGCTGATGGCTAAGGGCATGAAGGCTCCCACGCCACCTCTTTAAAAAGCAGTGTGTGCTGAAATGGGTTGCCTAGCTGAGAGGAGACAGAACAAACTTCAGCACATCACAGAGAGTCAATTTAATTGTTGTCACCAATCAAAGGAGAGTTTTGCTGCTGCTGCTGCCCCTGAACCCAGGAGAGATCTACATTGATTAAGCTGCTGTAGCTTCCTTTCTTGCTCAGCCTTTCCCTGTTCTTATTATTCACTGTTGTCCTTTCCCTGACTCTCCTTTGTAGCTTTCCTTTCCGCACTCTTCCTTAGGGCTCTTGCACACTATGGTTGTTTCAAAGTCACTAAGGGTTGAATTATGGGCTCGTTACTGACTGCTGATCCCAAAAATCTAAACTGAGGAATAGAAAACCCACAGTTACCTGCTAAGCCAACCTCTTCTTGGCTTTGTGTTTCCAACAGGTACAACAGAAGCTGGCGTGATTGCGGGTGCTGTCATAGGAGTACTGTTAGCTCTCTTGCTGCTCGGGGCAGCTGCTGTCTATCTGTTATGGTACAGAAAGAAGGACAAGAAGGATTCCCACTCCACATATACCGGGAATGATATCAGGTTTGACCACACATTGCAAAGCCTTCACTTGGCTAAAGTAGGCAGGGTGCGATCAATAAGTCATATCCAACTTGGGACATATGTGGACAGGTGCATCACACAGCACTCACACATATAGCTGTGGGATAGCAGTCAGGGGCACTTTTCAGACTTGGTTTCTTTTCAGGTTTCACTGAGATTTCAAGGTGAATTTAGTGCTTGTCATGTGGAACGAACCATCCCCCCATCCCCGGCAGCATCAGTGGGAATTTCCCCATTAATTTGATTCACACCTGGCCTAGGGCAGAAAGGGGAGTTCAGTCTGTACTTATCTTCTCTACTGAGGCTGCTGACAGGGGCTAGTATCTGTGGTGGGATTATTTGGTGACATGGATACCTGTCCCCAGGGAACTGAATTCTAATCCACCAGCTCATTTCGTAGAAGCTACTCTACAGCCATTAGTGGGGCTGGCTGTAGGTCACTCCTGATCCAGAACAGATGTAACCCTAGTGACCAGTGGTGAAAGAATCCTACTCAAGGCAGCCTGTGGAGCTTGGAGAAGGAGGTGACTTTGTGCAGCATCTTTAAGGGTTGGGGTGTTGAATTTGATGAGAGGCTGTGTGCAGCTGGCAGTGATGCCTGAGACTCAGGCACTGAAATGGTGTGGCCTACCCTAGAGGCACTTGCCACATGCTGCCCCAGGGACCATCAGGAGCTGACCTGAAGGATAGGGCAGGCTCAGAGGCTTTCTCCATCTCTAAGTGATCTGATGGAGTGAGTGGGGTTTTCTGGAGGGATGCTGACATGCCTCTTGTCACAGCAGGGTTGCCCTGCACCAGTGACTAGAGCATGGTTTGTCAGGGCCGTGTTCATGGAACCTGAGGGAGCTCAGCAGATGTACATGCCACTGGGCTGATTCATTTCTTGCATTTCCTTACAGGGAGGATGCCACAGCCCCGGGGATCTCAGAAGACTCCTTGCAGAGACGAGACAGCGACCCTGGGAGCCGCTTCCTGGAGGAGCCACCATCCAGGCCAGAGTCCGTCAGCACCACCAAGTCCAAATTCAATGTTGTTGTCTGAGCTGGGATGGCCCTGGCTCCTGGCCAGCTCAGAAACCACTGCTGCATTTTGATACGTGACTCTTTTTAAAAACAATTAACCTTTTCCCTGTCTACTGCAGAGAGCAGTGACTGACGGGTCCATTGCAGTGACCCGTCACACACAGCCCCCAGGCTGCAGAGTAAACAGGTCCCCCTGTTGTAAATGTCTCTTGGGTTGGACTGTGTGAGTCAGTATTTCTCTTTAACTGCTCATATGCAAATTTATAACTAATTGACTGACCCAGCAAGGTTGTTAGCCAATCAGTAGGCAGCTGTTTTGTAGGGCCATTTTGTGGTAGCTCAGTTGTGTCCATTAGCCTCTGCTCTGACTGGCTCCAGGAGCGCTGGCTGCTTTCAAGCTGGGGCAGCTGGCACAGAGAGAACCAGCAGGTGCCTGAATGAGAGAAAGAAAACAGCCAACTGAGCTGCAGGGCGAGAGCAGCACAGGTTGTGGCTCCCTTCCTTCCCTTGCGGAGCTCTTACCCCTAGGTATGATCTTGTACTGGGCTGTCTGCTCCAGGGCAGCTACCCACTTCTCCAAGCTCCACAGGCTGCAGGGGACAGGCTTCTTTCACCTCTGGGCACTCAGTTGGAGCTGCAATGCCAAGGGACAATTCTGCCCAGGGCACCTCCCAGGGCCCCAGGAGGGAAAGAACTCACCCATGGGCTTGCGGGGGAAAAGAGGTGGATGATATGCATCCTGCACCTTGCAACCCCAGCTACACTTCACACGCTTGACCCTTGTCAGCCCTCAGGGCGCTCCTCTGCACCTGGCCATAAGGGCAGAGGCCCTGCTCTGCATGGACCAAGCTGAGCCCTTATGTGCATTGGCATTGCCCTGCCCAGCTTGGCTTTTGTTTGCAAGGGACTCTGGCTGCTAAGGGTTTTGACAGCCTGTAGCAGTGCCAGCAGCCCCAGTGTGGCATCTGGGCAGGAGTAAGACCATACACTCTTCACAGCACTCAGTAGGGGCAGCCTGACCCCAGGGGCCTGGCTCAGTTCCAGTGGAGGAAGGAAATGCCTGGCAGTGCCCATGGGAGCATGCATTGTAAGCACCAGCCTTATCAGGTCAGGCAGACTCCTCTAACCAGGCCCACTGGATATAGGCTGCCCTATGGATGTTGGGGTTCCCCCACAACTGCTTTTTTCTATAGAGTTGTTCTCACTGCAGAAGAAATGAGAATTGTGAGGGGAAGTTTGTGGGCTGAGAGGTCCTTGCTTGCGGAGGGGTGGGAAGCTTCAGCATTGAAATAATCTGGGACCTCCAGCAAAGGGCATGGGCATCAAGGCCACTTGATCACCCTGGGAATGGAGATACTGGCTGGGCAAAGGAACCAGCTGCACTTGAGGCTTGTAGCAACATTCCTTTATTGCCATTCCAATGTCGCTGGAGAAATTACATGCAAAACCGAAAGAACTATAGAAAAACCACTCGGCAGGAGCGCCTTCCAGCTGTGTTGATGCAGGTGAGGCGTGCAGAAGGGGCAGGGACATGGGTGTGAAGCAGACACAAAACAGAAGCAGGGAGGGGATGGTGCAGGGCTGGAACATGACAAATGGGTGCAGAAGATTACTGACATGTCACACTGCTTAGCACTCAGTCGCAGTCATGGCCCAGTGATGGAGTGAGAGCTATTTTTCCTTCCGTATACAGCCCACAGTCAGGTCATGAGGGTATTCAGCAGCAAACCAGCTCAGCTTGGAGGAACTAAGAGGGCTGATGAGTGGCCTGGGGGCTGCATGCACTGTCTGGAATAAAAGTTGGGCATTCTTTAAAAACCAAACCGACCCAATCGCTACACTAATAAAGCAGCTGAGAATGTTTACAAAGCCCATATTCCAGCCTGGCCCATTGGCGGGGCAAAGTGTGGGGCTGGCTGGCTGATGAATGCTCAGGACCATTGACCAGCCTAGATGGTCAAGGGCAAAGAACTAAGTCCCATGTAGCATGCAAGGGATAGGAGGGGGTCCTTCCAAAGCTAGGATGCAGCTGCCCAGTCCCCCTCTGGGACCAACTGGGGTCAGGGAGAGGCTCCAGCCAAAGTGGACTGTTGAAAATTGAGGCTACCCTAAGGCTACGTCTAACCACCCAAGAAAAACCTGCACCTGGCCCAGACAAACTGCGGGTTTTTCTCAGCTGTATTGACAGACCATAAATGAGAGCAGACTGGGAGCATGGGTGGGAAATGTGCACAAGATAAGGGCTGCCACTGGGGTGGTGACAGAGCTGCAGGGCAAAGGAGTGTGGGCTATGCAGTTGGCAGGGGGGGCTCTAGGCTCTGGCAGGAGACAGGAAGGGACAATTACAGGCTAAGCAGAAGTGAGGAAGACGCTGAAATCGAAGGGGTTTCCTAGCGAGGCCAGAGAGCAGTACATCTCCAAGACCAGGGACGACATTTCTTCTGAAGGCTGATGGGTGGCAGTCGGGGGAAGCAGGAACGTGGCTGGGTGGTGTCATCTCTGCAAAGGGTATGCGCCATCTGTCACAGCTCCACCACTGAAAGCAGAAAAGAGAGTGAGCCCCTGTACTGGCCTGCAGCAGCCAGCCCTCTCTGGGGAAGGAAACCCCCTCCTCTGGCACAGCCTGACCAAGGCGGGGTCATGGCCACTTGCTGTGGAAGGCATTTAAAGCTACAGGAGAGTCAGCCCAAGGAACCATCTGTCCCCGAGGCCCTGCCATGCTGGATTGTAGCCTGCCAGGGTTCAGGGGAAGACAGAGCTGGCCTGGCAAGGGAAAGTCACAGGCTCTGTCCTTTTGCAGTGACTGCAGTCCTTCACTAGCACCTGGGTACAATGGTTCACAGCACTAGTGACTCCTTGCCTGACAGACCCAGGGAAGAGTGTTCTCTCCTACTTCGTCCACTCCAGGACCTGGTTGTGTCTTAGGCTCTGGGCAGTCACTCCCAACTCCTGCCTGATGGTGCTTTGCAACTTCTGTGCCACTGGAGGCAGCTCAAAAATATAAGTGAACAAGGCAATTGCCTAGGACACCAGGCTTTAAGGGGTGTTACATTAGATGGAAGTTAATTTTTTCTCTCTATTTAAAAAATATAAGAGATAATATATTAATATGTGAGGGAGAGGGAGGTGCCAAAGTCATAGTTTGCCTAGGTGACAAAAATCCTTGGACCAGACCTGCCTAAAGGGTGTTCTCACAGGGCTGTGATATTCCCCTCCCAGAAATCTGATCTGATGTGCCACTGTGCGTCCTTGATTGCCCACTCCCGGACCCTGATTTACCCTGCTTTGCTTGGTAGACCTCCACTTTTGGGTCAGTCCACACCAGTCTCCTGCATGTACTTGGTCCCAGGCACTAGCCACTCAGGGGATGGTCCCCCAGTGAGCACTCCCAGCTCCCCTCCGTCTTTCATCCCTTCTGTCCATTTGTGGGGCTTTTGGCAGGTGCCTAACAAGCTTGCATAAAATGGGTCACTAGGGCAGGTGCAAATCTGCCGCTCTCACAGACTAGGTACACCACCTAACTACTGAACCACATAGAAAGTCACTGACTAACCTTTGCCTGTGTCACATTTAACTAAAATGGAGACATATCAACAGGTAAGCAAGCAGGCCCCCCAGTTGCCTTCATTGCTAGATGCCAAAGACAAGGTTCATGGTGTCAAAATGCACTGAACCTGCAGCTACCACAGCCCAGGGCCCTGGGCTAATCACCAGAATACACAAGCTAGGGCCATTTTCAGCTAGACCAAGTCACATTTCCTCAATGTGAGACAGATTCAAGAGCTAAAAGGAGGGCAGGGGTGTTGTCAGTGGCACATTGCTTTAGAGAGGGTTGGAGGGAGGTGCTTTCACACCACCCCCAACACAAAGCTTGAACTTACAGGTGTTGCGCACTAAGTTCACAATCTAATCACCCCCCCTACTCCCAGGATAAGGTGATGGGAGGGGATAAGGTGATGGGAGGGAAGAAATGCTCAACTGATTGTTAAGTAAAAAGGAGCAGCTTCTGTAGGGACAGGCTGCCCAGGGTGTTGCTGGTGCCTGGCACACAAGACACATTCCCCAAGTCCCAGCACCAGTGCCCCAAATGTCTGGGGCACCCCCTGCCTCTTCCGGCCTCATCCCAGCCAGGTATCTGGGGCTGTGGCAGCAGCAGGAGCCCGGGGCTCCGACTCTGGATCGGGGCTAGGGGGCAGGGCTGGGGACAGGGGACTGAGCCTGGGCCTAGGCCTCAGGTCTTTCCCTGGGGTAATGATGCTCCTGGGGCTGCCTGATCACATGTGGCTCCTGCAATGTAAGCAAGCCATCCACAGGCTGCAGGAGAGCCCTTTCATCCCCCTCACCCCACCTCTCTCAGCCTGCAGCAAGGGAATTTGACCCTGCAGTGCCCACTGCAAACATGACCCACTAGGCCAGGGTCGGCACCCCCAAAAGATAAGAGCCGTTTTAAAAAAATCCTTCAATAACCAAGTGTTTTGAGAGCCGCAATGGGTATAGCCTTCTGCCAGGGGAGTTTGGGCAGGGCATCTGCAGAAGGGTCCTCTAGCAGGGAGAGCCCAGAACCAGGAGTAGGCTGTCTCCAGGGTTGCCCAGTGGCAGGAGAAGCCCAGAGCCAGGGCTCAGGGTGCTTTCGGGGTCCCCCACTGATGGGGTGTCAGGGTCCAGATCCCAGAGCCACACGCAGCTCCAAAGCCACAGGCTGCAGACCCTTGCACTAGGGTGCAGAGAAAGCCACACCCTTCATCCCTCCCACAGCACCTGTCAGTGGACCAGCTGCAACAGGCAAGCCTGAGAGAGCCCTGGCACCAATGACTATGGCACTCACCTCTGCTATCCGTGAGCCCTCTACAAAGCCCTCCCTCACATCAGGTAGCTGGGGAAGTTCACAACATAATGGCTAGACTGAGTCACAGCAGTGATCCAGCCACTTGGCTTCTGAGGGCACCCAGTGCCACTTGCTACAAAAACAAAGAACAGCAGAGGACCATTATCCAACCCCTGGCAGTCACTCAGTGGCATACCAAGGCTATGTGGTGCCCTGGGGGCACGTCACACTTGCCTACCTGCCTTATGTCCTCCACATCCCCACCCTGTGCAGCCCCTTCCTCCCCTCACAGGGCCCAATGGCTGGGACGCCTGCTCTGTGCTGAGGCGGGGAATGCAGAGGGTAATGGGGGCGCATGAGGCATGGAGGGAGAGGGAAACACAACAGCCCTTCAGGCACCAGACAGCCTCTGCTGGCCTGCAGGGGGGCTCCTGGCTGGCCCACACACCAGGTTTTCAGGGCACCAGTGCAGCTCCCCACCTGCCACTGCCCGAGCCAGCGGAGGTGGGGTGGCCATGTCATAGTCCCTAGGTGCTTTGGGTGGGGGGGTCCAGGGCCAGAGACCACACCACCTTCCTTCTGCAGCCAACACAAAGCAGTGTTCCCCTGGCTGCCCTACCCGTGACCAGCACTCTCCCCCTTCCAGGGGGCAGAAAGCAGCCGGTATGGGGCTGCTCCTTTTGGGGGTGGAGCCCTGGAGTGGGACCATTCCATGGAGTTTGGGCTGCTATGCCCCTGCCCCCCCCCCCAGTGCTGAATGGGCCCTCTTTGGGACTTGGGGGCTGAGGCAGCCTCTGTTCAGGAGGGAGCCAGAGAGCAGCCAGTCAGGGGGAGGCCATGCCTCCCCCCCCTGCCTCTTATAACCTCCGCCCTGTCTGAGGGGATCCCTGACTGGGAATTGGAAGCAGAGGGTGCCAGCTGGGAGGTGGCAGGCACTGGCTTGGTTTCCCTACCCATTGTCCCCTCTGAGATGGGAGACTTTGGAACAGAGCTCTGCAGTCTCGCCAGTGTGAGCCCAGGGCCCTGATGTTGGCAGTAGTCTAAGGCGAGCTGGCTGTTGGAGCAGCTTGAGGCTGTGCTGCTTTGATTAGAAAGCCATGAGAGAAGGTAATGCCTAAGATCCCCTCTGCAGTCCTGGGGTTTGGGTATTTACCCAGTATGTGTTCAACTCCTCATTCAGCTTGCTGGCCACAGAGTTGAAGAGCATCCTCCCGCTCTTGAGTAAATATGTGATACCATTGGCCTGAGAGTAAGGCCAGTCCACCGAACTAGGTGGTTGCCTGCCAGACTTTAGGGGGCATCAAAATGGATAGCTGGGATTTGTTTCTCTATTTAAAAACATACATGAATATATTAGCTCTTATAGTATGTTGTGGGGGAGGGGTGTAAAGCCAAGGTTCATCTAGGGTGCCAAAAATCCTCAAGCCAGCCCTGATTGGAAGCTGAAATCCCACTGGCGTCTAGAGGTGGGAAAAGATGGATTAATTAGCAATACTTGCCACATGCCCACCCCTCATGGTGCCAAGGCCACTATTACAGCAGCCTTGTGGAGCGAGAATCACAGCTCATGAGAACCCAGAGCCTTGCCTTGTGCATGCCACACTTAACGGGACGCTAGTTACACAATGGCCTGACAAGTGAAAAGGCCCCCATGGAGCTAAGCCCTGGTACGAGGGGGGGGGGGCAATGAGAAGAGAAACTGCATCTTGCTAAAACAGCGTGTAGGGAAGATGCATGCGCGCATGCACATACGTGAGCACACATGCACCTAGTCGCTTCCCTCCCCCAGCATCCCCTGGAGCTAAGAGTCAGGCCAGGCGCTGTTGCTATTGGCAATCGCTACACCTCCAGGCTGTTCACTTTCTCTTCAGCAGCCCAACAAAGCAGCTCTAAAATTAATGAGCTGACATTTGGCGGAGGATAATGAAGCCCCCTGGGACCCACCAGACAGGCAAAAGTTTCTGAACACATGCCAGCCAGCTTCAATATACCAGCGTGTGGGGGGTTGCTGTTTGCACTAAAGCTGGGCCTGGGCTGGCTTCTGCATGAACTCAGCAGTCACTCATCTGGAACCCCCTCCCTCATAGATTCACACACCCCGAAGTAAAAGGGGCATATCCCCATACCAAACACCACTTGGTTTTGGCTTCCTGGGCCATAGGACAGGGCTGCAGTTCTGCTCCAGCAAGGATTATTTGGGAAAGGGCAGCCAGGAAGCAACAGATGAAGACATATCACTCAAAGACCACAGGACCGGTGTGTGACCTGCTGACAGATGCCAAGGGGCACCATATGCCAGGGCAAGCACCAGCTAGAGTACCTGCAGTGGCTAGGCAGCCCACTTCTTGCAGTTTGCCCACAACAGCATCCAAGTAATCTCACCTACTGTGGCCTGCTCTTAGCTGTGGGTTTTAGAAGATGGCCTAGCCTGCTGTGTATCAGGTGGGCTACCACAGTGGGTAAGCACCTTCCCTGGTGAATGCAGACTGGTGACACACTCATGGTGCACTGGGGCCTGCTGGGAGATGGTGGGCTGCAGGCAAGTTGCACCCTGCCTTCACTCTGGAAGCACAGCTCTATCCCCCAGCACCAAGTCAAGGCATGGTCCTGTGATCTTCTGGGCTGAGAGGAGAAACTGGCTTGGGGCCGAATCTGAGGGGAACAGCAGGCATGCTCCAGGCTTGTGTGCAGCTGAGTTTCTGTCCAGAGGGTGACATGAATTTGGTCGTGATTTCCATCATTCCTGCTGAAGCTGCGTGGGCAGAGAGGGACACCAGCTCCAGCTAGCTGCTAGCAGCCGCCCCCAGGCACACCAGGCTGTTTGCTTTCATGGAACCACCTCCTGGATGCTTTCCAAACACATGGCCAGCTCCTCCGCTGGTGCAAACCAGCACCATCAACTTCAGTGAAGCAGTGCTGATTTACACTCATGGGGGATCTGGCCCAGAGCCTTTGTGAATGGCGGATTCCAGCCTGTCACCTACAGTGAATGGCTGCTGGTGTTGCCCCAGCCAGTTCAGTGGTATCACTCCTTGTTTGCACAAGTGCAAATCAAAAGCCCAGCTAAGCGAGCTTCAGCCTGGAACTCAGCTGTGAATGCAGCAGAGAAAAAGGCACCTGAACTGCAGCTACCAAGGAACATGGTCCATCTCACCACTGTGGCTCCTCTAGCTGCTTATCTAGGGAATCAGCTCTCAGACAGACACCCCTCCCTGCAGTATCTTCCACTCAGGTCTGTCTCCGCCAGACCCTCCTTCTCATGGCTCAGTCCTCCACTTGAGTCCTTGCTTCCCACTTCTGGGGGGTTCTGCAATCCCACTTCTAGCCACCTCCTGCTGTCATCAGTGCAGTCCTGCCACCAATCCCAGGGCAACCAGGAAGGAATGGCACCCAGAGCTGCCTACTACTGAGGGTCCCAGCCCAGGGCCCCCATGTGCCTCAGTCTTCTTCTATGGCTCCATAGATTTCCCTGAGCCCCCTGCCTGCAGTTGTAGCACCTTCTCCATCCTTGCTTCAAGGCCTTTGGCTCTGCTGCATCCCAGCAGCCAGCCACTGCTCTCCTGCATGCTCACCGATCTTCCCACTCAAGCTCCCTGGAGGCACTGTCTTGCTCTGCAGCTCCCTTATATACTGACCCCCTAGGCTCCGACTGGCTGCCACATAACCACTTTCTATTGGCTACTTCTCATCTGCTGGGGCCCTCTTGACCTTTCCTGGCTAGTGAGGGGAAGGTTCCCTATTACATACTCCCTGTGAGGGAGTGAGCTGGGCATGGTAACAGCCTGTGAGGTGATACAGTCACCCAAGGATTGCCACAGTCTTGGGCTCTGTGCATGAAGGCCTCACATCACAGAGTAAGGTGGCTCCAGCCCCTCTGTATGGCTCAGGTAGCTGGCTTGATCCTCTGCATTCAGTTCCAAGGACCTCATTCCTGAAATGCCACTAATGAGCTGCAGCAATGAGTGCTAAGGTTTCAAGCACTTATCTTTGTGAAGGAACCCCATTTCCAAAAAGCTCAGTGTTGGTGTCTTACTGCAGCCTCAGGCACATCCCAGGGTACTGGCAGCTGGTCAGAGCGTCCTAAGTACTGTTGCTACTCTCTAACTTTGCAGTCGTGCTAATGAGATCTCTCTTGTAAGATGCCTGCGTCAGTTCCTGATTGGTGTTTGAAAACTTGCCTCTAGGTTACAGCAGGTTGAGAGTTTATCATTGAAACTTTATTGTTGTTACTGTTGTTGCAAAGCCCCAGTTCCTCAACATCAAAACATCCTGGGAATGGAGCAGGTTTTTGGGACAAAATGTTCACTGGGGAGGAGTCTCAAGCTGCAGTGGAATTTCTGGCCCAAAAATAAGAGGCTCAGCCCAGAATAGCTAAGAGCCAGAGATGCACTGCTTGCAACTCCTATATTCCAGGTGAGCCTCTGTGATAAAGTCAGCCAGTCTCTCCATGGAGCTGTTCCACTTTGTATAAATAGTTAGTCATTGAACAGAAGAGATGCTGTGGCCTACAGCGAGCCTCTGTCTTTGGTGCAATGACTGTCAGCAAGGGTACACCATCTCTCTAGTTCATTCTAGACTACAGCAAACCCCAATCACGGAACTTTGCTGCATGTTATAAACTTGAATTCTTGTTTTCTGGCCTTATCAGTGATGCTCTAGGCCAAGTCATCCCTCCTTGCTCCTTTCAGACTGAAGTAACTGCCAGGGAGGAAACTGCAGATACCTGGAGAGATGCAGTCCCTGATTAAGCTGGCCCTGCACAGGCCTGTTTGCAGCACTCTGGACAGCGGTAAGTGCGTCCAGGGAGCAGAAATCCTACCAGGGCAGGTAGACCTTCAGAACAGGGCTGAGCCCTGTCTCTCCCACTTATAGAACAGACGTTCATCATAGGCCAGCTTTTTTTCCTGATAGTGACCACTTGCCAAGGTTGCAGACAGTGCCTTTGTCCAGGGCCAGAGGCTCTGAAACGCCCTCCTTGCCTGCAGTTTGTTCACTATGGCCATGGGCTTGGGCCTGCTCTCATGCAAATCAGAGCAATGCCACTGACATCTCAGGATTCCCCCCAGGAGTGAAGGACTCCAAGCTATTCATAATAAGGAATTACCAAGGCCCCACACATGCAACCCCAGTTTTGCATTCATGATCCTGACACACCGACTGGCTCATGGGGCAAATCCACATCTCTGTTGGCCAACAACCGGAACAGCAAACACAAAGCTGCCTTCTCCATCAATGGAAGGTCTTTGACTTAGCCTTTGCAATCCAGTGTTGCAACACCCTGATTAATTCACCTTGCTACATGCTAAAACCCTCCTTCATTCTCCCATTCCAAAGTGCAGCCACCTCAGCCGTTACCATGGAAAAGCCACCATCTACTATCACTTCATTCCTTTGTGAAGCCAAAAACATGACCAAGAAGAGGCAAGTGGTATAGTAGATGCCAGGGTATACACACCTAAAAATAGCCACAGCATCCCTCAGTGATGCAATAATGAAGTGAAAATTACCTGGGTGAGTACGCAGAGCGCAGCAATCTGAGGGAGCCAATGACTACACCTGGGGAATGACTGTGAGCTGCCCTAGAAGCAACAACAGTCCTATGGTACATACACTCAGACAGCGGCAACAAGCTACCCACTTCCTACCTCTCCCCTGTCACTGCTAGCTGGCATCCAGGAGAGGGTTAATAGCTGGGGGAACAGTGCCTCTGTCGCTGCACCGCCAAACACTACAAGCAACCTTTGCTGACACATCTCCCCCAGGCCAGGTGCACTGGGCATGCCAGCTGCCAGAAGAGGGGCTGGTATGCCATCCTGCTATGCCATGCTAGTCTGTGAGGCAAGCGAGGGGCAGTCCTGGAGATGTTGATGTGACTCAGTGCACCCACTGGGGCTGCCTCAGATACTCTGGGTCCTCCCACCCCATGGGCGTGGCTGGATGCTCACTTGCCTTTTGAGGAATGAGTCTCCTACTCTGACAATGTTCCCACGCCGAGGGCCAGATTCTGCTCTCAAAGGCCGTGGTGTAAATGCAGAGCAACATCATGGAAAGCATGGATTTAAAGCAATGAAAGAGCTCAAAGTTTGGCCCTCCTCACTTGCAAACTAAATCTAAACATGAAACGAAGGTGACATCAGCTCCCAGCTGCCCCCACGTAACCTCGCTGCTGGCACTGGGTTGCACCCAGAGAAATGGGTGCTGGATTGGGCCCACTGCCGCCAGCACTAACTGCCGCTGTTATATTTACCTTTCCCGTCAGGAGACTGTGACACAGCTTTTAAAAATAGCATGTGCTGATGGCAGGCATCTAGGATGGTGTTGCTAAGGGAGAAATTAAATTCAAATCCAGGGCCTTTGCCTCCTCTCGGGAGTTACTGTTGGTTTCCATGATAACTACTGCTCTGCTGCGATAAAATCTAGGACGCACCACTGTGCCCCCCCCCCCCCTTGGTTTGACGCCACCGGCGTGGGGGAACTACACCCAGCACCCATCTCCTTCCTTCCCACACTGCCCAACTCAGCTGGGGAAGAGCAGGGAGCAGGCAGCATAGCACTGCCTTTCTTGCCTAAGGGAAAGACACACTGGGCCCAATTCTGCACCAGTTGCTGGCCCATGGCAGGCATACAGCCACAGCTGTCACACTGGTGAAAATGTGATTCAGGCCTGAGTGTTGTACTGGGGGCCTCTCAGATTGAGGGATGGCAGGCCTAGTGGTCAGGTTGTTAGCCAAGGGCATGGGAGAGCTGGGATCTCTTTCTGTTCTACAAGACTCCCTGGCTGGTCCTGGGCCAGTCACTCACTGCCTCAGTTACACTGCCCTGCTTCTCTGGGCACAAGGGCAGCAATGATCAGCATACTGAAGATTGCAAAATGCTCGGGTTTTGGGGGTGTGTGGTCTAGAGGCAGGTAAGTCCTGTAGACAGAGACCCCAGCCAGTTGCTAGGCATCTGCTGTACCCTGGGGGTGACTGAATATCCTAAGGGACTAACAGATTGGGTTGGACTGAGGAAAGCCTAGGAGGAAAACCTTTCTTGCCAAAACCTGTTGGCTGTGTGACCAAGCAGCCAGCCTCTCAGGGAGGAGTGATGCATACTGGGAGCAATGACTGTGGGGCTCCCTCGAGAGAAATCTGAAGACCAACAAGCCAACAGGGCCCAGAAAGCTCCCTGTGTTGTGTGTCACATGGAGGGGTCTCCATGCTGACAGAGCAGCATCTGCTTTGGCAAAGTCTAACTCACTCCAGCTATGCCCAGGGACAATGGGTGAAACTGAGCCTGGGCCTCCAGGGGCCGAGCTTCACTCCGACTAAGGGATTTTAAGCCTTTGCTCAGACAAATTGCTTGCTGCTGGTGATAGTTACATTTTTCTCCCTGTCTCCACCCTCCTTTGTGGTCATGTTGCGGAGACACCACCTCAGACTCAGATGGTGTCCTCCAGCTTCCCTGTTCCTTGAGCCTTTTGGACTGAATCTAGCATAGCCTGAGGAAGTGAATGCAGGCACAGCTTAATGTTAGGGATCATTTATTAATTATATACTCTCCAGGTGTTCCACTGCTCTCCATTACTGGAGGATCTGAGCGCAGCCCACATATTTATGGAGGTATTGTCACAGCCCACTGTGACATAGGGAAAGGTCATTATTCCCATTTCCCAGACAAGATAAAATGGGGCCCAGAAATTAAAAACCACATATTCCTGTTTGCTCAGTATTCTGGCTACTGAGCTTTCTTGCAGATCTGGCTCATCTCTGGGTACCTATCTGGGAACTGAGGCCTGTGGGAATTAGACATCTAACACCTTTGGGAATCTGGGCCTCAGCTGTCTTGGGAACTTGGACCTGATGTGCCCAGAGTTTGTGGCAAAGCCAGAACTTGGCCCTGCTCGCCAGTGTCCTTCTCCAGGGTGTTATCCTATAATATGGGAGAGCTGGGTGACCAGATCCTGGGCTAGTCATTCCGTGCCTTTGCTGTAGGAAGGTCTTCCCTTCCATTGACGATGCCACAACCGTCACAAGCAGCTTTGATTGGCATGACAGGCACATCTTACAGATCTAAAAACAAAGAGTTCTTGGCACTTTTGGGAGCTGCTGACAGGAAAGGTGTGTCTGGAACCCAAACTAGCCAGTCCCCCTCACACCCAGTCCCTCTCCCCAAAACCGCAAAAGATGGGAGGGAGGAGAACTGGTCCAGGTTCTACTGGGAACTTTCAGGTTGTGGCTGAAGGAGAATGGCCTGTTGTCCAGTAACGAAGCAAGGGAATGCAGAACCACCCAGGGGCATGAGGAAAGAAAGGATGCTAAATCATGCAAAAGCCAAAATGGGGCTGGTTCTCCTGTCACTTCCCCAGTGCCAATTAGAAACCAGTGCTGCTAATGACTCTATACAAGCAGCACTCCATTGGCTCCTACAAAGCTCCTTCTAACTGGCCTTGGCATAAACAACTGGAAAATTGAGCCCAGGGAGCAGGAAGGACAAGGAATTGTATGGGGCAGGCCAACAGGAACAAAGAGGAAAACCAATCTTGCTTGCCCATGGAAGCAAATACCTTCTGGAATACAGCAGGGACAGAGCTGATACAGCTGCAAACAACCAAGCCCCGACCCATGGGCCGCCTGTGAAGGAAGGACCCTATTGTCGAGCTGACCTCAAGGATCTGCTCTGATACAGAGCTAAGGTTTGACAAATGGAGAGAACTGCTGTGGCTGTGGAATCAGAGCTAGTCCTGGAGCTGCAGCAGAGAAGCCCACCTTATGACTGCATGAGCAGGGGCCAGAAGAACGACTTGTACCTGAGCTAGGGCAGCAGCAGGGCCCTCCTGGCTTGCCCTCACTCTGCTTAAATTGGACCTGCTGCTCTGCGAGCCCAGTGGGTGTCAGGCCATAGAAGACAGGCCCCAGATAAAAGCCCGGACACACCAGCTCTTCTCTCAGACCACTGGGACCAGGAAGCCCTCCCCGAACAGTAGTGGAGTGACACTGGTATCAGAGAAGGAAACCAGGCCCTTTCTGTGTGGTGACATGACACTGAATGTGTGGATAATCTCAGGGAAGAGAGAAAGGCAGTTGCTCAGGTTGGCACTGGCTATCTCGGCATCGCCTGGCTAGCTCTGGCACCAGGAAGCCAGGCCAGAGCTAACATTCCTGCAGACGTGATGGGGACTAAATAGAAAGCATCTCCTAGCAACTGTAATGCCCAATGGGTGCTGCCTCTAGGCA
Source organism: Podocnemis expansa (assembly GCA_007922195.1). Classification (NCBI taxonomy): domain Eukaryota; kingdom Metazoa; phylum Chordata; order Testudines; family Podocnemididae; genus Podocnemis; species Podocnemis expansa. Next base: position 10,553,344 of record ML682025.1, read on the forward strand.
ATTCCTCAACCTATGAAGTGCTAGTCTTCTAGCATTCCCTACTCTAATGCTGGCTGTAGCTACTGGTGCTCCTCTCTTTACGATATGTGCCATGATCAGCTCAAGTGAAATTCTGGTCCCATTCCCTTCCTTCATGCAGACCTAGTAAAAGACTTTAGTGCAGGGAAACTATCCGCAAGGTGGGAGACAAACTCCTCTCAACCTCCAAGATGGATCATGGAGCGTTCATCCAGCAATTGAGCAGCGGCCTCCTCGCATTGCATCCTCTCTGTAGATCACCCTCCCTTATGGAATCTAAGCAGTTCAAAGACCCACTGGTTCATCCCCAGTCCCCTTCCCTGTGTCCAGGGAGATTGCTTTAACCCCAGATTCTCCACCATAGCAAGTTGCAAGTATGCTAGGAACAGGATGAGTTTAACATCTCCAGTGTCTAAGCCACAGCTTCAGTCTGCTGTGTATCCTCCCAGCTTCCCAAACCTTGGAAAATGCAGTGCAGTTGCCCCACTTCCCCTGGCCAGGCAGGGGCAATACTAGATCACTGCAATGCTATAAGGAATTATCTTTTTGTTCCATGGTTGTAGGGTCTGAGGTAACTTGTCATACAGAGGGAAGCAGCCTTTCTAATAAGTGACTCATGTTTTATGTCCAGCTAAGTCTATTACCTCTGTCTTAGGACTGGAGTATGTTTGCAACTCAGAATAAGAAGATCTGGCTCCAAAAAACGCTTTGGCATTAAATACACTTTCAATATATACAGGCAAAAAAACTACATCAAAGCAGGCCAAGGCTGCAAAGTCAAGCACTCAACAGTTTCAGCTTGGCCAACTGTCAGTGGATTTTCACAAGGAAAGCAAAAGGCAAGGTGCCACCTGCACCCCTGCCAAATTCTGCCCCTCAACCCACTACACAGAGGCACTGGAAGATCTCAATAAAACAGCTGCAGGACATTTTTCAACAGGGGCAAAAACATGCCTGTTTCCCCTGACCTTGTTCTCACAAGTGGCCGAACCATTTCTGAGGGAATTTCTCCCCGAAAAATTCAGCCAGTCATGGAAACTTTTAGTCCAAACAGTTAAAGTTTGGCAAAGTTATAACCACCTGAAAAATGTTAAGTGACTTTAAGCATGAGCTGCTAGACTCCAATTACTCTACATTTTTGGTGACTTCTTCCTCTCTGAGTGGACAGTGAGCAGTTTGCTATGGGGATTAGCTATTCAAGCTTGACACATCAGTCACTGGATACTGTTGCTGCCCCTTGATTAGCCAGTTACTCTTAGAAGGGGAGTTGCAGAAGCCACTTAGGGTTGAATTTTTCCACAAGGAGCAGTTCAGGGAGAAGAAGCCAAACAGCTAGTTTTAAAAACTTTACTTTTATTTATTTATTTATTTATTTATGGGGGGGGGGGGGGGGTTTACAAAGGACTTCTCCGGATACCATTCTTAGAAAAATTAAGCTTCTGTAAAATGTATTGGCAGGTACTGAGTTGATTTAATTTGTTTCAACATATTTGAACACTAGAGCAATTCCTAGCTCAAAAAGGTGGTCAGGACCACTGCTGGCTCTGCTAATTGTCTCTGTCCTGCAGTTCTAGCAAGATTTTCTGGCCAGCAAGTGGGAGGGAAGGAATGCTGCCTCCTGCTGTGTTGGTAACCGTGCACGGTACACAGTTGCTGGTGGAAATACACTGGCATGTCAGCTGAAAATTTGCTTTCCATGCCCACTTGTACAAGCAAGAGCCAGCTGCTCTAATGTCCCATTGCCAACAAGGTGCATTGTCTTTCTTGCTGTTTACACAGATGTAACATGTTGGAACCATGAAGCCACTATGGGCTCCAAATCTCCAGGCTTGTTAGGAACACACAACTCGCCTAGCCTAGTTACATAAGCAATGCTGTCCTGGCAGACTTCTTTCTAAACACATACAGAGTGTGCCACTAGTGCAGTGACAAACAATTTAAAGCTACACTGCCTGATTCTATAAATGGTAGGGCTCTGAGCACCAGATCCTCAAAGATATGTCAGTGCATAAGCTTCCCTGATCTGCCCAAGCACTGTTCGGAGATGTGTGCTCACTGCTGCTCCCACTATGCTTTAGAAGCTATTTTGGGGCCTGGAAATAGGATAGTCAGATACATACTAGCTCGATTCCATCAGAGTCTCCATTGACTAGAAACTGGTATCCTTTATGCTGAGATTCACGTCGGACATGTCTCTGAGCTGGGAGGTACCTTTCAGCTTGCTCATGCATGCACTCCTAATAAGAGAATTCACTGATCTATATGCCTGGCCTAGAAGTTTCCCAGAACCAACTTTCTGGTACCTAGCTCTTTCTGTCAGGTCAGAAATCCCATGGAAACTGGCACTCTCTCATCCTTTCTGGCAAAAGCAAGAATTATTTACAGAGGAAGTTTGCTAAACTGGCTCAAACCCTGGAAATTTTGATACAACTTCAGTATGGAGAGATGCTTCCAGACAGCCAACATTACCAAAACAGATTTCTTCATCCCTAGCCTGCAAAGAATCTAGGCTCTATTCCCAGCTGTGCTACAGGCCCACTAAGTGACCTTAGGCAAGTCACCGGCCCTGTGTGTCTCAGTTTCCCCCTCTGTCAAACAAGGAGGGTGATCCTAACCCTCCTTTGGGTCTCTGAACAAGGGGCAGGGAGTATAGATTTCCAACCCCCAGTCCCTGCCATACTTCTTTATTTTAACGTGGAGATCACCCCAGGTCTCCACTGACAAAGAAAATAGGCTGCTGGTGAACATAAAGGCTGTATATTTTTTCTGTGTGTTTTCCGTTGGGTTACAGACTCTTACCTGGGACTCAGTGCTGGGTGCCCTTCACTCCCAATCAAATCAATGCGCTAATAAGGCCAGGAATCAGTTCAAAGGAAGATGTCAGGATATGACCCACTGGGAGTCAAGGGTGCCCTTCGCACTGCCACAAATGCAAGCCATTTCTGAGCACTCAACAGCCAAGAGACCCTGGCCCTGTGACAGCAGGATAGCATGCCTGTCAGGATCTCACCTGTTGGTTAGTCTCCATTGCGTAGGTCCCCTACACGGGTGCTGCTCGCACACTCAGGGTCCTTGCCTTTACGGTCTATTTCCCCCCCCTTTATCTTCTTCCTCGTCATGTGACCACGGAAACTGGCCTGGATTTTGGCGGCTGCAGCATTGGCGTCAGGGTCGTCTAGTGGGATGTCCAGGATGTCTTCATCCAGCTTAGTGCAGGCCCCTTCCTGGAGGATAAGCAGATCCAGAGTCAACACCACATACCAAGGAGGCTGAATCTGTGGGGGTCTGAGAGAGGAGACAGAAGGGTCCTGATGGTGGGGTCCACAGAAAAGAGACAGAAGAGGGCACTGTATGTGGAGATGGAGCAGCGAGAGAGCTGGCTGTTGGGCAGGGTAGACAGAGGCGATGGCTGCATTGTAGTGTGTGTGGAAGGGCCATGATCTCTGTGTTGCAAGGCAAGATAGGAGAGATGGTAGCAGGATCTTGGGGTGGGGAGGGGGAGGTGACAGGTGAGGGGCACAGAAGTGACTGAACTCTTCTGTAATCCAAGCCCCGCCCGGAGCCCAGCAGTCCTGGGAAGGGAATAGGTTGCAAGCTGGCGATGTTATTCAGTCACCTTGTTTCCTTCAATGGTAACCACTGCTGATTGCAATGCAGGCCCTGTTCCCATGCCCATGAGCAGAACAGGGTGCAGTCATGCCAGGCTTCTGTTTGTATAACCAGGAGCAGAATCATGCGACTAACTGTTGATAGCCCTGCAAGGCGTGGTGTGTTCTCTACTCTTTGGTGTAGCAACCCACCTGCTTTGAAAGCAGGTCCACCTAACCAGAGTTTAAGCAATTTATCCTATGTTCTTTTTATCGGCCTGTTTCACTTGTGGCAGGGTTTGTGGTTGACCCAGGTGTGCACAAGCCTTGTGTCAAAACTGAAACAGGCTGATAAAAAGAACATAGGATAAATTGCTTAAACTCTGGTTAGGTGGGCCTGCTTTCAAAGCAGGTGAGTTGCTACACCAAAGAGCAGAGAACACACCACACCTTGCAGGGCTAAATATCAACAGCTAGTCACATGATTCTGATCCTGGTTATACCAACAAATGCCTGGCATGACTGCACCAAAATCAGTGGAGTTACTTCAGATTTATAGTGGCACTGAGACTGGAAGCTGGGCCAAGATTATCACATTGCCACTGAAGAACATGAAAAGAGACAGAAATGAACAATTGTTTTCTGAATCTTCCATAAGGTGTTGAATTGCACTAAGTTAATTACAGTTTGCCTAATTTCAGCCCACCGTCTCTTCAAACTGCAATTAGCAATAGGTTCATTACACTTGATTGTTTTGTTTTGCCAGAGAAGTGTTGGAAAAATTCTTTGGTTTGTAGGAGGAAGAAAGAGCAGACTGAATATTTTAAAAAGTAGTGATTGGCGGGGTGGGAGGGGCAGGGGAAATAACTTCATTACAAAGCTGCGACTAGCTCCATTACACTGAATCAGCCCCAAATGCTGATGGTGAATCTCACCATCTCTTATTTAACATTTCTATTATGGTTTAAAGTAGGTCAGGCATCATTGTGTGAGGTGCTATATAAACACATGGTAAACGACAGCCTCCGCTTCAAAGACTTTATCAACAAAAAGTAAAAAAGAGGCAAAAAGGTGACATTATAAAAATCAGTTGTGAGTTAAACAAATCTCACTACAGTATCAATCGGGATGCTGTTAACAACAATAAACAGCATTCAGGTGGCAAACCACAGCTACATTAGAGAGAGGACAGAAACTATCCAGGGCAAAATCCCTCATGTGCCAAACACGCCTGGGGTTAGGAAGACAACTTATTCTATTGGAAAGTTAAGCTATCACCGCCATAGCTGGGGTTCTTGCATATTCACCTGAACAGCTGGCTGACCGCCCTCAGAGACAGGATACTGGACTAGGAACACAGGAACTGCCTGTAACCCACACAGCATGGCATTTTTTCTGAGCAGCAGATAAGTCAAAGGGAGCAGTGAGAATCCTACCATAGCGATCCTGATCTTGGGAGACCATCTGTCTAGTTTTATGCCAGACACTCCTATTTTTGACTGGTTTGTCTCCCATCCAAACATGGCTTTGTCCCATCTTTGCCGGGAGATACCATTCTGAAGAGTACACTGCCCCACACCCATTAGTGTGACCCACAGACAGACACTCTGCATGAGGGCAGGGGTCACACTAGAAGGGTAGCTGGAACAAGCCATTCCCAGAAGTAATAGAATAGCCAGATTTCCACAGACATGGCAGTGGCCACTTTCTCCTAGTCTCTTATTGGCTTAGCCCTGGAGGAGGAGGCTTAATAGCCCTTACAGAATTTTATCAGCATTAACGATGGACCTTTACATATTCTTGATAGCCTCATAGATGCCCAATCTTTTTTTGAGGTTTGCTGCATCTTTAGCCTGAATGGCTTGCTAGGGCAATGAGTTTTACTGATGGACCACTGGCCTGATCCAGTCTCGAAACAGCTCCATGTAGTCTCTAGCTTCTGTTAGTAAGTTGAATATTACTAGCATAGTAACTGGTCAAAACAAATTCCTCTAGCCCCTCGTATTAAAAACAAAGGGCCATCAGAGCCCATCCATATTGCTCCACAAGCCAGGCTTGATGAAATAATTTATTAATTTATTTGCACCAAGGAGGGCTAGTGCTGGACCAGCACCACATTATGCTAAGTGCTATACAAACAAAGAAGTTAGCCCCCACCCCACAGGGCTTATGGGGCCAGACCCTTGGCTGGTGTAAACTAGTGTAACTCCACATGCTGTTTGACACAAGCTGAGAAACTGTCTGATGGTTTTAATCTGATCCAGTTCACCCTGGTATAAATCTCATTCAAATGTGAATGGGGCCAAAAGCCTCAATGAAATTCACAGTTTTTGTCACATTGGGAAGTGTTGCTAAAAACATCACTGAAGACAGAAGTACAACAAAAGGACCTAGAGAGGTTAGAAATCTGGGGTAGAAATAAACAATCACCTTGGACAAATACAAACTAGCACAGCCACTGAAATCCTAAAGAAGGAAAAATCCTAGAAAGTAGGGAGTTTACAAGAGATACGGTTAGGTGTGAACTTTAACATGATACATCTCAGCCATGAATAAACCGAAGTATACAATAAATATGTATGAGCATTTGAAAGGTGTTAAAGACAAAGGGTGTGTGAGAAAAAACTGGTGAGTGAGGATGTAACCGTAACTAGTGGGGTGAAATTAAGAAAGGGAAAAAGGTAGAAACCCTTTGAATTAGCTGTAAGAAAAACTTCCCTTAGGGTATGTTCACACAGCGGTCTTATTTTGAAACAACAGAGGTTGCTTCAAAATAAGAATGGCCATGTTCACGTGACGCACCGTTGTTTCAAAACAACTTAAACCCCATGTGGGGATGAAACAACATCATTTTGAAATGATTGTTTCGAAGCTATGCCGTCTGAACATGTTGTTTCGAAACAACGGTGACTCGTTTCGAAATAACTGTTGTCTGTACTTGCTATTTCGCTTTGAGCTTTTTTCCTTAATTCAAATTAACAAACTGTTAATTTGAATTAACTTATTTCAAAATAATGCCTTATTTCAATACAACTTGTATCAAAACAACTTGTATCGAAATAACCACCTATGTGTGAACATAGCCTTACAGTGAGCTGTATTAAGCTTGCAATATTAGCGGGAGATGCCAGATTGCTGCTTGTTGTCAGCTGTGGTACAGTTCTTTTCACATGCCACACTTATCATCAGCAAGCACCAGTTTCCCTTAGACCAGTTTATTCCTTAGGTGTTGCTGCTCCCTACAGGTTATACCTAGAAAAAATCATGACAAGGTTCATCAAGTGGAAAAGCCTTCCCATAGAAGTCCTCACTTGAGAAATCTAGGGCCTTATTTTAAATACAAGTGACAGCCAAGACCCTGCCTCACCCCATCTCTGCACTCATACTAGCTAGGTGTGTGCATTAAAAAGCAGGCAAACTGTTGGCTCAGTCATTTTTAAAAATACAGGCCATTAAAATTCACCTGGTACAAAGCACCATAGAAAATATGCTTCAGGGAAGCATCTGGCCTTGGCTCCGATAGGACCAGCTACTGAAGCAAGCAGATTTTTGTTCACACTAGTGCACACATCACAATGGACATTTTGGGCACACTTATCCTGTTCCCATCAGAAGTTGTTCAATCAGTTCTAGCTCTTCTCATCTCTAATCACCGTGATTTAGTGACAACACCTCCTGGTGAACATCAAGGGTAAATCCATCTTTAGCTGGAACCACCCCAAAGACAGCAGTGCTGCAGTCTGCCTTACTAATGCAACATGCCTCTCATCGGCTCTCGTGTGTGCACAGGCCCCATCTATGCATCCTACAGAGGATGCCCTCTGCAATGTGTACTCTTCCCTCTCACAAGCTTCAATGGCATTTGATCTCCTTCTGCCACCCAGCGTGGCTTGCCATGAAGCTCTCAAGTTAAAGGAATAATGCTAGGAAATATCAACTACCCTTTCACTGGCATCATACAGCCTAGCCAGATTTGTTCACTTGTTCTGATCCAGACAGGTCCAATCCTGGCTAGCTGTCTTCCATAAAGGAGGATGCCACTGCAGGGGCATGGGGCACTGGTGCCCTTTGGTCCCTCCTACTCTCTGCCGGGGGCACATAACAGTCTAGTCTCCCATGGGCTCTAATACTGCACTCTCACTTCAGTTGTCGGGCTTAGCATGTTGGTACTGGGTGAAGTTGGCAATATGCGAGTGTCAGACTCAGTGACTTCTGTCCTTAAATTCTCTGAAGCCAACAGCATCAGCCAAGACAACAGAAAAGAGTAGGTGGAGGAGAGGTGCATCAGTGACTGGAAAGCACTAGCACCCCTCCAGAAGACTGGTTACAGACATAAAGGAACTGAATGCACCCTATACCAGATGCTCAGAATAAATGCTCATGGAGTTTGTTTGGCTACTCTGGCATTAACTTCTTCAGCAGGCTTTCTAACCCCTAAAGAAGCTACAGATACCCAGCCTCTGGTAAACCTTCTGAAAGAAGTCATGGGGATCAACTTTATCTAGCCATTTTCATCATTCGGCATGACACCCCACATCTACAATTCTTCAATGGCTATTGCATGAACCAGCAACAGTGGCTGGGAGAGCTAAGCGGAAGCAGCTTCAGGTACCCATCAGTCAATACAGCAAACACTAACTCTTCTGCAAAGCACTCAAGCATCCAGAACTCCATCCAAACACAAGCGCAATCAGCTCCTAGATAACATCTCTCCCAGGCTGCATCAGTAGCCTGGCAAACAGTGGAGGAAGCAAGCAACCTCTCCCAAAACTAGAGCTGGATGGGAAACAGGAAGATTCTTATCACAAAACATTTGTGCAAAGCTGGATTTTTTTCCAGTGAAAGTTTTCCAACCTGCTCTAACCCAAAGCAAAGGATGCCCAAGCCAACAGATCAACACCTAAAATGCCATGAGACAAGTCACTCGGGAGAACAAATTGGACTGCTCCAGATCCTCACAGAGAATCATCACATTAGGCAAGGTCCTCAGTACAGTGATGACAAGCAGACTCATCTACAGAACCAGCTTATGAGGAAGGACAATGAGGTGACATAAAGCACGACGCAAACTGGGAAAGGAACTGGAACAGCAGAGCAGTTATTTAAGAGGCAGATGCTTTCTGCTCCAATGGTCAAAATAGGAGTGGGGGACAAGACAATTTTTTTTTCAAATGATCAGAAATTAAAAAAGATGTTTAATCAAAAAGCCATGAGGAAAAACCATGCTTTCAACTGGGAGAAACGTCATGCTATGCAGCAACCTGCTGCTGTATCATAAATAGGATAAAGCACCCAGAGAAGATTTCACCCATCTCCCAGGGACAGATCTGAAGGCATGGCTCTGTCTCATGGAGTAAAGGGATTCTACACTTCACTGGGACTAGTGTAGTTCCTCTTTGAACTGAAATATTAACTACAAGCAACTAGTAGCAGTAACAAGGGGTGTGTTGAGGAAGTTCTACCCCAGGCTAACAGTTCAGCTTGGAAGGGCAGAGAAGTATAATCTTTGTGACCTTACAGAAATAGAGTTCAGCAAAAAGGGGGCCAAGTAGTCCTTCCTAGTGACCAATAACTAAGACAACTGTTCTTTCATTGAAATAGCTGAGAGACCAATAACTAAGACAACTGTTCTTTCATTGAAATAGCTGAGAGAGAGAACCCTATTCTCTCCAGAACTGATGAGGTTTATTAATATCCTAGGACGGTGGGTCTCAACCACTGTCGGGACGCAATGTGTTTCCACACAGTGGTAAGTGTGTCCTGGAGACACGGCTGCATTTTGTCTGCAGGGAGTGGGCTGGTGTCACCCATTGGATTATGAAACACCACCAAGTGGTGCAAAAGATTGAGAACCACTGCCCTAGAAGAAGTGGAGGCTCACGCAGCTGATTCTTCAAGAGTCAAAGACCAGAAGTCCCAAGAGAAAGACTTGAAGATGTCGACCAGAGAACTGCAAACTTGAGAAACAAGCTTCATTTGGGAAACCAGCTAGATTGGAGACACAAGCCCTTGATACACAGAGGAAAGTAATTCCCCACCAAACCAGCTGATCCTCATGTGAGGAACATTACCTAAAGAGACCAGACCTGACAGCACCTGAACTTAGGCACAGGTCTGTCTGTCACCACTTGCACCTTTTCACTGGCATGAGTCATCCCCAGAGACTGCCAGTCCATGCTAGGGAATACTGAATATGCACCTCGCACAGCCCAGACTGAAGCCAGACTTTACCTCTGATTCTTTTTCACTCTGTGCCTTAACTGAATGAGAATAGAGACAAGACTAAGCTGAAATTCCTTAAACACCGTAATGTGATAATTGGTGATCTGCCAGCATGACTTGCTGACAGAGCTCTGTTGCCAATACAAATACTTACTCAGAAGGACGCCTGTGACATTAATTCCTGAAATTCTGTCACACACACACTCACTCTGCTCCAAGTTACCTTTAAAACAACACCTCCTTTACTGCCATTCCTAGAGATCTTCATGCTTGATCCGACTGTGCTTTAGCACCTTGGTGGTCAGTCTGTCACAAACATTTAATTGATTTTAAAGAGCCTTTTCTATTGAATTTTCACATTCATCTTTCAGGTCTTCCCGCCTGCCTAGGAAACCATAGAAGGGTTTTGCAATGCAGAAAGAACCCTTTCCATTATGCTGTCAACCTTTTCAGCTGCCCTTCTGCTTTTGGGAATGTCTTGAAGAACAGGCAAATGTTACTGCGAAGATGGTTAGAGTCAGACTGTTTTTCCTTTTTCACCAACAGGCTAATGAAGCACTGGAATGGATTACCTAGGTAGGGGATGGAATCTCCATCTTTAGAGGTTTTAAAGCGTGGCTTGACAAAGCCCTGGCTGGGATGATTTAATTGAGATTGGTCCTGCTTTGAGGAGATGACCTCCTAAGAAGGTCCCTTAACCCTAATCTTCTAGTATTCTTCCTGCTCTCCTTGAGGACAGACTTCCAGAACCTGAAGTCCCCTACTGAGAATGTTGTTCATCAAGCTTTGGCGAGTTAATAGCTGAGCTCTGCTCCTTATTGTGGCTGGGAGGGTAAGGCATTGAAGGAGAGGCTCAGACATTACAAATGGCAACTATCAGCCTTTCATAAACAGGAAGCACAGCCTGGGCTAGCTTTATGATTAAGGTGCATAACTCAGACTCAGGATATCTGGGCGTAATCCTGGGCAATTTGCTTTGCACCTGGATTGTCTGTAAAATGGAGATCAACATTTTTCCTTTCTCTCTTGCCAATGTAGCTGGCAAGTTCTTTGAGGCCAGGACTGTGTCTCTTCATGGTGTGAGACAGGATATATGCAGAGACCACCTGTTCACTGAAGGACAGACAGGCTCTGGCCCTTACGTGAGCACAGGAAAGGGTGCAACAGCCATCCTGCCTTTTTAATCCCATGCAGAAACCCCAGTCACAGGCTTTGCACTCAGCCGAGAAGGACAGGGAGAAGCAGGGCCCTGGTGCACAGCACTGGCAGGGTGTGCTGGGGCAGAAGCCCCACCTCAGCCCAGGATAAGGGGAAGCAGGCATGCAGAGAGCCCAGAGAAGATGGGAGAGGAGGAAAACACAGAATTTGGCTCTTTAACTCTAGCTGGAGTTAGAGGGGGGGGTTGCCCCATTCAGAGCATCCTGTTAAAGACCCAATCTGGCTTTACAGATGTGTTTTAACACCGCAGTACAGATCAGGTACCTGGGGAGCTACACTGTGAATAAAGAAGGGGGGGGGTCACCCAGTAGAGCAAAGGCTGAGTGAGGACCAGACAGCATGTCCCCTGACTGCCAGTTCAGTTCCTGCTTCTCTGGACCTCACAGACCCTGCCTGTCCCTTCTTTACCTGCTTGGGGCCTTCAGCTAAATCCCTCGTAAACAGAAGTGCTTGTGGGGGCCCAGAAGAGCCCCCCCTCATACAGCTCCATCTTCTCTGCTTTGTTCCCAAACTCCCAGCTCTCACCATAGTTGTTCCAAGCCCTAAGCTATCTACCTGTCTTCATCTCCCCTTCTAGATCACCTACCCACAGTCATCTTTGCAGGTCCCCACACGTATTCTAGAGCTGGATCCCTTCCCCCTCTCACCTTCTCTGGGTCCCCAGATCCCAACCTCCAGACTGCCATACACACAGGAGAATGCTGCTTTCTCACTCAGGAAACCAGGTCACATCCTCATCCACCCACATTTCTCCCCCCACCCAGTTCAAAGAAGAGGACAAAAAAGGGATGCCATCTGTTCTTTACATTCCCTCTGCACTTGCTAGGACTTGTCTTGTGAATTGCAGTTCTTTCTTCTTGTATCCTTGCTCCTCACAGTCATTAACCTGTTCCATCCTTTCTCACAATTGTCCCACCATTGGGGCAAGTGTCTTCTTTGCCACGCTCCAAACACCTGGAACTGCTTCTCCACATCAGCCCAATTCAGCTGCTCCCAAGAGTCCTCAAATCTCACCTTAAAACATTCCTTATGTTTCATCTCAAAGCAGCTCTGTCCGCCCTTTCCTCTGACTCTGAACATCTCCATGCTATGTCCACACATACATCATTATTTCGAAATAACCCATTTCGAAATAAAGTCCTTATTTTGAAATAAGTTAATTCGAATTAACAGTTTGTTAATTCGAATTAAGGGAAAGCCTGCTTTCGAAATAGCCGTTGTTTCGAAATGCTTATTTCAAAACGAGGCCATTCAGACATGTTTCGAAACAGTTGTTTCGGAACAATGGTGTTGTTTCGAAACAACGTGTCTGAATGGCCTTGTTTCGAAACAACCATTTCGAAACAACGGCTATTTCGATTAGATGCGAGGTTTAACGGTTTCGAAATAACGGTGTGTCATGTGGACATGCCGCTTCTTATTTCGAAACAACCTCTGTTGTTTCAAAATAAGAAGCCTGTGTGGACATACCATGTCAACCACCTTCTGGCTGTGGAATACATTCCTTCATATATCCAAAGATGCTCTTATATCACTTACACTTTATCATGCTCTAGAAATTATTTTGGGACCTATTTTGAATGGAAGGTTATTTATAAAACCAGGTGACACTAACATGAGCTATACAACATGCAACATTACCTGTGTCACAGATGGCTCAATGGCCAGAGGGCAGGGTGTGATACCCTTGTCTAGCTATTGGCATCAAATCTCCTTCAAGGGGGAGGGTCCAAGCACCGTGAAAGTTCACAGCTTTCATCCAGAGTTCTCCTTGGGCTCAGGTGACAGAGGCCCTAGGGACTGAAGGTTCCAGATCTAATCTTAGCTAATAATTGCATGGCATCAGAATGTGTCTGTGATTTATCATGTCAGTGACTTCTGAGCTCTGATTGGGTTCCCACACATCTCCCACTCAGGTCTCAGGCAGTTCCCTCCCACCTCAATTTCAGCATCTGTCAATTACTAATCATACTGGCCTGTGGGCACAGAAAGGAGATAGGAGGCTCCAAGGGAGCTGTCCTATATTCTGACCATTTGAACTCTTCTCATTCAAAGCTCACAAGCCTTAATTGGTTGTGAACTATTGTTTTATTTCACATCCACCCTTCACAACACACACCAGACCTAGGCTACTCATCCATAGGTATCAGGAGACTTCTTCTCCCAATCAGACCAATCTTGGGCCCTAATTCTCTTCTCACTCGCTTGCTGTAAATCAGGCATCACTCCACTGGAATGATTGGCGACTCTGAGCCCTAGTGTGCACCAGAGGGCTTTTCAGTGCCAGATGACCGACAGTTATGCAATGAACATAAAATTCCTTGCGTAACTGGCAGCAACTTTTTAAGCCACCAGTACACATCAGGGACAAGCCAACTGCAAATCCCTTGTGGTCGACTTTCCCCTATGCCCCCTGTCCCCCAGGACTTCCAGGGCCAACTTCTGGGAGCAGCGCAGTGACTTCAGACTCGCTGTGAACTGCTTCCAGAACAGTGAGCTGAAGGTGGTGAATTTGCTGCCATCAGTATAGACATACCCTGACATACATGAGAGCAGATCCAGCCCTTCAGTGTACAAGATCCTTGCAGAGACAAGCAGCCCATATGTGGCAGAGTTGGGGGGAGGTCCAGGACCTACCCAGGTTCAGCACCAGCTCTGGGAGGGGAATATACACTGCCCCCTAGCTACTCCTGTTTGTGCTTTGCAGAAGCATTCCATAGGCACAAAGACTTTAGGAAATGCCTCTCTTCTCAGCAGCTCCATCTCCAAAAGGCGTGAGGGCACAACTGGGTTCTAACTATGCCAGGCTGGTTGTGAACGGCTCCTCTGTAACATGAAGATTGGGTTTTCACCCCATTAAAGGATGAATCCTCCATTGCCTAACAGAAGCTGCTGAAAACAACCCAGTCCTGTGAGAAATGGTAACATGGCAAATACCAACGTTTCACAGCTTTGCAAATCAGATAACAGGATGAGTGCACTTTATCACTGGGTAAGCATTTCAAACCCATCAGCAGCCAGCAATTCAGACCGCTGGGTCTTCCTGGGACTACTCAAAAATTCACAGATCCCAAAGCCAGGAGGGACCACTAGATGAGCACAGCACACAAACTTCCCCAAACTAATGCCTAGAGCAGATATTTTTAGAAAAACATCCTTTCAACATTGTCTGTGATGGAGAATCCACCACAGCCCTTGGTTAATGACACTCAACTGTTAAAAATGTGGGCCTAATTTCCACTCTGAAGCATCAGCTTTCCCCCCAATATGACTGTCTTTGCTAGACTGCAGAGCCCATTGTTATATATCTGTTCACCCTAAAGGTATTACAGATTGCAACTGAGTCACTCCTGAACCTTCTTTTTGTGAAGCTGAACAGATTGAGTGCCTTGAATCTATCACTGCTATGAGACAGGTTTTCTAGTTCTTTAATCAGCAGCAAAGCTCCTATGTATATCCTCTCCAATTTAACAACATCCTTCTTGAAGGAACTCCAGTGCTGTCTAAATGCATCTCTAATTACAAACAGCTTCAATTAATTAGCTGTCTTTGTCACTGGAAAGTGCAATTCTCCTAAGTGCTTGGAAGAAGGTGTCTGGTTGCCCAAAGTTCAGAGTTTCAGGGTTTGACTGGTGGCTTTCCTTTCCACAAACAGCAAAAAAGCAGCACTTTTCAGCTTCAGTGGCAGTTGCTGCTTTTCCTCAGCAGCATGGGAAAGCATTTTTTGTTTTCCCTGCTCTCTTCCTCTCCTTACTGCAGGAACAGAAATAAGCAATGAGACTCCCACACACAAACTAGCTTTTCAGCTAGTACCATTATTATTTCATGTTCAGATACCCTGCAACGGACACTACCCCGCCATGGAGGGGAGCAGATTTAAGAGTCCAGCACTGGCTGCTCAAACAATTCATCTGAAAGTGAAATAGACAAATTTCAGCTGATAGCTGCATGCTTTTACTTTTTACAAATAAACCTGCTTCCCTGCCCCTACTGATAACCTGTGGCTGTAACAATGTACTATGCGCTGAGCAGAACTCCCCACCTCTGCCCCCAAAGATCTCTGTGTCTAGAGAAAGGAAGGTGTGTCTGCACCCTTCCATTGCTAAGAATAATTCAGCAATGGCAACAGACCCTGCACCCTTTCTACCCTGGCACCTAGATTTCAGACCTGTGCCATGGGGAAGAGTAACCTTCCTATTTCTTTAGTTGTTGGTTTTTGGATTAAAAAGCAAACAGACTTGTACATACATTGCAGCAGTCCATTCCTGACGCTTTCCAATCAACTGGAGGCTTAAGCAATGGGACGGGAAGGTTCTGCCTTTCTGCTCCACTTGTGACTTGGCTTTGCCCTGCTCTCACAGGATCAGCTCCTTCTGCAGGTGCTCAAGTTGAGCAGAGCCTCTTGCCTACGTAACCCAGTTCCTCCTGGCTGTGGAGCCTATCAGACCTGCTCACACAGCTCCACTTCACTTCATGCTTTTCATTTTTTTTTCTTCCTCTCCAGTTTATTTCACAGCAACTCCCCTTGCTTCTAACATACTTTAAACACTTAAAGGGACAGGCAGCCAGGAACAAGATTTCATACAGTGTAAAGACAGCAGTGGAGGAAATAGTCTCAAATATTTAATGTAACACTGCAAGTTACATGATTCTCCTTCATCAGGGCAGGTGAATCTTTGCCCTGATGCTTCTCTGCTTTCAGGTTGTTCCAGCCTGACCAAATCTGCCGTAAAAATAGATCTGAAAGAAAAAGGTAGCAAGAACTGGATTCTTCTCTCTTACAGTGAGTTTCTGTCAGTGTAACTCACACCGGCTTCTGTTTGGAGTAGTCCACCTTCTCCATTTTAGTGGACATACTCCTGTCTCATCCCAGGTGGGTCGAAAAGCAGCCCTATAGATTATTAAGCTGACATACCTCACAGAGCAAGACATACATTTACACAATTTATCTTCCCACAGATTGCCTATGGTCCCGGGCATCATCACGCCAGATCATACCAATGGTGCAACTAGTCCCATTCTTGTCCCTAATGGGGGCAAGGACCAGATGCTTCATCTCCCATAAGGAGAGTTACTTTCCATACATTGGTTTAACGCCCAGAACACTACGGGCCATCCTGCTTTTCTAATATGGACATTAGCTGATCATCATGTCACCTGCCTTCTTCCTGCTCTGGACAGAACTGTCTGACACATTGTGGCTAATGCAACACAAATGGCTATTGAAAATCAGTTTCCCTGAAGAGACACTAGACAGGCAGGTTTCTGAGGTGTCACCAACTGAACTGTAAAAGTAGAGCCAGTCTGGAGGGGAGAAGTCTGCACTAAGAGGTGGACCCTCAGGACAGGGACACAGACTTTTTCCAGGACTGTTTTTTTAAGGAGAAATCAAGCTTTAAATCCTTTGGTGGGTGAAAACCACAAAATCAGGACAAACATGCCTCCCCCCAAATCACACAAGCCTGGTGAAGCTGAACCCTGCCCACACAGGGAAGCACAGCAAATTGCATCTGACCTACATACACAGCAACACCCCCGCACGACACACAGCAGTACCATTTCCCCCCTCCCTCCCAACAGCAATACCTCTGCCCAGAGTGTGGGCTGCACAGGATGCAGCCCTGTTACCCTTAGTACCCACTAACCTCCACACAGCTAACTGACCCCTCCCAGCATACCCACATCCAGAAACAGGCTGGAGACACACAGGCAGATCTGGAGAAGGGGAGCCAAGCCAACTTTGCTGCAGGACGTGTATGTGGGAGTGGGGGACAACAGGGAGCAGGAAAAGTGTGCGTGAAAGGAGAGGAATATGGTGGGGAATAGATCAGGAGCAGGGATGAGAATGGGGAGGGATGGGTGTGTGATGGAAGAGTAGGTTGAGAGTGTTGGAGAAGGTGTAAGTGACAGGTGTGGAACTGCTCCATAATCACTGATAATATTGCATAGGACTCACTTGTTGGGATGCCAATGTAGGGACACTTTGGTTTAGCTCAGTTTGGGGGCTGTCAGGGAAAACAACTGCTCAGACTCAGGAAACACTTGCTGTGTGTTCAGAAAACGCCTGAACTGTTAGTGTTGAGGATTCCACCTCCCTGCTCCAGCCTTAGATCTGAACTGGTTCTGAGTGATGTGACCACAGGGCCAGGGCTCGAGGCCTGGAACTTGATCACAAGCCAGGATCAGTTTAAAAGGAGTCTTTCTTGGAGGCTGTGGCAGAGAGGGGGATTGTTGGGGTTAGGGTTCAAAGGGCAGCAGATTAAAGCCCAGGCACCTATTAGGTCAGTGGTTTTCGAACTTTCTTCCTTTGGATCCAATTGAAAAAAATCATAGAATCATAGAATCCTAGGGTTGGAAGGGACCTCATAGGTCATCTAGTCCAACCCCCTGCCAGAGGCAGGACCACTCCCACTTAAACCATCCCAGTCAGGGTTTTGTCCAGCCGGGCCTTAAACACCTCCAAAGATGGAGACTCCACCACCTCCCTTGGCAGCTCATTCCAAGGCTTCACCACTCGCCTAGTAAAAAAGTTTTTTCTAATATCCAGCCTCGACCTCCCTAACTGCAACTTGAGACCATTGCTCCTTGTTCTGTCCTCTGTTACCACCGACAACAGTCGAGCTCCATCTTCCTTAGAGCATCCCTTCAAGTAGTTGAAGGTTGCTATCAAATCCCCCCTCAATCTTCTCTTCTGCAGACTAAATAAGCCTAATGCTTTCAGTCTATCCTCATAGGGCTTGTGCTCCAGCCCTTTAATCATTTTGGTTGCCCTCCTCTGAACTCTCTCTAGCATGTCCTTGTCCTTTTTGTAGTGGGGAGCCCAAAACTGAACACAGTATTCTAGATGTGGCCTCACCAGTGCAGAATAGAAGGGAATGATCACATCCCTTGATCTGCTGGTAATACTTCTTTTGATGCAGCCCAGTATGCCATTGGCCTTTTTGGCAGTAAGAGCACACTGCTGACTCATATCTAGCTTCCCATCCACCATGATCCCCAGGTCCTTTTCTACACTGCTGCTACTTAACTGAATGTTTCCCAGCCTGTAGCAGTGCATGGGGTTTTTCCATCCCACATGCAGGATTTTACACTTGTCCTTATTGAACTTCATAAGATTTTTATTGGCCCATTGTTCCAATTTATCATTCATGCCCAGGACCCAACAATTCCATCTTTGAGCAATGCATTCTATTCTTTTGGTGGTGGCGGCAGGGGGCACCATGAACCAGCGCCTGAAGGTCTGCCACCCAGTACTGAGTCCCAACCCTAAGTTTGACAACCACTGTACTAGGCTGTCAGGAGATAATCAGCCTGCCTCTGCCTCCAGAACAGGACACAGGGCTTTAGATAAGAGGGATGTGGATGCAGTCGTTTGACCATCTTTCCTCACCACATTTTGCTGCGCCTGCAGCATGACCAGCATGCGTTGGTGTATGAAGGCCGGCTGGTCACAGCAGCAGAAGCAGGCCTGTGAAGCAGTGAATTCTCACGAGCCCCAGGAATTCTGGCAGACAGTCAGTAATGTACTAATACTTCCAGAAGACATGGCTCAGTATTTAGTTTATGATCATCAACACTCACCGTCTCTAGTCCCTTTTCTCTAAGTCAGTGGTCTCTTGAGGAGGCTTCCTCCCTCACCTGTACATGAATCCCCCCAACCACAGGAGCTTTCTCCCAGCAGAAAGTTTGGCTCTTCTCTTACTCTTTTCTAGAACTGGTTTTCTCCTAACTACCTACACTTCAGTCTCCGTCCACAACATCTGACGTACCACTTCCCTCAGCAATGAGCTGGGTCTGGCTTACAGAGCCCAGACCTTCCCCACTCCTCGCAAATATCTTTGGTAGCTTCTGTTTAACATCCTCCAGAGACACCAGCCAAATGAAATTCTCTGACCCGTTTTCCCCAAAAAAACAGAACAGAAAAATTGAACATGTCTGCCTTTCCTGCATTATTACTGATAATTATACTTTTTCTGTCTAGTGCTGCTCCAATACCATGTCAGGATTCTTTTTGCTCTCCTTCTGATGGCCCTTAATTCTGCTGGACATAGATTTCTTCTTGCATACTTTTGCTTACCTTATCAATCATCTACCATTCCTAACTTCTGACATTATTCATTACTAGTGCCTTCTTTTTTATCCCACTTGTTATATATTTCAATAGCTGCCTTCACTTCCTCTTTAAAACCAGATCACTTTCTTTAACCAGCACAGCTTTCTTCCTCAATTGTGGTATTGTGGCTTTCCGACCATCTAGCAAAGTGTTCATAAATGTCATTCACATTTTTCTGATTAGATTCTTCCTCCCAGCTGGTTTGGTTCATAATTGTTTTTGGCTCTGTGAAATTGACCTTCCTAAAACATCAAGCAGAGACATTACTAATCTGGACTTTTTGCTGCTTGCACATTATGAATTAGATCAAGTTGTGATCTCTCGTACCTAAGCTTCCATTACGTTTCAGTTCTGTGATCATTTCGTCTTTCTCAGTTGGAACAAGGTCTCATACAGAAGTTCCCGGTGTTGGCTGCAAAGCTTTCTGAGTTAGGAAGTTGTCATCTGTAACATTCAGACATTTCCAGGATGTTATAGGACTGGCAACAGGAGACTGCCACTTTTGAGTGATCACATGTTTAAAAAAATAATTTAAAAAATCCCACACATTATAGATGAGTGTGTAAGGAGTCAGTCATCCTGTTCCCTAGTGTGATTTCATGACCTGTAGCAGACACCAATTAATGTGCCAGCTTGTGCTTCATCTTTTAGGACACTGATCCATAAGCATTCAAGATAATTTTCTTCCAAGTTATCAGAGACACAAAAACTATGGATGCCATTTTTGACATAGAGCACCCCTCCGCTTTTGCTGACTGGATCATTTCTAACTCAGTTATAACCATTGTTTTTAACATTCGTATCAAAGGTTGTGTCCCCTTGTATCAAGGTGATGACCATCCAAACTCTAGGAAGCATTATGTGCATTTAACATAGGGGAATTGAGATAGAGAAAGGAAAGGGGTCAACTTTTTAACAACTGACCTCGCCCAAAGTCAGGTCCCCAGTGGCTTCCCTGTGTAATAATGTATATGTATTATGGGCAGTGTTAAGGTTACTCTCGTGTTGCTTGGTTTACTTTATAACCTTCACATGTTTTTAAACATCACTCGTTGTGTGCAATGTTATATAAAGGTCACAAAATCATAGTCATATGAAACTTCACTGTAGTGCATTCCCTGCTGTTAGATCTGTGCAGAAGAAAGGGAGTGAAACTTCTGGATTTCTGTCTGAGAGCTAAATAAAAGGGTGAAAATTAGCCAGGCTTGACTATGTGTTCTCCATGCAGAGCACCCCCCAGCTTCCGTTAGCTTTCTCTTCCACAAAAGAGGGCTTGGAAGTTGCTAAGCAACCTTACTATTTTTCTTCTCCATGTGCTGCTGCTTTTCAGCCCTTGTACAGAACCCACGGATCTGTGGGACTTGTTTTTTGGGAATCCCTTGTGTCCAGGTTTCAGAGTCACCAACATTAGGTATTATTTGTATTTTGGTAGCTGCGGGAGCCCCCTGCTGAGATCAAGGCCCTTTTGGGTACTTACACATAGCAGGAAACAAGCCATGCGACAAAAGTTACCCCATAAATAGAGAAGAAAGCTGGGGTGGAATAAAGGAGTATAATCTCCATTTTATAGATAGAGAACTGAGGCAGAGAGATTAAATGATCCAGCCCTGATTGCACAGGGAGTCAAACCTCAAGTTTTATGGCCCCAGTTAAGGTGCATAATTACAGGACTTGCACATGGTTTCTGGGGTGCTCTCCAAAGTTATGCTTCAGGATTCTACGTGGCCTCTTTTCTCAGGGCCACTGTTCCTTCATCATCATTTGATCATCACGGCTGTTGCAGTTATTTCCTTCTGCCATGCATGAGTGCAGGGTCACCTTTGTAAACATATACTTGTGCCTTCACATCTGTCATCAAGAGCTGCTCAGCCTCTCTTTTCTTTAGTATTGTCCCACCCACCATGCAGTGCTTCCAGTCTGCCATGGAACTGTGCCTATCCAGTCTATTGTGACCTCTGAGATGAAAAGGAATCTATTGCTCGTGAAGCTCCATAAGAACATAAGAATGGCCATAATGCGTCGAACCAATGATCCGTAACCCATCTTTCAACAGTGGCCAGTGCCAGATACTTCAGAGTGAATGAGCAGAACAGAGCAATTATGTGATCCATCTCCTCCCATATCATCCCAGCTTCTGGCAGTCAGAGGTTTAGGAACACCCAGAACATAGGGTTATATCCCTGACCATCTTAACCATTGATTGGCCTATCCTCCATGAATTTGCCTAATTCTTCTTTGAATCCAGTTACATTTTTGGTCTTGACTACCTCCCCTGGCAACAAGTTCCAGAGGTTGACTATGCAATGGGGGAAGAAGTATTTCAATTTGCTAGTTGTAAACCTTCTGCCTGCTAATTTATGTTCCAAGAAAGGATCAGTAAACCTTCCCTCTTCATTATGCCCGCCATTTTTTATTTTATAGACCTTTATCATATCCCCCTCAGTCATCTCTATTCTAAACTAGACAGTCTTTAGAATCTCTGCTTATATGGAAACTGTAACATGGCCCTCATCATTTTTCTTGCCCTTCTCTGCACCTTTTGCAGTTCTAATATCTTGTTTTGAGATAGGATCTCCAGATCTGCATGCAGCATTCAAGGTGTGGACACACCATGGATTTATATAGTTGCATTATGTTTTCTGTTTTATCTCTTTCCTAAAGGTTCCTAACATTCTGTTAGTGTGTTTGACTGCTGGTGCACATGGAGTGGGTGTTTTCAGAGCACTATCCACAATGATTCCAAAGTCATCGTGACAAACGATTCCAAACAGCTGATTCAAACCCCATCTTTTTCTATAGCTGGGATTATTTTTCCAATGTGCATTATTTTGCATTTATCAACACTGAATTTCATCTGCTGTTTTATTACCCAGACACCTAATTTGTGAGATCTCTTTGTAACTTCTTGGGAGTCTGCTTCGGACTTTACTCTCTTAAGTAATTTTGTATCACCTGGAAATTTTGCCAGCCTGAGGTTCACCCCCTTTTACACATCATTTATGAGTATGTTGAACAGCACTGGTGCCAGTACAGGTCCCTGGGGGACCCAGCTATTTACTTCTCCCCATGGTGAAAACTGACCATTTTTTCCTACCCTTTGCTTCCTATCTTTTAATTAGTTACTGATCCAGTGGAGGCCTTTCCCTTATTCCATGAGTATTTATTTTGCTTAAGAGCCTTTGGTGAGGGAACGTGTTACAGGCTTTCTGAAAATCCAAGTACACACTGTCCCCTGGATTGCCCTCATCCACATGCTTGTAAACACTCTCAAAGAATTCTAATTGATTGGTGAGATGCAACTTCCATTTACAAAGCTGTTCGACTCTCTTTCAATGTATCATGTTCATCTATGTACCTGATAATTCTATTCCTTACTAGAGAGTTTCAAGTAATTTGTCTGGCACTGAGGTTACCCCTACCGGCCTGTAACTGCAAGCAGAGTTGTCCTCAGGGGGGTGCACGGCCCCGAGCAAATCACCCTCTGCAGGCTGCCCCAACCCCTGGCACTGGGGTCGGGGCTGGCCATCCCAGGGAGGGTCAGACCCCTGTGCTTGCCCCCCCATGCCGGGGACCAGATGAGCGGCCAAAAGGGCAGCCCAGTGCAGTGGTGCCGGTCCACCCACCCCCACCCCAAGTCATGCACACTGTTCTGGGCTCTGCCAGAGCAGTGGGGCTGGGACGGGAGGCACTGCGGCTGAGGGGGCAGTGATACTGGCTCCGTGCTGCCTCCTGTCCCCTGCCCGCTGCTCCAGCACAGGGCCCAGAGCTGCACATGTGGTGGCGGGAGTGGCCGAACTGGCCATGCTGAACCCGGCCACCCTTTCAGCTGGCTCACCTGGTCCCCAGCATGGGGGGGGGGCAGCGGTGTGGCCGAGTGGGGCGCCCCCAAAGCACAGAGCCCTGGGCAGCTGCCCTGCTTGCCATACCTGAGGGACAGCCCTGTCTGCAAGGATTGCCTTCTTGCAGCAGTGGTGCTAGATTTATTTGTTCACTGCAGGCTTTCCTCCTTGTCCAGCATATCCTGACAAGGTGACTTTATTTCTGAGAGATTTGATCTGCGCAATACTGTAGCTGCTGAGACAGGAGGGCTCTTTAGGTATAGCTTTTCAGAATCTGCACAGCAGTGGTCTCAAAATGTCATAATCCCAGACAGAAGAGATCTCCTAAACTGTTCCGTCCATCTCCTAAGGGCCGGGTCAGGATTACTCCCTACTGTATACCTTTAGTGCTTTTAGTAGTCTGAATTTACATGCTCTAACTGAAGGGGTTTTTACCTCTTCCCTTGAGACAATTCCACTGTCTGGTCTATTGCATAGTAGGCAGACTTTTCCAATATTCAGTTCAGATGCTTCCTTTCCTAATTTTAGCTCAGGACTACTAGCTCTTCTGTTCTCATGTACCATTCTATATATTTCCACGCCTTCAGCACTTCCATTATTCCTCTCCTAGGCTCTGTGTGTACAACTATTTCAGGGAATCTTGGTGCCCCACTTACAAACATGATTCCAGTCATAGAACAGACTAAGTCTTGGGTTCATAACCAAGCTCAAGGCTTAATCTGACCATAGCTGAGTTCTACCTATCTCAGGACTTTTAAATAAATCATTTGTCACCATCATAGCTACCCATTAGAATTAAGAATCAAGGCTTAAATTAAAGGGCCAGATGGCACTACACAGACTGGCCCATAGTTGTAATGGGCCAAGTGAGCAACTGTGGTGCAGTCAGGTTTCCTGACATAGTGCCAGTCTACGGTACCAACGCAGCTAAGAAGGGACATAAGTCAACAAATAGGCACAGATTTTTATGATCATAATTAACACTTATGGCACCTTTTATCTTCAACTGCCAGGGGTATGCCCAAAATTTGAATCCAGGACTGATAGCATCCAAAGTTGGCACCAGTCCTCAGAGCTGTCCGTAGTCAAAGAATATGAAGGTCACCAAAATGGCAAGTAATGGAAAGCTTTTCTTTAGATTGGCTCCAAATGGAGCCATTTTCTACACCCACATGGTCTGAGCTGGAACTTCAGGAGAAAGTTTGTTTCTGGAGCATAATGTTTTTTAAGTACCTCCTGAGTCCTTACACTCCATCTCACCCGCTTCCTCTGGCAAGCGTAAGTTTCTAACTACTGTAAATGTCACTCTTCCCACCAGTGTTAGGAAGAAAATAGCTCTTCTCTTGCCACTGTCTCCAACAGCATTTACATTAAGATCCTTTTCCAGTTTCTACATAAGTCTTAGCTTCTTCCTCTCCCATTAAGTGGGAAGCCATTTTTCCTTTCTCCTGATTCTTTTTAGCCAGAAAGCCACTCCACCTCTTCTGAGCTCTTTGTTCCTTATAATACCAGCCCTCATCACTAGAAATCTACATTTCTACACAGAGCTTGTGTTGTCAGTTGTTGGCTGCATACTTTTTCCAGGGTATATGGCATCCCAGTTCTTTGCAGATACTTGATACAGCCATACAGGGAACCACAACTGAATAATTCAATAAGACCAGAGATCCATTTCAGTAATGAAGGCACCAGGCAAAGTTTACTGCTGATGAAGCAAGGTAAAAATTGCCCTATATGTGCTATGAGAACACTTAATACAGGTATGCCTGTGACAACAGACCAGCTCAGTAGGTGGCGGGACTTTCCGTTCCCTAATCAGCCAGCAAAAGACGCTCCATTTGCTACCCTCTTTTATATGCTGACACAACAGGTTTCATGCTGCCTCTCTGATGGTCACCCCCTGACATGGCAAAATACTACCCTTTACTTTGTACAGAATGAGTTGATTAAAACGTCTCTATCATAAGCTTATCTTGACCTTGGAAGAGCAGTAGGTCCTTGTCATCTATGAAGAATGAGCTTGTACCATTTCTGGTATCAGGACACCCTGAAATGTGCATGTGTGTTCTGTGCCTAACAGTCCTTTAGCAATGTGTATTTCTGCAAGGCCAGCTCTGGTCTTGCCAGCGACCGAGTCTGCCAGCATTCACAGCCTGAGTGTTGCTAACTTTGCTTTATCACAGCAGGGTGTGACTGTTACGTCAGCTCAGGCCTCACAGCCAGCTTGTTACACTAGGCCTCGCGTCTCAAGCATTCACCTTCTACTACATTACTGCTCAATCCAAATGGCTTTTACTTCCAGTTAAGGAAAACAAAACCCAAAAGCAAAGTCTCCATGAGCAAGAGCACTCAGTGTGTGACTCACCCTGCAACACTGTTAACCGGAACATAAAATGTCCACTGCCTCCCAGCTTTTCCAAAAGGCAACAGCAAGAATTTACAAGACCAGACTCCTGAGAACAGAATGACAAACGTGCCTTTCAATTGCTTACAATAAGTATCCACACAGAAAATGTAAAATGCTCCTTATCTGTAAATGAGACTCCCATGATGTGCAAAATACGGGTAGGAATCACTGATGTTAAATAAGTATGTTCATAGGTGGCTCCAGACTGGTTTGCACAGTACATAACAAATATTGTTTTCAAATCCCACTGAGGCACCATTACTCAAGGTGAGATAGGACTTGAGATACGCAGGGCAACACAGAGTCCTGTGTTTATTGCCTAGGACTTCAGCTCCCTTCTTCACTATGTACAAGTACGAGGTTTATTTTTCCTACATGCCAGTCTAGTAAACGGTGGGTTACCTACAGTAACCGTCCTTCTTCGGATCCATTCAGTATCAGGTGTCTCCGTGCTGGAGCGCCGGATTGGCCGGAAAAAACTTTTGTCCTAGCCTGTCAGAAGAGGGGAGGCGGCCACCACCCCTCGCGCCATCTGCGACTATATATACAGCTGCCTCCCCGCCCCCTCCTCAGTTCCTTGGAGTCGCCAACTCCAGAAGCGGGGATGGAGGGGAGGGACCTGAATGGATCCGAGCAGCCCATCTCAAAGAAGGACGGTTACTGTAGGTACCCACCGTTCTTCTTCAAGCGCTGCTTGGATGCATTCAGTATTAGGTGACTACTAGCCATGCTGACGGATGGCAGGTGGAGTTGGTACTTCTGCCTTCAGCACAGCGACAAAGCCTGCGGAGCAGACTCCCCCAGCAAGGCACTTGCTGGAAAAAACGGCAAGTGGGGCTGACGGCCCAGGGGCAATGGCTGCAGGTCCACCAAGACAAGGTAGGCCTGAACCCACAGTGGTCGAAGAATAAGGGTCAGGCCAAGTCACCTGGGTCGGTAAAGGGAAGGCAGTCTTGAGTCAGACTGTGTGGGTGGCCTGCTGAAGGGGAACTCGGAATGTAACTGTCCAATAAGTTGGCCTCAGGCGCGTTTTTTATGACCGTGCAAGAGAATGTCAAAAGGCTAGCAAGAGGGTTAGCTGAGTAGGCGCATCTTGGCGGGATGCAGGAAGGCATAGAGCACCGCAGGCTTCCAGGAGCCACCTAGCCATAGACTAGTTGGTGGCTCCTAGTTGCATATGAAGCAAAGGGAGATGGGCAATGGCCGCCATGGAGAGTGTGGCTACGCAGGCCATCTGAGTGAACGGAAGTGTGGGTAAAACCACGAGGTGGCTCGAGGTTGGCTGAGAAGGCCAGGAAACACAGCCTATGGCCTATGGGTTTGGGTCAAGGAGGGCAGGCCTTCGGTGTGAATAAATGACCCCAAGTGCGGAGCGCATGATTCAACTGGATTGGCCCTATAACTGGCTCTCGTAGGAGACTCATGGAACGTACTGGTTGCAACGTGGCCTAGTAATTGACGGGAAGGCCTATAGGCTGCTAGAATATAAAACGGGGGGGGGGGGTTGGACCCCACGGGTTTTCCCTTCGGTTCTTACTAGAGTGTGGGAAAAGCGGGGGAAGGTGGAAGGAAAAACTTCCACTATAGTTAGAGAGTCCCTAGGCGATCAAGGGGCAGCCAGGAGAGAACTTCTAAACTCAATACCTAGGGTCTTTGTCTGGTGAGTAGTGCCACCGTCTTGTCTGCCAGGGTTGGCCAGGAGGCATTTCTAAGACATGATATGAGGGAAGGTACCACTGAAGGTCCTTCTAGGCTTGAGAAGGGAGCCTAAGGCGAGTGGTCGCCAATTCGAGGGACGCCCCGTTATAGAGAACCAGACAGGATCCCTGCCCGGGGGGGGGGGGCATAGATGGAGGAGAGGAGAGGTGGGAGAACCGCCGGAGCCACCATACACTGCCTAGGAAAAAAGGGGGTTCTCTGCATGTTGCGCCATGGGAATAGCAGTGGTGTCAACAGGATCCTTGAGAGAAGCTAGGGGGACTGCAAATATGCCAGACGCTGCCGACACGTGTGGGGAGGGAGTGGTAGTCCCACGGGCTGTGCTGGGTATAGTGGGCAGTTACACAGATGGGCAGGGCGGGAAGGGGAGAGAGAGAGAGAGGAAATATGAGTATTGCGCCCCACCTGGGGAAGATTAAAGGTAAAGCTATATAGGTGCCCAAGAAAGGGGGAACCTTCGTCTGATACAGATGGCCATCCCCAAGGCGGCAGATATCGAGTACTATGTGCACAGGGCACTCGAAGGGGTAGGCCCCGCACTGTTTCTCGAGGTGTGGAACACAGCAAGGTGTTCCCCTTTCAGAATTAGGTGTCCTTGGTCATACTTGTTGACCCCGGGACACCGTGAACAACCCTGAAGGTGATAGATCAGAAAAAGGGGATGTTGGGTGGGTCCCCAGTTCCCAGTAGGTATCCGGAGGTAGGGTTGGGGATCTTGCAAGGTGGGAAGGGGAGAGGGAAGTGACGAACCGTACCTACAGTTCCTACAGGGGTATACCTCTCTCTGTATACACCTTCCCAACAATGGCATCCCAAACATCTGTATTCCCATAAAGGTATGACCTGTTCACCGCAGAGGAAAAATCCCGCCAGAGGGTCGCAGTCTTAGCGCGGGCAGCTGTGTGACCAGGGATGCTCCCCTCCCCCATTTTTCCCCTGACCCAGGTATGTGGAGTCCTACTTGGGACACGTGTGACGATCACTGTGTAGTCCTACTAGGGGGGAAGTCTTTGGATGTGCGCATCTCGGAGCCCCGCCGAAGCTAGGCTACAATGAGGAGAGTCTCCGTCCCTTGACGGGGCTAGGGTGGGAAACACGATGGGCGTAATTGGGGAGGGAAAAACTATTGGAATGGGGAGGCTGTTTTCATTGGCAGGTTCAGGTCTAAGGGGAGTGCCGTTGCCAAACTCCCAATGCTGTAGGGCTCAGGCCTGGGTAGGGGGCTTGAACTCTGGACTTTCAGGTTGAGGGCCTGGAGTGCAGTAGCTAGCTAGGCAGGGCCAGGAGAGTGTGAAGGCAGGCCTAGGAAGGCTGGACAGACCTGACCTTCCTATGGAAAAGGGGACGGGGCAGTCTTAAGCCAAGGGGGATAGCGGTAGCCAGGCGGCTCGCGCCCCTGAGGGTGACTAAGGAAATTTCTGTCGGGTTGACAATGAAAGGCAAGGGGTTTACTCACCCGAGGGTAGGATTTTGGTCAGTGGGGTGGCACCCGGGGAAAGAAGGCCAAAGTACTTGGCCTCCCCTCGTGGATCTCTGGCTGTGCCCACCACTTGAAGGGTTTCGGGAGGAAACAGAGCCTCCCAATTGAAAGGCAGGTCCAGGACCGCCTGCTGCACGTTTGGGGCCACTCTGGCCTCTCTAAGCCAGGCTGCCCTGCGGAGGGTAACTGCTGACGCCATGGTCCGGGCAGCGGTGTCCACCGCATCGCGAGCGGAGAGGAGGAGGTCCTGGGAGACCGTGTTGCCTTCCTCCAGGAAGGCATCAAAGTTGTCCCTAGTCTCGGGTGGGAGCACGTCCCTGAATCTCCCCAGTGATTCCCAGATATCCAGCAGGTACCTGCTGTTCATGGCTTGGTTGTTAGCCACCCACAATTAAAGGGCTGATGACGAATACACCTTGCAGCCCAGCAGGTGTATTTCCCTATTCTCCCTGGAAGAGGGGAGGGGGTCCATGGGGGGGATCTCCGGCCCCCACTGCCATTTGGATAATGTCCCGAGGGGGGACCGGGTGGCCAGCAAGTGAGGGGTAGTCCAGTTCCGGTACCCTGTACTTCATGCTCGCCGCATCCGAGACTGGTGGGACAGAGCATGGGTGCTGCCACCTGGACTGTGCAAGATCCCATACACTTGGGTGAGGTGGGACTGCTAAGGGCTCCGTGACAGTGAACGCCGGCCCGAACAGTGTATCGAGGGGCAGACTCAGGGGCTCCACCTGCATGCCTAAGTGGGCCATAGCTCGGCGCAGTAAGTTGAAATGTGCCGAGAGGTTCCCCGTAAAGGTCTCCGGTGCTGGAGACAGCATGGCACTGGGGAGTCGGCGGGGAGGGGGTGGAGTTCCCTCGGGGGACTGTTCTTGCACCCGGAAGTGAAAAGGGGACGCTGTTCAGCACCAGGGCCGTTTAGAGCCCCTGGATGGCCCTTCTTCAGGGCTGGAGCCAGGGGATGGGGGTTGGGACTCTCGGCCCTGCGCTGGTGGTGGGGTACCGCTGGCCTCCATAACGGGGGGAGAGGGTGACCATCCCTTTTGGGCCAAGGCCTTGGATGAGAAGGCCGGCTTGCCCCTTCTAACCATGGGTGGGGCGGGGGGGTCGGGAGGAGCAGTAGGGCCTGCGCTGCCTCCATCGCCTCCGGTGTGGCGGGGACAAGGATTTTCCCTGCATGGGCTGTGGGCAAGTCCTCACTGGGAAAGGGAAGGCTGCTTGGGTGGGAGGACTCCCTCTCCGTCGGCACCAGGCTCTGTGGTACCACTGGTGCGGTTAACCAGTGCTGAGGTGGTGTTGGCACCAGTGAGCCCGGGCTATGTCAGGTCATTGGCACTGGAGGTGAGACATCTCGGTGCCAAGGTGAGCCTGGTGCCAGTGGTGCCGGGCTGCTTGGGGGTGACCTTGGTCAGTGCCGAGGTGAGCCCGGTGCCAATGGTGCCTGCCTTGTTGATAGCAACTCCGGTCGGTGCCAGGGAGCTGGGGCGCTGGATCGGCACTGCAGTGCTGATGTCAGCACCGACGTGATGTGGCAGCAGTGGACATCGGTAGCACGGTGCCGCACAGGCGCCGGCACCAAGCTGGACCTCGGGGCCGGGCTCAAACCCGAGGCTTCGGGTGAGGGGTGCTGAGCCTCCTCTGAGGCTAGGGTGCGGCGTTGCTGTTCCCTCTCCTTGATGGTCTGGGGTTTGAAGGAGAGACATATGGAACACACCAAGACCACGTGGCCTGTGCCCAAGCACCTGAGGCACTTCCCGTGGGGGTCATCCCTGGGGAAGGCCTTGCCGCAGGGTTTAAACCCTGGCATGGTTGGAAGCTTTGGTCCAGCAACGGAAGGTTCCTGGAGTAGAACTAGTTCCACAACAGATTCTCCCAGTTGGCAAAGCTGATCTCATGGGACAGGCCGCTTGCAACAGCAAGGAGCGAACATTCCAGATCCGACACACAAGGCGGAAGAAATGAAACTGAGGAGGGGGCGGGGAGGTGGTCGTATATATAGTCGTGAATGGCATGAGGGGCGGTGGCCGCCTCCCCTCTTCTGACAGGCTAGAACAAAAGTTTTTTCCGGCCAATCCGGTGTTCCGGCACGGAGACACCTAATACTAAATGCATCCGAGCAGTGCTCGAAGAAGAACTCACTCTGGGCTCTCTCCTTCTCACACCTAAGCACCTGCAATTAACATGCCACAGGCCAAACTATTCTAGTGCAACCCGAATGCCTTCAAGTGTAAATGAAATTGCAAATGAGTTCACCATTCCCTGAAGCAGGCATATGCCAGAGTTGATCCCTTCTCTCGCTTCCAGACAGATCTTATTTACGTCATTAGATGAAGGAGATCAGACCTGAATACAGTAGAACAATGGTTTTCAAACTGTTTTTCTCAGGATCCTGTTGAAAAAAATCATTTATGCCCATGACCCAGCAATTACATCCCTGAGCAATGCAATCCAGTCTTTTGGCAGTGGCAGCAGGGAGTACTGTGACCCACTGACTGAGAGTCTGCGACCCAGTACTGGGTCCCAACCCTAAGTTAGAAAACCACTGCAGTAGAGTGCTTCTCTATGGAGTGAGATGATGCCATGCTTACACAGTCACTTTACCGAGCAGAACTACACTGTAAGCAACTAATAATTATACTATATCCTGCTGTGCATGCTACATGAGTGCTACTATCAGGCAGGGTGACTACCACTTGTTTGTATAAACTGCACCCCCTTTCAGTGGCTGCTTTTGGGGTAGGCAAAGCAGGCTGCCGCCTAGGGTCCCAAGCAATAAGGGGCACTGTCTTCAATTTGGTAGACAGAAATGAAAACATAGAAAAATATAGAAATTTTTCCCATCTAGCAGAGCTAGTAGGGCTGGAAGCCTAAGCACTTTTCACTCTTGGCTCATCAAGGCAAGCTATCATTAGGATCTGTGCTTCATCTGAAATGCAGATTTCACCATTCTCTGCCCATCACCTTCACATTGACATGCTAAAAAAGTGGGAGCAAGCAATAAACAGCACAACAGCAGGAACTTTTCCAGTGGCCTCAGCTTTTAATTCCTCCGTGTGGCCGTTTATTTTGCCGTTTTTTAATTTTGTGAAATACTGTCTTTTCCTTTTCTTTTTTACCTGTTCTTTTGCCTTTTCCTTTGACTTTGGGACAATTTTTACTTTGGCTTTTTTTAGCTCAGGTTACCAGGTAGGTCCATATAGGCTGCTACATCTAAATACAGTGCTTCCCTTAGGCAATCATTACACCTGTGCATGATGTCTGTGCTGTATGTCTTTCTTTTGCTAAGTAATTTTCTTCTTCGAGCGCTGCTCAGATGCATTCAGTAATAGGTGTTTCCATGCTGGAGCACCAGACTGGTCGAATAATTTTTGTCCCAGCGTGTCAGGAGAGGGTAGGCAGCCTCTGCCCCTCACGCCACCCCATGGCTATATATACGGCCGCCTCCCGACCCCTCCTCAGTTTCATTTCTTCCACGTCGATCTGGAACATCCGCTCCTTGCTAATGCAAGCAGACTGTGCTCCTCCTTTGAGCTTTTCACCCGACTGGGAGCACCTCTTCGTGGACATAGTTCCATCACAGGAGACTTCCACCATCGGACCGGAACATCATCGAACATGCCAGGGTTTAAATCCTGCTCCGAGTGCGGCAAGGCCTTCCACCGGATGATCCCCAGGGGAAGTGCCTCCGGTGCCTAGGCAAAGACCACCTGGTCTCAGCCTGTTCCCTATGTCTCTCCTTTAAACTTCGGACCATCAAGGAGAGGGAACAACAGCACCGTGCCTTAGCCTCTGAGCAGGCTCGGCACGCTTCACCCAAGGCTTTGGGTTCCTGTCTGGCGCCGAGACCCACCTCAGCACCAGAGCCCACACAGCATTGTACCACCAGTAGCCACCACTGCACAACCTCAGTGCTGACTCTGGCACCTCAGCGCCAACCCAGCACCTTGGCACTGCTCGAGGTCACCCCCAGCACCCTGGCACAGTCCGGTACCGCCGGTACCTGGATCACCCTGGCAGCACAGCTAAGTACCGCTGGTACCCATATCACCCTGGCGCCGTTCGCCGGCATCTCTGGCGCTGTTGGCCCAGTACAGCCCAGCATTGCCGGTGCTGAGTTCACTCCGGCACCAACCGCAGTTACCCTCGGCACTGCAGACTCGGTACAGCCTGGTACCACGGGATCGGGAGCCCTCCCAGCCAGGCAGCCCCCCTTCCTTAGGCGAGGACTTGCCACGGGGCCACTTGGAGTCGCTCCTCATGCCGTCAACCCCTGAAGTGGTAGAGGCCGCTCAAGCCCTCCTCCTGCTTCCCACACCACCTGCCCCAATCCCAGCCAGAAGGGGCAAACCAGCCTTTATGTCCAAGGCCTGGGTCCATCGTGGGCATCACTCTCCCTCGCCATACAGCCCTCCGTCGTCTACTCCATCATCTACTCCATTGGGCCCCAGTACTGTAGGGCCATCCCCATGGCAACATATCACCTTGCCATCACTGGTACCGCCCCTGGAGTCTTGCTCTCCTTCCCCCACTTCCAGCCCAGAGGAAGGGCCATCAAGGGGCTCCATGCAACCTCGGCACCGCACTTCAGCACCATCGCCGTTCTGTTTCCGCCCACAGGAATGGTCCCCCTGGGAGACTCCCTCCCCATCATGGTGAACTCCCGGTACCGCCCTGTCCCTGGCACCGGTTCCTATACAGGGAATCTGTCGACGCACTTTGACTTGTTGCGCTGCGCTACAGCCCATCTAGGCATGGAGGTACAGCCCTCGGGTCCCCCTCCAGATACCCTTTTGGGCCAGCCTTTGCCTCGGCAAAACCCCTGACAGTCCCACTTCATCCAAGTGTCTGGGACCTCACGTCTTCCCAGTGGCAGAGGCCAAGCTCTACTGCCCCAGTTTTGGACACAGTGAGCATTAAATACCAGGACCCCGAATTGGACTTCCCTTCCCTTGCTGATCACCCAGTCTCCCTGAGGGATGTGGTGCAAATGACGCTAAGCCCGGGGGAGCCCCCCTAGCAAACCCCTCCCATCTTCCAGAGAAGCCAGGGAACTGGACCTCTTGGGCCGTAAGGTCTACTCCTCCTTGACTTTCAATCTATGGGTGGCAAACAACCAAGCCATAACCAGGAGATACTTGCTGGATGCATGGAATCGGTCATGAAATTCTGACGTTTGCTCCCACCAGAGGCCAGAGAGGAGTATGATGCCTTTCTAGAGGAAGGTAACAATCTCCCAAGACCTCCTCCTTGGCCCATGACGTGGTGGATACAGCCACCCGCACTATGGCCTGGTGGTAACTATCCACCGAGTAGCCTGGCTCAGGGAGGCTAGAGTGCCCCCCTAATGCACAGCAGGTGGTCCTTGACCTCCCTTTCAGAGGGGATGCCCTGTTCCCTCCAGAAACCCTATCCATGGTGGCCACTGCTCAGGACCCCAGGGGAGAGGCCAAGTACGTTGGCCTCCTCCCTCCCAGATCCGCCTCTCCCATGTAGACCTCTTGTTGTGACATCCCCTCCCCTCCAATTCCCACTCATCTATATCATCATGGGAATACAGGCAAAGGTTTCTCCTTTCACTGCTATCACCCCATTGCTAGGGTGCTGAGACCTCTTCCTCTCTCCCACCTGTATGGAAGGTGCCACCCTATTCTTGAGACATCCGGGATGCGATAGATTTCAGTGCATCATTGCAGTGGACAGTTGACACCCTCTCCTTCCCTTTGTGGGGGGGAACAGGTTTCATCAGGACCAGCTTTCCTCTTGTGCTACTGCAACCACGGGTGTACTAATTCTGGCTGTGTACCCTCCCCGACCTTGGGCAGACGCGGGCCATGCCAGTCAAATCCCTCTCCACCGTCGGTACATCTGTACCAAGGTCCACTCCTAGGCATCCTTGGCAGCTGCTACTTCGGGCACCCAGGGGGGATCCGCCCCCCCCCTTTTTTCTCAGGTACCCCTCAAACAACAACCCCTGCGCTGGTTTGTGACAGGATGGGTCTTGCCAAGGATGAGAAGTGCATCTTGTAGTAGCCCCAGCTACAGCTGCAGAGGCTCCAACACGTGCAGACACAGCGTTCATCGGGACGCAGAACTGCTCCTGTTTACCCAAATGCCCTACCTCAGGTAGGCCCCACTCTCATGCCTGGGTGGGGGGGGGACACCCTCCCCTCGCTAGCATACTGTCAGCACGCCAAGTAGACCAGCTCTGCTGGGGCTCTTGACACCTCGGCTCGACGAGAAACTCCACTACCCTACTCGTCAAGCGGGACATGTTTGCATCATCATGGCGGTCCTTAGCCTCCAGGGAAGGCCAAAGCAGAGCGGTCCAACCCCTGCCACGCTATAGCCCCCTTCTTCACAGAAGCTGAGGCCCTGTAACAGCCCCTTCCCTTGCAGGCAACCTCAGTTGTTATCAGGACACCTTATCCTGGGATTCCTTGTCCTAGGCCCACCCTACCAGAAGCGGTGGCCAGCCTTCCTCATACCTTCCCCTTCCTCCCCCCCTTCACTCACAAAGCAGAGACCTAGTGTACCTGACTTGGAACCTTCAAGATAAGGGAACTTATAGGGACGCTGCCAATGTCGCTTTTCCCATGGCAGGAGAGCAGCAGTGGGATACCTTATCTTGTGCTTCCTACATCAGCCCCCGCTTTCGCGGCATCAGTCCCCCATCATAGCCAGGCGAAAGGCTGCACTCCGGGCACGGAAGCTCCTCCACCGAGTTGCTTGTAACTGCCCTCCCTAGCCT
The DNA here is from genome assembly GCA_007922195.1 of Podocnemis expansa. NCBI lineage: Eukaryota > Metazoa > Chordata > Testudines > Podocnemididae > Podocnemis > Podocnemis expansa. Next base: position 10,588,695 of record ML682025.1, read on the forward strand.
CCCTGCCTTTCAGACACACGTACCTTGACAGAGGGCACTGCTCCTTGGGTGCACGTCGACCCGCTATACCTGCTTGGGGATCTGCAGTTCAACCATGGGGTCACCTCCATGTGATGTTGGTGTTGACATTATGAGGACGGTTGTTTCCTTCACCTCCTTGAGGGACCAGATTATATATGTGTGCTTATATATATATGTAATAGATAGAGGGAAACAGATCAGAATTCCTGTTTTCCAAAGTACTCAGCAATTCAGAGGCTTGTATCCCCCACAAGGAATGCCATCCGGTCACCTGGTTGGACATAACCCTCCGCACTGGGTTCTCTAAACCCAAGGTACCTCTGTGATACCGTGGTTGATACTCTACGGGCAGCTTCACTTCCTGGGTGGTTGGAAGGTGATCTTTCCTTCCCCTGGCAACCATATTTTTGGGGGTAGCTCTGCCTCAACATGTCTTTTCCCCTGGTGCTCACATACACACAACATAGCTGCGGCAATATCCTTCTTCGGTGGTGCCCTAGGCACACAAGACCATATCCCTAATACAGCACCTCGTAGTTGGCATTGTTCCCCGCCTCTCCTTCTCCCTTTCTCGTACAGTCCTCATGTTGCTGGAATCTCACAGGATTACAGACCGAAAGCAGGCTCTTTCCACAAGTTCTCATGCTACCAAGGCTCTTATAGGTACCAAACCATCAGCACCGGCCCAGGCCATTATGCTGCCTCATGGGTGCTAGTGTCCTGGAGTACCACTCCAGCGAGAAACCTGGATTCCGGTACCATACTCGGCTGGAAGCATGCACTTTGCATACTAACTTGAGATCCTATAGCTGGCATGGCCTGTGCCTCCCACCGCACCACTTTTGGCTTTGGCCTTCAGTGTTCTGGCTTGAAGTGTCTTGCTCAGACCCCTCTCGACTGATCTCGGGGGGGTCCCCTTTCCCCAATGCAACTACGTGATTTCACTCCTACTCTCATCAACCAGGCCCCGCTATGGCTGGTTGTGGTCAGTCCAAGGGGATACGGTTCCTCCCACTTGCAGCTACCTGCGTAGTCTGCAGCTGCCCTGGCTAGACCGTGGCTCTTTGGATCCCGCTTCGGGCCTTGATGTGCTCAGTCCATGGGATAATCTACATCCCTTCCATGGTTTCCTGTGCAGGCCCTAGTCATTATGGCTAACCCCACACCCATGGCCTCCAGCATTTTCCCTATGAGCTCACGCTGTAAGGCCCTATGGCCAGACACTTATCTTCTGGTCTTCGTACGTTGTGCTATACCACTTAGTTGGAGCATCCAAACACAACCCTCTATGTTTTCATGTTGTGTTCTTCATCCTCGCTACGGTGACCTTGGTCAGTCCTGCCCACACTCATATGTCCCAGAGGGTTCGGCCCTGCCCCTGACTTTGGGTTGGCCCTCAGTTGTCGATTCTTTGGTGCCACACCAAGAGCTTAGTTCATCTCTTGGCTCTGGTTACAATCTTGCTTGCTGAGCTTCTTCCCATCTGGGGTGTTTTTGCTGTGCTGAAGGCGGAAGACCCAACTCCACCTGCCATCCATCAGCATGGCTAGTAGTCACCTATTACTGAATACATCCAAGCAGCACTCAAAGAAGAACGGTGGGTTACCCACCAATAACCGTCCTTCTTCGAGATGGGCTGCTTGGATCCATTCAGGTCCCTTCCCTCCATCCCTGCATCTGGAGTTGGCGACTCTGAGGAACTGAGGAGGGGTCAGGAGCTGGCCGTATATATAGCCACGGGGTGGCGCAAGGGGCGGAGGCTGCCTACCCTCTCCTGATAGGCTGGAACAAAAGTTTTCCTACCAATCCGGCGCTCCGGCACAGAGACACCTATTACTGAATGGATCCGAGCAGCCCATCTCGAAGAAGGATGGTTACTGGTGGGTAACCCACCATTTTAGCTTCTTTTGTGCTTACTATTTAATATTTTTGAGGGGGCCAGAGTCTTATAAACTTGAGTACTTCAGAGAATTTCATTGAAATTTGGTGTTTTTCATTTATAGCTACACACTAGAAACCTCCTTTTCACTTATTTTTATTTATTATAATTATTTGTATTAAATGTCTCTAGTGCACATAAACCCAAGCCTATATGAAAAATTTGTAAGATTTAACTGCCAAAATTTTAAATGTGGTATTTTAGTTATTTTTGAGCCATCATTAATGTTACCATTTATTATTTATTAATTAATGCTCATACTTTCTTAAAAAAAATTTAAATGATCACTTTAACTTTGTAGTTCAGCATTAGCTGATTTATGTTAAGTGAAAGATGATCAACTTACAAGCTTCATGATGGGAAGATCTTTAAAAATACATACTCAAGAATAATTTATGAGTTCCAGAGGGATAATCATGTTAGTTTGGTTCAGCAAAACAAACAAGGAGTTCTGGGAGGTGATATGGGGCAGTTAAGGGTGCAGGGGGGACTGGGACCGCAAGGAAGGTATCAGTGGGGGCCAATAGTGGGCCCTTTAGGGGGTCCCACAATGGGCCTTCACCTAGGGCCCCCAATTGCCTAAGGCCGCTTCTGCCCCATTTTCTGAGGCCTTGCCTCTGCTCTCCCTCCCCAAGGGAATTACTACATTGGCTGGCAATTTACTTTTCTCAGTTACAAAATCCAGGTGATTAGAATGTCTATATCTAAATTATACAAGTCTTTAAACCAGTGAATGAGATTTAGGAAGTTCACCTGATTCTCCTCGCACTGACTCAGTGGCATACCAAGAGACTCCAGTACTTGGGGGTGAAGCCTACATTTGAGGTCTCCCACCTCACACTCCACTACGCAGGACAGGAAGTCTCCTGGCACTGTCCCAAAAAGAGAGGGTCTGTATCTGCAGAGGGGATGGGGCTTAAACACAGGTTTGGCTCTACTCCTGCTCTTAGCCAGTGGGTGATGCCCAACGCTCCTCCTGCAGCCTGGCCCTGCCTCTGATACGGTAGCCTTACCACCAGCCTGGAGGAAGGGCTGTGATGACCATTCACAATGCCCCGGGGAAGTGCTGGACCAGGGCACGCAACACTCCTCTCCCACCAAAACATGCTTACCTGATGCTTCAGCCCACAAGCTGGTGCCACAGTGCAGTCTCTCCTTCCCCTCTTAGAGGTTCTAAAGGACAGCCCCAGCACCCCCTCCAGCCCCTACCTCCAACCATTTGTGAAGGGTTGGTCTGTTTAGCCAGGCACGCACACCATACCCACGCTCAGACTTACCCATGCTCCCTCTTTTCCTCCATGTTCTTGAAGGGGGCACTGATCCGATGCCACCTGGAAGCAGTGTCCTCTGTCACATCCATCACACTCAGTACACCACTGCACTGACACCAGTTTTCATGGGGTAAATAGAATAGACTGAGGGCCCAGCAAGTCTATTCTAGTCTAGGGTTTGTGCACTGGGAAGAAATTCATACTCTGTCAACTGAAGATGCTTTACTCTCCTGGTCTGCTTTTCTGCTTGTAAACCATGAGGGTAATGATCATTTACACCCATAGATGTAGCATTGTTTGATCTGTGGAGTATTGGATTGATTTACCAGAGACATTCCCCTGGCAACAGATGGAAATTTGAACTGAGGCCACTTTGAAGTTCAGCTTGACTCACAGACATCTAAACTTGCTCCTGCCTAGTGGAGTATAACCTTTTAAACAGATTCCATAAAGGCTTTCACAGTTCAGCAACCTCCTCACTTCTGCTCTGAAACTGACTCTTTTCTGCATGTATAATGATCTTTTAACCACAGTAACTACTTTTTTTCCATTTCATTAATGCATCTCAGATTTTGTTAATAAGGATTGGTTGTAAGCATGTATTTGGGTGAGATCTACTCACCTGGCCAATGAATATTTCAATGTGTTTCATCTTTTGGGAATGGTAGATCTTCAAGTATGGTGAATAAGGTTTTCAGTAATGTCATTGTACTAGACTTGGCTGTGGATTCCATACAGGAGATTACATCTTGGCTTCTTGGTAACCATTATGGTAATACAGAAGCTGTTGTGTTATGGCTTGGCAAATTTATGTACAGAATAAACCACCAGTTTGGGGGATTGTCTGTAGTTTGCCCTGGGCAAATGTTCTCAGTGTGGCCTCTCCTTTATCACAGTGACACCAGAATAATGCCAATATACAACCTTGATCTGCTCCAGGAGATGCTTTTTATTCCTCCTGCATTACTCATGGTGACTATTGGAACAATCACTTCCCATTGATCCTGATACTGCTGTTCTGTTTGGAAAAATCTGCTGGTACCTTGCGTACCTGTTGTTCAGGAACCTTCATCCAAATAAGTTTTAACTGGTTATTAACCCCCATATCTGTCTAGGCCCTCCCAACCCTCTCTGTCCCTGCCAGCAAGTAAGAAAGCAGCAACAAACTAACACTAACAAAAGAGGATGTGTTTAAATCAGGGGTCTCAAACACACGGCCCGCAGGCTGCATGAGGCCCCTAAAGCTGTTTCCTGTGGCCCGCAATGACACAATCACTACCGATATTTGCAATCTCGTTGCATGGAAAGGTTTCAGTGGTGTGGCCCTCAGGCTACTGTACTAATCCTAATGTGGCTCTCTGCTAGTCCTCATGTGGCCTTTGTGGTTATTTGAGTTTGAGACCCCTGGCTTAAATGTTCTCCATGTAACCCTAATGAGGGTAGAGGCAATAATACAGGCTGGTACTTTCCTCAACCCAAGCTTGACAGGCAGTGTGTAAGCTGGTGGTAGGGCCAGCCAGCCAGGAGGGGTTAATGGCCCTTTGCCTGGGTCTGTTTCTGAGTAATGCCACACCCCCAAGCAATCCTGCCTCGGAAAGTCACAGCTGTCAAATGGGGAAAATCGGCAACTTGCAGCTCATGCCTTCACCTGCCCCAGGCAGGGCATTGCAAGGTAGGGCTGGCAAGGAATCCACAGCTCCCCTCTAGCCATCATGCAGGGCCAGGCTGGCAATTTCTAGCTGAGGCCCTCAGTCAGGCAGTCCCTGGCCCCAGGCAGGGCAAACAAACACTATATGGCCTTTGTGGCTGCAGGCCAGTAGGAGGCAAGCACCCCAGAGGTGGTTGGGAAAGGGGACATACACCCACCTGACTCCAACACATCCCAGCCCAGCATTCTGCCACTGAGTCAGTGAAGCTACAGTCACAATGCAATAACATTAGCTTAGGAGCAAATCCAGCCAGACCTCAGTCAGCTGCCTCTGGGCTACATCCCCAACCCTGAACCCAGGTACCTGCAAGCAAGGGTCATTCTCAGCTTCCCTAGGACAGATGACTGGCAGGAGCCCCTCCAGTCCTTCTCCATCAGTCAGCAGCAGGTCCAGGACCAACTCAAGGGGGTCAGCAGATGGCAACTCCTCTAGGTCACAGCGCCCCAGTGGTTCTTCTGATTCATAGGACCCAAGCAACTCCAGCAGGCACCAGGCAGCTACTCTAGATCATGGCTGGGCTTGGGTAGTCCTTCCCAGCCAGCAGCCCCCAACAGCCCTTCTCAATCACTAGAGCCCAGTAGCCCTGGTAAGCCCTGAAGATGGCTATGTCTATACTACAGGGCTTTGTTAAGTCGATTTAATAAAGTCTACTTAAAGTTGACTTTATTAAGTCAAATTAGTAAATCCACACTTCTCTTAAGTCAACTTAACAAAATTGATTTAAGAAAGGTCCTAATAAAAAATGTGTTTGCTTAAGTCAACTTTACTAAGTTGACTTAAGCAGGCACATGTTATTACATAGGGCTTCTTAAGTCAACTTAGACAACCACGTTGGATTAAGTTGACTCAAAGAGTAAGAATTATTAAGTCGACTTAAGGAAGCCCTTAAGTCGACTTAATAAATGCCAAATATGGCCAGGGCTTTGCTTAAGTCTCGTCAAGTCAACTTAAGCCCCTAGTGTAGACATACCTGATGAGAGCTGGGCCTGGCTCAGCCCACAATCCAGTAAAAGAGATATCCTTCTTCTACACAGCTACCCCCACTAACAACTGAGCTGTTAGGCTGGCCTTTTATACTTCCCCTTCCAGTCTTGGCCCCACCTCTCTACTGCTGCCTCTGTGTCCTGCAGTTCCCACAAACATCCAGCTGGGGGTCCTGGCCCTTCCTCTGAGCTATGCTTTGAGGAAAAGCACAGCTCCTTGCTACACAGTGTAACTAAACCATGAAAGCACCAACCTGATGGACATCAAAGTACTGCTGTTAACAGCAATTGAGGGCTGCAGTGTCACCAGCTAATGTGGAAAAAATTCACCTCACCATCACCTTTGTGTGGACCCAGAACACTAGTAGTGATTGTGCTTTCCTTGTGGCTGACAGAGAGAAGGCAACTTGCTGACACACAAATGGAAATGGTGCTAGTTGGAAGGGACTGTCAAGAGGAATGGGTAGGAGTTATGGGCCTTCTGCCTGTGCTTGCTTTGGGGTGGGCGGGTTGTAGTCTGCCTTTGACCAGCAGGTGGTTCACGCAGCCTTCTCTTTCCTGTGCTCTTAGGAAAAAGTGGTTATCAGTGAGACAATTCCCACCAAACAGCAGAGCCATAACGCTCTGTTTCAGCGCCCGGGGCACGTGCTGATTGGAATGCGCCCCTGCAATTAGGAGCACTTGGGGCCAACAGCGCAAAACACTCCCTTTAATACAGCGGCTCTATTGAGCCGCTCCAGGGTGCCCAAGGCAAAGCCCTGTTCACCCCGCCATAGTTACAGCCCTGCCTCCCACTTCACCTGTTGCTTTTACAGACCTCCAGGCTCCTCTCTTCATTCAAGAACCGGAGATCAAGGTGGAGTCAGCAGCCTGTGATCAGCCAGTCTGAAACACGCCACCACCAAGTGCTGTTGGGGATCCAGGTACACTTGGGGAATGAGTGGTCTAGTACCCAATGGGCTGAGAGATCATCTCTTCCTCTGTCTTTTTCTGGGGATGAAGCTCTGCTGGGTTGGCTTTGCTACCCATTCTTGAGGGTCATCATGCAGGATGAGCCACAAGCCACACTTAGTGAAGGGCCCAAAGCTGTGAAATGATTGTCTTCCAGTAGCCTACCAGAGCCCATGCTGAGTGAGCACAGAGAAAGGAACAGCTGTTTAAAAGGCTTTCAAGCAGCCTGCATGGCAGAACCACAGTTAGGGCTTTCAAATGGCAAGTGTCTATCTGATGGACTCACTCTCCTGTTCTGATGTATTTAAGAGCCCAGAAGCAACAGCAAACAAATGCATAAATAAAAAGCAATGATCTCATCCTGCCCTGCGTTGGAGGAGGACGTTCCCATGCACATAGCCAACAATAGGTTCAGGCTACTTTTCAGAGAAGAGACGAAGCTGCTAGCAGTGAATTCTATCACTAGTCTCCTGTCTGTTCCCCAACACTGTGAGAGAGGAACTTAAATTTAAAGCAGGAATTTAAGGGAGGAAAAGTTTAGAACAATGTAGATGGGGGTGGGATGGAGATAGCAGAGAAGGAGGAAATCCTAAATTACAGTAATTACAGTGCTGGGGAGTTTGGAAGGCTTGACAAGGTGCTAACGCCAAACTGCTCAAAAATTCGCTCATGTACTGGCAGGAGAATGGCGCTAACTGAAGGCAGCAGCACTGGAGGATACCCCTACAAAAACAGCTTGGTAGTTGCCCAACAAATAACATGACAGAAGGCAAAATTTGCAGGTCAGAGCCACGGTCACTAGCAGGGGCAATGTGCTGGAAGAAAGAGACGGTTTGCACTAACTTGATTCTCCCTCCCTGCTTTTATCATTTCCCTTGCCTTCAGCATTGACAGCTGGGGGATGACAACCCCCAGCCGTGGGTGTAGTTCCAGTTTGGTTTTCTATGCTTGGCACCTTTAAATAGTAGAGGGCCTGAATCTCTACCCAGTAATATCAGTTCTGTGCCAGTGTAAACCAATGAGAGAAAACTCAGGCTGATCAAGTCTGCCTGTGGGAGGGGTTGAAAGATGGAGACGTGGGCCCATCTCTTCTACTGTAACATCCACTCACTTCAGTGAAAGGAAAGGATGTACAGTGAAGGGAAGAGAATTCAAAGTGGTTCTTTGCCTTCATCTACAATAAATTAGATTGAGGGTGCATGTTCTGCTTTTTCCAGGCTCCTAGCAGAAGTATGGTTAGGGCACTGACTTGGTGCTCTGGAAAATTAGGCTCAGTTTCCCCGTCTGCCACACGCTTGGGTCTAGAGCTCCAATGGAGACTTGGACTCAACATTACAGAGCCTCACTTTAGGCAATCTAGTAGAAGCCACAGCCCAAGGCTCCCTCTACAATATGTATGAGGGGAGTTAGGCACCTAAGAAGTGGCTCCACAAAAGCTGGCGGAGCATGTGTTGCTGCCTAAACCAGCGAATAGAAAAATGCCACTGAGTGGAAAAGGTCTACAGTATCTGTGCTCTGTGTTTGCAGCTGTGACACATTTTGTGGAGTTAGGGGCCAGTGCCTGTTCTTGAAAGAACTGAGGTAGTGACAAAAGAGCAGGTTGGACAGCTCTCTCCTAGTATGGAGATTCGATTACTCTCTCACCAGAGGTGGGAGAGCTAGGCTCAAATCCTTGCTGCTGGCTTTGGAACAGAGATTTGAATTTACTTTTCAGGAGAGTGCAGCAACCACTGGGCTGTTCAGGTTGGGGGCTCCTGCCATCTCACCTCTTGGAACTATTCCATTTTGTATAAGTAATGATGTCCCTGGGGTAGAGACAGCATGAGACAGCTTCTGTAACCAACTGTTTAGGGCACTCACACCTGCAAGCAAGGAGACCCTGTTTCAATAACTTTTTAATTATTTATACAGAGTGGAACAGCCTTAACAGGATATACAGAGTGGCAGCCCCTCAGAATATCCCATAGCCCAGTGGTTAGGGCATTCCAGTGTCATATGGAGGGGGAGGGCTGTACAGCAGTCACTCCACAGAGCCTCCTGCAGTCCCAGCCCCCTGTCGCACCCCCCTAGGTGCCTCATACACACGTACACATACCCCCTCCCTGGGGCAGATGGGAGATGGTGACATCTGGTGGGAGCCAGGGGCCCCTCCTGCCCTGCACAGGTGGTGAGAGCCTGCAAATGCAGTCTTAGCCCCCCGGCACTGCAGACCCATGCTACTCCACTAGGGAATTCACTTAAGAGGATCTGAAACCGGCATTTCCCACATAGCAGGTGAGTGCTTCAGCCCCTGGGGCAAAGTTCATTAGAAGGGAGCTGCTGCTGTCATCTCCTCCAGTGGTATTTTGTGCAGGACATAATCAGTTAGGTGACCTCTGACAGCATGTATCAGATCAAGGAAGATAGGCAGGGTAGTGCTTCATTGAATGATCCCATGGGAGCTTACCTGTGAGATTGGCTCGCTCCAGGAACCAAGAATTAGGCAAACATGCAATATGTTCATTTGCAGAAACTCTTCAGATTAGGTGGCAGCTGGGCATTGGGGTCTGAGGAACTACATTTTGGACTTAAGACACCTAAATCCTTTTGTAGACTTAGCCCTTCTTGTGGAGCGCTGTATGAGTCATTTAAATCCAGAGCCTCAAAAGGTCATTAGACACTTAATTCCCATTGGTTTCAATCAATGGTAGGAGCCCATGTAACTCTGAGTTCAAGTCTAGTCTCTCTGCCTTCGTTCCCCATCTGTATAATGGGAATAATAGTGCTGCCTGCCTCAGAGGGGTGTGTGAGGAGGAATACACTGAAGTTTGTGAAGTGCTCAAATATCGTGGGAATGGAGAGCACTTAACTGCCATAGAATGATTCTCCACAGCCTTGCAAAAATCCTGAGTTGTAGCATTTCATACCCCTGAATGATTACATGAGGAGCAAGGCAAGGGGAACTCGGCTGCTTCTAGTTTCACATACACTAGTAAAAATACGGAGTTACCTCACTGAATTCAATGCAGTTTTGTTGATCCAAGATCAAAATTAGGCCCACAATCTTCCATGCTGAAGCATTAAGCCTAAAGACTCCAAACTACTGCTTAATTTCTGGTATTTGGGGTATTTTCTTTAGCATTCTTGTCAAGTGATACAATAATTAAGCTTGCACTTAGTTTGATACATTAGAAACATTTAAGTTTATAAATAAAGTGCTAAGTTCACAACCATGACTGCTTTGTTTCAGGGAAATGCCATCCATGGAGAATGTTTTACCCAACATAGGCCCCAGCCCATCCAAACAAGGTGGGTGGTCCAGCAGGTAAGATGCTGGCCCAGAACACGACCAGAAGTTACTCCCAGATTGCAAAATATGTTAACTGCAGCACTTCGGTGGCTCCACTCCCCCCTGCACGTTGATAAGGTTCATAATGATAGCAGATGTCACATCCCTCCTTCAAACAGGGATCTGTACTAAATAGTGACAACCTCAAGGGATGCAAGAACACTAAAAATAGAGCATTAAATATAATCTAGAGACGTGCGCATTGCCATATCTTTTCTTCCTCCTTCAGACACTCCGGTAGGGACTTTTCAAGAAGATCACATGAGCATTCTTACCCTAAAAAGTTGAGCAGTGAGTAAGAAATCTCAGGTGAGTTATTATAATAACCACAGGGACCTGGGGAAATAACACCCAATTATTGGTGCCAGTTTATTAAGTTTTCATTAAAAAGTGTCCTGATCCCAATTGATGAGATAATCCTCCACCCCAAGAGGACGACAGGCTGGCAGGGAGCTTTTGTTCTTCAATCACTGCTTTCCATATTGTGTTACCATATTTCTCAGCTATTGATTCAAGACAAAGTGACAGCCTTTGTGCTGAATTCTGTCAGGTTCTGTCCCAACAGAAGAGTTCTCTTTATAAAAAAAAATAGATATCTAAGTTTAGTGCTTAAGAAGGGTACTAGAATAAAAGTCATTAGAAGCGGAGAACTGAACCATCAGCCCCTAGGATGCCAATTAGACCTCTCTAATAAGAACTGAACTGAGACCAGGGGTTAAAATAGGAGGGAACGTCGTTCTGGAGCCCCCTATTTTTAGGGAGCCAGCGTTCCAGGCCCCCTAAAAATAGGGAATGCCCTAGAACGCTGTGTTCCAGGGCCCCCCAAAATAGGGGGTTGCACCAGGATGCTGTGTTCTGGGGCCCCCTAAAAAGAGAAGGGTGCGCCAGAACACAGTGTTCCAGGGCGTTCCCCCGAGGCCAGTAGAAGGGAGGGGCTGCAGCCTGGGGCCAGGCCCCAGCCTCCAGCCTGAGCTTCTGCTTGCCTGCTGGCTGGCCGGCCAGTGCCGTGGTCTCCTGCCCCCTGCCCAGCTCTTCAGCCAGGTAAGGGGGTTGGGGCAGTTAGGCAGCTGGCAGGGAGGGGTCATGGGGAGGAGGGAGAAGAGGTGGGGATGATGGGTTGGGGAGGGCTTGGGGGGCTGAAGGGGGTGGCATGAAGATGGGAATCTGGGGGTGGTGTGTCAGGAGGGCTGGAATGAGGGCAGGGAGCTTAGGGAGTGGGGATTGGGGCTGAGAAGGACATGGGGAAAGGTGTCTGATGGGGGTGTTTTGGGGGCAGTAACTTGGGTGGGAGCTGGTGTTTGGGGGGGCGGGAGCTGGCGTTTGGGGGGGCAGGAGCTGGGGTGCCGGGGGGGCAGACATGCAGGAGGGGGGCCTCACCCATGCGGGATGGGGGCCTGCCCGATTAAGAGGGTTCCAGGACCCACCAAATTATACTTTAACCCCTGACTGAGACTGACCCAATCAATCCACAAAGGGCACTGAAGAGCTATAAACTGGAAACTGTATCCACCAGGCCTGGAACCAGACTAGTGAGTTAGAACAGAAAGGATGTACTCCTGACTTTTTCCTTCTTATGTGCTAGGCTGGCTCTTTGTGAACTGGGTGCAAAAAGCTAATGTTCCCATAGGTAACATTTCATGGCTGTTTTGCATGCCTGTAAAGTGACAGCACAAAGTTTAAGAAGCGGAGGCCCTGCCTATCCAGTACCTGGCTATGGTATTACCATTACCTGAATTTTTCTAGTGTTCACAAATATTCAACATGGTCTTTTGATTTTCTTCAGTCTTCCCAGGCATAAATGTAATACACTGCACTTTTATAGTATCTTTTCACTGAGCAATATCAAGCCACTTTACAAATGGGCTATAGCCTCCCACTACGAAGATGGCAAAATTATCCTTAGTTTACCAATGGAAAGACCACGTAACAAAGGTAGGATCCATGAAGGCACTTAGGTGCCTAAACCCTAAATTTAGGTGTCCAAATCCAGTTTTAGCTTTACTGTGATCCACACTGTTCCACTGAACCCTGCAGGCACCTGGCCTCACTCAACACACAACTTTTTCAGAGTCAACGCTGGTCAGGAGTCTGTGATTCTGCCAGCAAGCACTGGTCCCTCTAAGCTGTGCATGTGTGCATGCACACAGGTTGTGAAACCCGCACACACAACAAAATAAAGCACACATAAAAAAAATTCAACAGTGCTAATGTTAGGGCACACAAAAATATTTTTTGCACACACTAAAATATTTTTTGCACACACAGCCTATGAAAAATTAGAGGGAACATTGCCAGTGAGCATCTGCACTGTTTCCTCCTTCTGCATACCTGGATGCCTACCTCACACCTAGGCCCGAGAGCCATTCACAATGCACAACACAGGCATCCAGCTTCCTAGGCCATAGGCAAGGCTCAATCCAGTAAGCATGCTCAGATGGCACCTACTGACCAGATCCTATCCAAAATCTGCCTGATGGAGGAGCAGCAGCTCATCTTACCACTCAGAACCCACTAGTCAGAGCCCTCACGTGGGATGTGGAAGAGAGATACAATTCCTCCCTCTCTGCCAGCTGGAGAGAACGGAGACCCCTCTTCAAATCCTGCCTCACAGGAGAGTGCTGTAATCACTGAGCTATGGGATAATCTGATGAGAGGATCCTTCAGTCTCTCCTGTTGAAGCTGTTGTGCTCTGGCTAAATTATGAAAGAGTAAGCAGAGTGGGGGACCAGTCCTGGAATCTCCCACCTCCCAAACCACTGCACACCAGTCATTCCCAATCACTCCCTCTGGTCCAGTGACAGTTCTACTGGGGATAAATGCTTAGTCACTTGACCAGAGAGAGAATGATGCCATTGTCCAAGTGTGCCAGTCTTGGGAGGATGAAGACCCCAGGTCTAGTCTCCCCAGCTCTCATTCTGAGGATAAGGACAAGAGCAAAGCCAGGGAAGATGGAGCAAAACAGAAGTGATGGGGATGCAGAACACATCTTTGGCGTTTGCTCCCCTTTCCCCTTCTGTCCTTGTTTTGGGGAGAGTTTGGAAACAGTGACTCCAACACACAGCCAATAAATGACCTGCTTCAGTCAATGAATCTTTTACTTTTAGAATTAACCTTTGCAGAAAGACAGTTCTCTGCAGCTTACTGGATCAAAACCAACTTGCTAGAGAAGGTCAGTGTTTACCCACCCAAATGAGTCTGTGCAGATGAGAGATCAAGCCAGCAGCTCTGCAAACAGACTCTAAAAAAAGGCCCAAAGTCACACAAATCTCATGTATATTTTGAAAATGTGATGTTTATTAAACAAACATAAAACTACTCCCAGTACTGAAAAAAAAGCCATTCACCCACAGCTAGTCTGAAAATCCTATTACTGGTAGGTCTAAAGGACCTAGATTTCTTCCACATGTTCTGTTGCATCCTGGCCTGGTTCTTTCAGTCTCTTCACTGTCTCTCTTGCTCTGTAGCCCCTGTAGACAGCCTGGATTTTTGTGGCAGCTTTATCTTCTATTTCATGGGTGCTTGTTTTATAGCAGCCATATTTGTCAAAGTCCTTCATTAAAGAAATAAAACCACAGAGGAAATGGTTTCTTAAACAGCTGACAGGCTGATTATTTTCTTGTAGTAAGGATGAATGCCAAAGTTACAATAAATCTGAAAATGTTAAGCCACTAAAAATTGCTGGTCCCCAAAGGAGTTTTGGAAGCTGCATTTGAACCCAAGGATGAGTGGAAAACTCAGCGTGTTTTGTCATCTTTAAATTTTGCTTGGAACATATCTAATCATTGTTGGGGTTATTTTTACAGTCAAATCTTGAGGTCCTTACTTTCGCTGACTCACTGGGAGTCTCATCTGACTAAGAACATTATGATTTGGTCCTTATTTAAATACCCAGTGTTCATCCCAGAACTTCCAGAACATGAATATGACAGTGGTCTGATATGGGATGTTAGATGAGGTGGGTTCTGAGTTATTACAGAGAATTCTTTCTTGGGTCCCTAGCTGGCAAGTCTTGCCCATCTGCTCAGAGTTTAACTGATCATCATATGTGGGGTTGGGAAGAATTTCCCCCCATGGACAGATTGGCAAAGGCTCTGGTTTTTTTTTCCACCTTTCTCTGTAGCATGAGGCATGACTCACTTGCTGATGAATGCTCTGTACCTTAAAATCTTTAAATAATGATTTGAGGACTTTAATAACCCAGTCATTGGTTAGATATTGATTATAGGAGTGGGTGGGTGGGGTTTTGTGGCCTGCATCATAGAGGAGATTAGATTAGATCTGATGGCCCCTTCTGACCTTAGCTTCTATTAGTCTATGAACCTCCTTTTGTAGGAGAATAATATTACCATTAACAGTACCATTAACCAGCATTTGCAAAGAGTTACAACTTGGTGGTGTGTGACATGTTAGTTAATTTCTAAGTATGGGGGGAAAAGGTGGCTTTTCAAATTCCAAGGGATTGATAACTGTGGGCAAATGTTGATTTTTTTTTAAATGATGAGCACTCTAACCCTGAACCACACCGTCAAGCATGAGAAAGACTGAATTAGTGGGCAGAGAGAGAAAAAAAGAGAGACTCATTTCCAATGGGAGATGCATATCAGGCTCCCCAAGCTCCAACAAGGCACCCCCTATGGAAATGGTGGGGAGGAAGGAGTCAAATACACCACCAAGTTGCAGTTAGAGCTCACATTAATTAATTAGTTGGGAAAATTATGTCATTAGCTCAGTGATCTAGAAACAAAAATCCAGAATGGGGAAGGAGGGACATGGACCCTCATAAATAGGCCAATTCTCCCCAGATGGGAATGAACTGCTTTATAAATACTAATGGAAAAGATATATCTTAGATGAAACTACTGAAAAGTCACCCCAGGCTGACTGACCCCACATGTCCTTGCAGCCTAAATGTGACATTTTGGGAAATCACATGAACAGGAGAAGGGGAGGATTCTAAATTAGCTGGAACAAAAGGCCTTGATTTTGTCTCTTCAGATTATCTGAAGAGAGATACCCTTGAACTGATGGAGCAATTCCAGCTCTTGCTTAGTCATCTGAACATCGACACAAGGTGCAACTATCACAGAATCAAAATTCAGATTATCCTTGGGAGATTACTTACTAGTTCCATGGCTGGATCTTTCAGTGGTTCCTTCAGCTCTTCTTGCAGAGATATAGCCTCCTGTAAAAAGAATAGAAAAAAATAAAAGTTCAAACAACCATTACTTCACAATAGGAAAGAGTTCTGATACGATTCTACTTGGAAATTGCTCCAGGACAAGGCTCCGAAATGGGAATTCAGTTTCTCCCCACCCCATCCATGTGAGTCTGTAATTCCCCTAGTTCCATTTCTCAGATGAAGCACTAGTTGAGCTTCTATGACTGGGGATGTATAGAGCTGAGGTCTGGGATTATACAAGCCATCTGGTTACCATGATTGTAAACAGTTTGAACAGCACCCAAGAGTGAGAAAAACACCTCTCAGCACACCTATGCAAAGACCACAGCCCTAAGGAGATAATCGACTAATTTGTAAGATAGCAGTGACTGCAAGCAAATGTAGCTGGAAATTAAGCTAGAACCTTGATTCCTATCTTCCCTGTTCAATATATACACTAGATCCCCTGGCATGATCATTTCTAGATAGGGGGTAGGGTGTCGCCATGATGTACAACACAGAGGGATATTATTTGTTTGATGGACCCTGCTTGGCTCAGTATCTGCCCTGGATGGGAGCTGGGTGATAAACAATTCATCAGAACTGTCTTGCTCAGAGTCTGAGAAGGCAAAATCATGTTGCTGGATACAGGGCGGGGTGTGGGTGGTGCGCATCTTCCTTGCTTTGTATCCCTACTTATTCAGAGAACAAATTCCAAAGTGGTGAGCAAGGCTAAGACAACTGGCATTGTTTCTGACCAAGGAAGTCCATTCCATAGAAGCCATGCCTTATCCATAGTACAGAGGCATGTTCTCCTTCCATGTTCTTCAGATGTGCAGACCCAGCTCTCCAGCAACATTCTAACTGAGGTTCAGAAACATGTGGCAAGATTTTGCTGCTTAGCCCTACGCACTACAGGAAGACAAGACCCCCTTGGAACAGCAATCCCAGCCTACCTCAAAAGCTCGGTTGTTGTAGAATCTGTCCTCTAGCTTAGCTCCCCATTCTGCTGGGTCAAACCCAGTTTCTGAAAAGAAATACCAGTATTCTTGTTTTGTCTTATAAACATCAGATTCATAACTAAAACAGGAAGTTCCCCAGTCAAACGATACTCACTCAGCACAGTGACAGGGAAATGAAGATGATAGATTCAGAACAAAGGCAACCATAGCTGTGAGAAAAAGAAATGCTAGCTTCTCTGCTGCCCCTGGCAAAGGTAAAGGCCATGCTGGGTAAGGAGCACCATGCAGCCATGGTTCTAGGAATAGTGCCATGACAGAAAGGGAAAAAAAAGCCACTGGAGCATCTAACACCTAGGGACAGAGCCACAAGTAAAGGCATACAGGAGACTCAAGAGACGGGCAATGCTGTGCTCAGAGAGGCATGTGCACCTCTTGCACCAGCTTGCACAATTCACTAGTGTCTGTCATGGCCATGGTCCATCCCTCCCTCCCGTGAAGAAATGAAAGGTGATACAAGAAAATGGCACCACTGCATGTCCAAGATGACCAGAAACATCTATGCCTGCAGCAGCAAGCCAGTTAATCTCATGGTCTGCTAACCGGGCCTGTGGGGGACCTTCACTTCAAGTAAGAGGTTTCTCCTTACAGCCCTGAGGTGTGGCTCTGACCTCCCAGATGGGAAGAGGAAGTTGATTAGCCTACACTTAAGAAGGTGCACTCTTGTTGCCTGGACATTCCCCATGGACAAGCTTTTTTTTCTACAATACCCAAAAGCTACTTACTAAGTAGTGTAATTTATTTTACATTAAAATATGTTAAGTAGAAACCATAGTGAGATGGAGTGGTTTTGAGTCTTCCTGTTCATCATCCCATAAGCAAACATATTCAGAAAATCAGATTGCTTTCTCAAGCTTGCCATTTTCCAAAAGGTTACAGAGAACATCAGTTACAAGCTAATGAGTTTAGAAAGGCAGCGCACCAGTCAGGAAAAAGGAATTACAATGGAGGGAAAGAAATACGACAGGCTTTAAACAGGAAGATGCAAGAGGTACTGAGAACTATGATGCACAGCACAAAACGCATGAAATAGACATTATTGTCTGTGTAGTAATTAAGCTCTGTAACATCCCCTAAAGGGAGACATGTCACCCGTGGGCAGGCTTGCCAATGCATCCAGTTAAGAGCATTGCATACACACAGGAGAGGAGATAGAGAACATTGTAGTTTTAGCACTGTTATAACAGTTAGGAAGGAATGAGTAACACATTTTTAAATCTCCATGTTAGAAATTGGGCCAGGTCACTTAGTGAGAACAGAATTCAGTCATCTTTACTCAGTCTTGTGCTTTAACCTTTTTTTTATTATTTTTATTTTTAAATAACCAAAATTCCTCATTTCTTTTACACTCACCACCTCTTTTACACAGCAGGTCTTCAAAATATTTGGCTGCGAAGGCTGGGATATCTTCAGGTTGCTCCCTCAAAACTTCTCTGGCCAGTCCTTCCAGCAGATTTGCAAATCCCAGGGGAATGCGGTGATGGGTGTTGGAGAATGGTATAGACATGATGACCAAATAAACCTTCTATGGCACCTGCAGTTCTGTGTACAAAGCAGTGCCAGATTTAAGCACAAGCCAAGTAAGCTGTAGCTTAGGGCCTCACATTAGGAAGGGCCTCTAAATATGTTGGAGTTAACCAAAAAAATTTATTGTAAGGTATTTGGTAATGTGAATAAGCCTTTTTCCAAGATATATGTTTTAGTTGTTTTTCATTGCATCCTTGCCTACGTATATATGCACAACTATCATTTTTCATTACCCTTTCTGTTATAATATAATATTTTTTCCCCTTTATTCTTTATGCTATGGGACCTCTGACTCTTGACATAGCTTGGAGCCTCAGCATGTCTTAATCCAGCCCTGGTACAGAGCATGGGCCAGTTACATCTCACCAGGATCCATCATTTGTATTTCATTGCTATTTGCTCAAATACAGTTGTAGTGTTCAGAGAACCAGCAAATGGTCTAGTAAAGGTTATGGAATTTACACTCGCCCCAGCCCATGTCCCTTAATGAAGTGTGACTATCAGAGCTGCCTGCATTTTTTCTTTGTTTTGTTACATTACTAGACACAGGCAGTTTATTTTTCATCTTCTTAAAAAAAACCCTACAAATTTAACCCCCCAAAATGTCAACCCACCTGTGTGGTCATGACTTCAAACACCAGGCTAGCCAGGGAGGAAAGCGTGAAGGTTTCAGTCCCACAGCACAGCACATGCACACTCCTGGACATGCTGCACCCTGCTTTCCCCTTCCCACTCCCAGTAGGTGCTGGCAGGGGCAGCTGATCTTCATCCTGCCTGCATCAGCTGCTCGGGCAGGATTCTCCCCAGGACTTGAAAAGGGGAGGGGGTGGGGTGCACACTAAATTGGTACACCCGCTACTGACAACTGGGGGGTGTTGGGAAATTCAGGAGGGGTGTCAGGGAAATCCCTGCGGTCAGGCCAGCCACTGGCTGTGCGAGGCCTGTAGCTGCACGTGCACCTCGTGTGGCTTGTCCCTGACCAGCTAATCCTGCCCCCAGCGCTGAGACTCGCCCCCTGTGGCCCCTTTGCCCGCCAACCCCGCGGGCCGGGGCCTGAGCCCCCGACATGGGCCGGGCCAGCCCCTCTCCATGGAGCACCTCTGGCAGGTGCGGCGCCAGCAGGCTGGGCCTTTGGGGGCCCGCGGTTGGGGGATCTGGGGCGGCTGCAGGGCAGCGGGCTCCGGCGGGAGGTGCCCCGGGCGGGGAGGGTCTCCGATCCCGGGCTGCGGTGGGGCAGGGTCGCTGGGAGCGTGGCCCGGGGAGCGGGGCAGCGATGGACCCGGCAGCCGCCCGCCTGGCGCCGCGCTCACCTGGACGCCGGATTCCACCCGCTTCCGGGACGCCTCTGTTGCCGGGCAACAAAACCCCGCCCCTTCTCGGGAGGGGATTAACGGACAAACTGTACGTTGGCCCCGCCCATCGCCCGGAGGTTCCACCCCGGCCCCGCCCACCGCCCTCTAGGCCCCGCCCCTAGCGCCAGCTGGTTCCCAGCCCCTTGCACCTGCTCAGCCTATTGCAACTGGCCAGCCCAGAGGTGCCTGGCTGCAGCGCTCAGCAGGGTGGGGGTGAGTGTAGCTTCACCCTGTGATGTGAAAAAAAGCAAGGAGACCTATGGCACTAAAGACTAGGGCTATGTCCACACATACATCGTTATTTCAAAATGAGTTATTTCAAAATAAAGTCCTTATTTTGAAATAAGTTAATTCCAATGAACGGAAAGCCTGCTTTCGAAACAGCTGTTATTTCAAAATGCTTATTTTGAAATCAGGCCGTTTGGACATGTTTCGAAACAGTTGTTTCAAAACAATGGCGTTGTTTCGAAGCAACATGTCCGAACGGCCTTATTTCGAACTACCCATTTCAAAATAACAGCCGTTTTGAAATGAATGGGGTTTAAGCCTGTCATTTCAAAATAAGAAAATGTCATGTGGACGTTTAGTTTTTTATTTCGAAGCAATCAGTGTTGTTTCGAACTAAAAGACTCGTGTGGACATATCCTAGCAGATTTATTTATCGCATGCGTGTTCATGGGTGAAAAAAATCCTGCTTTGTCAGATGCTTTGAAGAGGGGGCATTACAGACTGGTGGGGGAATTAGCTCAAATGATAGTGTGCTTCCCTTAGCATGCTAGAGGTAGTGGGATTGAGGCCCATGTACTCCAGAGGACCTAATGTTTCAAAGTGGGGTTTTCTCCCATGGAAGCTTGGGTGATAAATAAATCTGTTAGTCTTTAAGTGGCACAGGATTCCTTGCTTCTTTTGCTGAACTAGACTAACACAGCTGCCCCTTTGGACTTTGTGATGTGAAGCCTTGGCCCAAACCCAGCTGGGTGCGGCCCAGACCTGGGTGCTAGCTGCTTTCCAGAAGAGAGGTGCCTGAAGCCAGCCTGGAGTGTCGCATCCATGCTTCAGGCTCAGCCTCGGTTGCCCCCTGCCCAGGAGGCTGACTGTCACATATTTATTGTCCATCCAGCTGAGCAGCCCCCACAAACTGCTTATGGCTTAGCTCAGTGCTGCTGTCCCTTTGCTGACATTAGAGCTAGGGAATGGCCAGCCCAGCTGCCCGGAGGGGTAGATGTCTATGGGGCTGGCAACAGGCTGAGCTTAATGTAGCAATAAGGCTGAGGGCCTGTTGGACATCCTGGGGTGTGGGAAAGCCCCAAAACCAGGTGCTGTGGCTGGAAAGAGGCTCTCTGCAGCTGCTCAGTGCCAAGCCCTCACTTTGAGGCACAGGAATTTTTTACTCTAAAAAGGCTTTTGTGTGCCCTTTGTCCAAACCCAACTGCTTTGGTTCTGAGAGTGGTGGGACTTGACTCTCTGCTCATCTGGTGGTGGCCTAGGTGGGTAAGAAAAAGCTATTTCTGGTCCAGGGATTTCCCCTACAACCCCCTCCACTGTCAGCTAGTAACAGTGTTATACCAATTAGTGAACACCCCCTATGTCCCCCAAAGCCAATTTCAAGTCCTGGGGAGAATACTGGTCTGGTCTGTGCTAGACACTTCTCCCCAGATTTCCCCCTATTGGGCCACTGGCTTGTGCACTGGTGGCAGTGTGATAGGGAGTGGCACTCTGAACTGGCTGCTAATATTTAATCCCAGCCTTCCTTGTTTTCTAATCCTGCCGACTTTCCTCTCCGGGCCTTCACTACATGACAGGAAGAAGAAGCTCATCCCTTTAAAATTCATTATAGAAAACTCAGCAGCTGAGCCATGTGATTTTACTTCCTGGTAGCTGTCTTCCGTTATCTCAGGGAGGAGATGGCTGCTTGCCTGCTGCTTCTGCTGGCTTCTACTGCAGGTGAGAGGTGAAAGGGGTGGGGAGGCTTCCCACTGCTGGTCACAGCTCTGAAGGGGGCCATGTGCCTGAAAAGCGTTGTTTGAAAAACTAGAGAGCAGGGGAAGCACAACTGATCTTGTTGTCACCTTGGCAAAGCAAGAGGCCTGGCAGTAGATTAAGTCTTGTGTGATTGCAATAAAGTTTGCTGAGCTGTTCTGCCTTTTTGGAAATGTTGGAGATAGGGATTCACCCCTCAATCTGAAAAAAAACAACTTGGGATATAGACAGCCCCTGAGAGGCTGGATAGGGGACTCCCCCCTGTGCCATTTCTTCAGGTCTGTGGTTTTGCCTCTGTCATTAAGTGAAACACAAAATTTTGTATGAGGCAAAATTTCTGTAAAAGCCACTCTGTTGTTGTGTATTTCCCCCATTTTTCACTTTCTGGTCACATTCTGATATACCCTCATGTGTTGCTCCTTCAGTAACTCTCTTTTCCTCACAGCAGTTTTTCAGCAGTGCATCCTTTTAAGGGTATGTTGACTTCTGGTGCTCTGAATTTTGCAGGACTCTGGGACGGCAAACTGGAAATTCTGTGGTTGCTCCATTTAAAGGGACAATGGATTGTTGTTTCTGAATCCTGAAGGTTCAGGTTGTTCCAGGGTTGTTACTGAATTAAGTAGGAAAGTGACTAATCCCATCAAAGCAGCCTCCCAAGTGTTATTAAATTTCATTTGTTTTTTGCTGTTTCTGCATTTTCCGTTGGCAGTGAGCACTGATTCTTGTGTTGGCCTATAGCCACATTGTGGAAGTAAGGGGGTGGCAATGCTTAATTAGTAATGAAAGAAATGCCAAGGCTCAGGCAATATTTTTACTTTCATAACTGATTTGGCAAGCCTAGTGGTGCTGGGGCTTAGCTCTCTCACAAATTAAGCACTCGGAGGTGGCATTTGGAAGTTTGGGCATTTATGGCGTTGGACACCTGGGGTAATAAGGGAGGTCGATATTTAAATTTTAGCCTGTCACCTTCGGGATTCCTGAGGTAATATTCCATCAAGACACACAGAGCAGGTTGCACTTCTTAGAGACCCTGTTGCAGATATTGGAAGATATCACACTGGTTACCCTCAGTTCATGTTTTCAAGATTACCTTCACAGTCCTTCAGGAGAGAGACAGATAATTATTTTTGTCTGAAAGGTCAGATTCTAGAAGTGGTGGATTCTGTGTCAAATGGGTGGAGGGTGGATTCTGTGGTAAATTCAATGGCAGCAGATGCAGAATAAACAGGATCCTGATAATACACACAAGAACTCTGTGATTGTCATCACAGGTTTAGATTCCCACTGGCACTTTGAATCTTATTGCCGAATCATATTTATAACATTGGTTCAATATTGGATTTATTTGAACACTGGATCAGATGCCCATGGTCAAAGAGTTATTCGTTTGCTGCTCTGCCCCCAGTTCTGAGGAATTAACTTTTGATGATTTCCAGCAATTAAAGTTCTTCAGTTCTCAATTCATGGACCAATTAGCCCTCCCAAAAATGTTGCTAATTTAATTGTAATATGCCAGAAGAAATTTTTTTTTTACAATAGTTACATGGCTTTTTCATACAGTAGCTTATTGTACAAAAATGTTTTTCCTGGTCATCCTTATCTGTCTTATTTGTATCAACCTGATATTTGAGCCTTTTGCAAGATGGTATATAATATTATGTATTTATTAGCAGTTTATGTTGTCATAAAATAACCAAATTTTTGTTTTTTTGTTTGCTTTCCTGGTAAATTTTTGGCTCGAATATTCTGTATTATATCAACATCAATAATGCAGTGCAACAACAAAATCAGTGACTTTTGTGCTGGTGGATAATGTTCATCGTCACAAGGATTTACTTTAGATTAAGGGAAACAGCAAAATAAGAAGGAACAAAACTGAAGTTGTCATGGGAGAGCACCATGTGTTTGTTTCCTCTATAACATGCTTCATTAACTCTGATAAAATATCAGCTATAGACAGATATTTCTATCAGATACCTTTCTTCCAGTGCGTACCCTCTAGAGAATGGCTATTTTGGTATTTCTGTGAAGTGTAAAGTATCGACAGGACTGTCATTACATTTTTGTGGCTCGTAGGTGCGACATTTCGTTTTGCATCCTATTATGCCGATCACATGGTACTACAGAAGAAACCAGCTGGTGCAGTGGTATGGGGCTATGGAGAAGCTGGTGCTAATGTTACTGTGTCTCTTTCTAAAGACTGCAAAGTAATCATGAAGAAAATGACACAAGTTCAAGGTAATAAAATAAATCTCAGGTCCCTACCATTTGGCATTTCCCCATGACCCCACAGCTTCTCAAGCCTCTCTGCTCCCATTCCCTGCCTCTGATGGGGTCTGGGAGGGGTACAAAACATCCCACAAACACCACCATCTATTCCCTACTCCAATTAAGGGACTGTCCTACAGAGGAGCTTCCAGGGACAATAGGAAGCAACACTTACTACAGGGCTTCTCCTGTTGCTGATGTGGTCAGAGCTTTTGGTTTTGGAATTGAAGGATGTGTCTAGTCCCAACATCCCCACCATTTCTTTTTTTCTACAGTAATTGAGAATTGTCTGGAGTTCAGAGATTTGTGGCCTACCTCCCTAGGCCTGGTGTATCCTTTTTTGACTTCTACCTATGCCTCACAGTGAAGACAACTTAGGGCCCACGTTTTACTCTTAGAGTCAAATTGTTTTCCCCAAGTTGGTGTTATCTAGAGAGTCCCACCATACAAGAAAAAGGTGCCCCCTTTGCCCAGCCTGCATCAGTGACATTTTTGGAATCACACTAGCAAACTCCATCTTAATCTGTGCTTCTCTGATTTCTCTGTGTATGCACAGTGAGTTAGATGTTGCTGTGTTGGGAGTTTAACTTTCTTTGGCCAGATTGTGCCTTGATCTTTGCCTGTAGTGTGGGAATTTCTGGTAGTTAACCTGCCCTCCTCTCATGCTTGTTATAGAGTTTTGACAGCAACTCTAGTGCATTTGGGTTCTCAAGCAGCTGAATCTCTGTATTTGCTGAGCTGCTGTCCAAATGATATTTTAAGCAGGGACATGAGTGTAGGTTCTTAGCTGTAAGAATGGAGATAAAAAGGGGGATTCATCTTATCTTTTGGCTGTCAAAATTACTAACTTCTGCTTTATTATTATCAACTTGTCTTTTATTTCATTTGTTGGAAATCTTGGTTTTAGAGTTGGCTTCACTTCCCCTCTAAACCAGGTCAGTTTTTTAACCCACATAGCCTTCTTCCACGTTTGTGGGATAGTGGCTTTTGAGAACATTAAGTAAGATGTTCTTAAATGATTCCTAATAATCATACACATCTTTTCCAAGTCAGTTCTTCCTCTTAGCTGCGTTGGCTCATAATTGTTTTCGGCTTTGTCACTTTTCATGTAATAAACACCTCTGTTTATGTCACTGGATTGATGCCAACAGACACCTGTGCTTGCAGCTCTCAAGCCAGGGTCCTTAATATTTCAGAGGGTTCTGAGGCCTGGAAGGTTGTACTGGATC
This sequence comes from Podocnemis expansa, assembly GCA_007922195.1. Taxonomy (NCBI): domain Eukaryota; kingdom Metazoa; phylum Chordata; order Testudines; family Podocnemididae; genus Podocnemis; species Podocnemis expansa. Next base: position 10,613,430 of record ML682025.1, read on the forward strand.
CTATGGACCATGGTGGCCCTTACAGCATGAGAGCAGAGCAGCACTCCAGAGAAGAGCTGAAGAATCTGACGCTTCAGGATATCTACTTTGGAGATGTCTGGCTTTGCAGTGGGCAAAGTAACATGGCAATGACAGTTTCCCAGGTAATCTACAGTCGGCCAGTATGCAATGAGGCATCAGCCTTTGAATGGCTTGGGACAGGTCTGGTAGCCATCTCCAAAGAAAAAAAAAGTTGTTCTGTTTACATTTGTCTGTGTGCGACATGATGCTTGCTAAATGAGCTACAAGGAATCATAGAAATTAGAATGGACGAATCAGACAATCCAGGGCAATTTTCCTAGTGTTTTGTCCAGTCTAGTCTTAAGTCTCTCTCCTGCTAGCTGGTCTTCCTGAATCTCTCAGACTCTTACACCCCCAAGTGACTTTGCTTTCAGGAGTGTTTTTTGCTGTGAATTGCCCTGCACTTTTTCACTAAATGTTCAGCATTGCAGATTGTGTTAATTACAAAATTAGCGGTCATGACCACTCTGGGAAAAGCCACCATGATTCACGACCCTGCTTGTTTCCTAGATAATCAATGCCAGTAAGGAGCTATCAGAGGCGCCTCTCTATCCATATGTCCGTCTGTTCACAGCCTCGCTTATTCAGTCTAAAGTGGAACTGCAAGACCTCACTAAGATTGACTTGCAATGGTCTATACCAACAGCTGGTAAGTACAAAATCGCCGTTAAACAGGAGCTGTTTAGCTCCAAAGACACTTAGGGATGAGAATGTCAACACACGTTCCACGTGTCATGAAGGTAAAACAACAAGCAGAAAGAACCTTTCAGACTTGCTTCTTTATGATGGATGAATAAAAATGGAACAATTTCTGTTTATAAATTAAAAATCCTATATGTTCTCTGCCAGCTCTGATCTCTAGGTAACTTATTCTAGTCTGTAAATGTTCCTCTCCCACCCTCATCCTCACAAATATTGGAGTGCCTTCCTGTTGTGCATTTAGGAATAGGCCCAGCTGAGCATCTGTTGTGAGTGGCTTGTTCTTTATCTCATCCTCTCCAGGGAAGGGTGGTGTGCAATGGAATAGCTTTTTTTGGCAGTGGTTTTGTTGTTTTTATGTTTTTGTGTCTCCATGCTGCTCAGTGACAGGTTGGAGTTGTTTCCTGGCCCTTGGAACAGCAGGTGGGGAGGTTTGGATGGAGGTTTGGATGGTTCTGAGAGAGGTTCGACTAGTCTGGGACCAGCCCCTAAAACAGTTCTGTCTCTATCAACAGACAACGGCTTGTCTGTGCAGGAAAGTTTCATTGTGCCAGAGGAACAGAGTTGTCAGCCATTATCTTCATCCTGGACTTTGAGGCCTTTTTAGAAACTCAGGGCCTAGGAATTGAGCGCCTTGAAGATAAGGACTGAGACCTTGAAGTTGACTTGATATTAAGCCAGCGTAGAGAGCAGCAACATCTTGTCCAATCAGCCCTGAGGATCAGTGCAAAGCTGTTCTCTTCAGAACACTTCAAACTGTCCTGTTCAGTCCAGTTCTGCAAGGGATCTCTCCCTTTCTTGGGAGGTAGTTCCCACACTCGGAAAGGCATTCCTGTTAGTCAGCTTCAAAATTCCCTCACCTTGGAATGTGCCCCTGGCCCAGGCAGGATTGTGGGTAGGTGGAATCTGTGTCCTTGCACTCCCTCTCACACAGGGTGGATTTCCCTGGTGGGTGGGTGCAGCTCCCACTAATGTTTGGATCGCCTGCAATTCTCAAGTGTTTTGCCTCTCAATTTTCTTTTTCCCAAACAGAAAACTTAGGCCACGGGAACTTCAGTTATTTCTCAGCTGTGTGTTGGCTGTTCGGCCGTTCCTTGTATGAGATACTCCAGTATCCCATTGGATTAGTGGAGTCCGCCTGGGGAGGCACCCCCATTGAGGCCTGGTCCTCAGGAAGAGTGCTGCAGGCGTGTGGGATCCCACAAGATGCCAGATGGTGAGGTCTTTGAAAGCAACATAAGTCATGACTGCTGAGTGCCCACTCGGTACCCATTCCACCAATGTGAATCCCCCCCACCAACCCTTTCCAGAGCCTCCAGCTCCTGCCCCATGTGCACATGGCTTCCAGTTCCTCCCTGCTCCACCAGGCTCCAAGTTCTCATCTTCCCCATCCCACTGCACTCAGCTGCCACCTCACCTGAAGCCTCAAATCCAATTTCCCTGCGTGCTAGAGTAATTCATGTCCTGACTTTCCAGTCTGTGAAAAGCCCCCCCCCCCCCCTTGAGAGTTGAGCTGTCCACTATGGGGAGGGGAGTGTGACATGACTAGTGCAATGACACATGCAGGGCAGGAGGGTGTATGCTGGAGTAACCCCAGATGTGGAGAGGCAATGCAGGGACTGTGCATCTTAGTGACCATATAACCCTGTCTCAAGTGGCCATTTTTCCATCCCCTTGGACTGTGCTCATCCTTTCCCAGCATCTTTAGTCTTGTCAGTCTGACTCTACAGTTACACTCCTTTGCTCCCCTGTATCCTGTCACTAGCAGCTCCATAATAGACAACTCTAGGGAACCAGCGCTACCCAGTATCAGCCAGTCACCTTGTCTGGTGTGAGCTGCTGCCCCTCACCTCACAGTACTTGTCTTGTGTTGTACCATAGGTTTCTTCATCCCAAACTGGTTTCTGGCCCTGGGACTCCCTCTGTACTCTGGAACGCAATGATCCACCCCCTCCTCAACATGTCCCTCATGGGTGTGATCTGGTACCAGGGTAAGCCTGGCAGTATATTGTGGTGTGGGCCAGGCCCTTTTGATTACCAGTCTCGGCCCTCACTCATCTCACTTCCTCATTGCAGGGGAAAACAACGCCTTTGTGAACACAGACCTATACAACTGCACATTCCCAGCTCTCATTGCAGACTGGCGTATGGCCTTCCATGCTGGCTCTGATGGGCAAACACAGCCGCTCTTCCCCTTCGGGTTTGTCCAGGTGTGACTGGTAGCCAGGGAGCTGACTGCACCATGGAGACAGTAATTGCCGTGCAGAGCCAGCCCCTGCTTGCTGCTAGTTTTGTTTGCTTCCCTGCAGAGCGTTTCCCAGTGCTGCGATGGGGTGGGCCAGCGGGGAGGACCAGGTTGAGTCTGTGTGATTAGATTTCCTTCTGAGTCTTTGACACTAACCTTTGCTGGAGCGATGATACACCCCTTTCATCCCTGACAGGCTGCCTGTTCCCTTTTCATTCTGACTCTACTCCTGTCTCATCTCCCAGCAGAGGGAAGGAACACAGAAGTCCCTTATCTCAGACCCTGTCCCTTCCTTCCCCTCCCAGCACACTGGGAGGGAGAAAGGAGAAAAAGAAGCCATCCCAACTCTGCCCCTTAATCTGGCTCCTTGCCCCTGGCTTCTATGGCCTCCCAGGTGGGAAGAAGGAGGAAAGAAGAAACATGAATAGAGTGAGAGGACCCCTGGGGCAGGGCAGGAGGGAGAGTGTTGGCATAGAGGAGCATCAGACACATGCCCTGGAGAGAAGGTGACAGTGACTGAGCACAACAGGGATGTGGAGGAAAGGGGTAGGAGAGGATGAGGTGAAAAAGCCCAGCTGACCTGAGAGAGCTAGTACCTTACCTGCAGCACTGGCAATGGACCTTGCCTAGCTCCCTCTGCCCCCACCCATCTCCCTATTGTTTAGTTGCATCAGCACCCATTTTCTCGACCTGCCTGCCATCCTCTGTGGCCATGGCAACCCTTCTCTGCCTCTCTAGGGCACCCCTTGGTCCTGGCTGTCTCATGGGCTAAGGTGTAGTAGAAGCTCAACTCTCCCCAAGGGGGCTGAGGGCCCCCATTCTCTAACTGGGTGGCTGGTGCAAGGCCAGGACTCCTGGGTAGCCCTGATGTGTGGGACACTAGAAAGCAGGGGCTGGGGAAGGAGCTTTTGTCTGTGATGGAATCAGCTGTGTCCCAGCTCTCCCTGCCTTTGCAGTTATCCACGTTCCGCCGGCAGCAGCAGGACGACAGTTTCGCCCGCATTCGGTGGCACCAGACGGCTGACGTTGGCTGTGTCCCCAATGAGAGGATGCCCAACACCTTCATGGCTGTGGCAGTGGATCTCTGTGATGAGTTCTCACCCTATGGCAGGTGAGATCCCACACCTTGCACAGCTCCCCAAAATAGAACTTACAAGAGCACCTTGACAGGATCTTTTGCCACAGGGGTCGGGCTGAGGCATGCATCCCTCAGGCCACACTGCAGTGTGTGGGATGAGGGAGAAACGCTATGGGGTCAGGGTGAGAGAGGAGTGCTCTGTTCGTTCCTCCAGAAAGGGTAGGCGAAATCACCTAACATGCAGCTCCCCAGGGGCACTCCCTTCTCTGTTACTGGCCTCCCTGATCCTTTAGCTGTGCTTTCCCTAGCTGAATCCCTTGAAGCTATTTCCTGCCTGCATGTGTGTCTCTGTATTAGACAGGGGGATGCCCAGGTCATTAGCTGTGTAAAATACCAGGAGGCCCAGCCCCTTGGTGCACAGTGGTGCTAGCCAGGGAAGAATCCAGGTGGCAGGAACTCAGACAGCAGTTGGCCACACTAGCATGCAAAGGGTTTGGGGGAGAGGTAAGTGCAGAGGCATTTGGCACATGGCCATTATACTCCAGCATGTGCAACACCTGTGTACACTGTGTTCCAGGTAGGATGACTGACATGTGCCCAAGTGCAGCCTCACAGGAGATTAATGTTGCTGTGTCTTTAACAAAAGCCCCTTGGTTTCCAGAGGAGCCCAGTCCCGTGCAGCCAGCTGTCATGTTCTGGGCAGCTCTACTGCTCTTTGCTGCATGCCAGCTTCCTGGTCGGGTGAGGTGAGGGTGTGCCATGGTGGCAGAGGTGGAAGACCAGGGGCCATTGGCCAAAAGAAGCCCCCCTGCCTCTTCAGATCATTTCCCCCCTGCTTCCCTCTTTATAGTATTCACCCCAGGGATAAACAGAATGTGGCTTATCGACTGCACCTGGGAGCCCGAGAGGTGGCATATGGCGAGAAAGGCTTGGTCTTCCAAGGCCCCTACCCTGCAAAAGTTGTGGTGGATGGAGCCAGGGGCCTCATTAATGTCACATACAACCAGGAAATCCTGATCCTGCTAATGCACGACCGCATCTTTGAGGTGAGAAGTGAGTGTGGGGGAGTTCCCTTTATGTCTCAAGGCAAGAGGGGCTCGACTGCACTTGCCTGAGTGCTCTGTGTTGGGCACACTACCCCTCCAGCACAGGCCAGATGTCAGCTGGGCAGGCAGCTCCCACTGCGCACTGGCTAGTTGTTCAAATCAAAGTTTGTACTGGACAAATCCCAGACGTGCTGGAGCCCAGGTCTGTAGTGAAGATTGGACAAATGTTGCCTCTCCTACTGAGGCGGCAGAGAGCCCCGGGGGCACACTGTATTCCCCTGCTGTCCAAGAAGGAGACAGAGCTGAGCTTAGAGGTATGTGGGGTCCTAAGCAATCACTGGGCTGCAGGGCACCTCCACTCTGGAGTGCAGCTACGCCAGCTGAAAAATAAGAGCTACAGCTCTGGGGGCAGAACAAAGGGCCATGACTGTGATTCTCCTGGCAGGTGTGCTGCTCTCCTCAACTCTTCACACAGAAGCCGTGCCAGTGGGTTCCTGCACCAATGGCATCTGCATCTTCTCACACAGTAATGCTGTCCAACCCTGGGTGCAGGGACGCTGCCACCCGCCTACGCTATGCATGGGCAGAGTGGCCATGTGAGTACAGAAGGTGTCCCCTTTACAACAGGCACCTGCTGCCAGCACCGCCATTTATTATAAACACTCTGCATTAGGCAGAGGCAGGGCCAAGTGCTGTGTGGCTGGGGTGAAGCATAGAACTTGCAGATTCATAGGGACACACATTTCACCCATCATTTTAGGCTGAGAGTCCCAAAGCCACCTGAGGGCTTGGGATGCCCATTAAAATGAATGGGAATTGGGTATCCAAGTCCCCTGGGAGCTTTGGAAATCACACTGATTCTGAAACAGCCTCTTCTTCATCCTGTAACACCATGGGCTTGGTTAGTGTCACTGGCACCTTCATTGCTTTACCCAGCTGTTAGACCTGAATCAATCCAGCCCAGCATCCTTGCTGATGACAACTGCAGCCTCAGATGAAAGGACAGTGCATCCTCTGGTGTCCAGGTGTGGAATTACTTGTTGCCAGAGAGCTGTCATGCTAAGTAAAGATTAAAGTTAACACTCTTACGAAGTAAATTCTGAGCCCGTCTCATATGAGGTTTCTCATTATGTAAATTATTGAAACTATAAATAATAATAAAGGGCTTGTATTTGATTTCATGTATTTCCTTAGGGAAGAGTCCTTTATTTCTTCGCTGGCTTATTTGATCTGCTTGCATCTGAAGCTTGTAGCTTAAGATCTTTTGGAGACAGCATTTCTAATGCCTAGGGGATACAAATGAGAGCTGTGCAATTCTGAAAATCTGCCCCAGTTCATGCAAGGCCTGGAACCCAGCTCTACATCCCAGTCTAGCCCCTCACTCCCCAGCCCTTCCCCCTCCTCATCCTATGAGTTGAAGAAGAGGGACCAGCAGCCTAGACACAAGTAGCAATGTGTCCTTCTTTGTTTATGGGTCTCTTCCCTGCCAAGTACTCAGGTGGTCACTCCATTTTATGCTCTGGCTTAGTGAATGAAGGTTCTTGATTTGATGGATTTCTAAGGGCAAAGAGGAAGGCAAACCAAGTGCCCACTACAGCCCTACCCCCAGGGCAGTGAACCCCTCTGGCCTCTGCCACCAGAGAGCCTAGCCCAGTGGGGGGGGGTATGTTAATCTCCAATGACTCCCTCTCTCTAATGTGCTGAATGTCCTACTCTTAGCTGCATTTCCTTGTCCGGGGGGCATGTTACACAGGAAACATTCACCCCAGCCCTGGCTTCCCAGCTAGTAATTACTTAGCACCAGGCCTGCCCGTGAGGCAGGTCCCTTAGAGCAGCTGCTGTTTCCTCTCCCCCTTCCCTGATGTAGCAACAGTTCTTCATGGAAGGGGTTGTGCCAGTTCCTGCTTTTGAAGCTTGGATAGCTACAGGTGCAATTGTCAAGGGAGAGAGCCAGGACCAGGGGTCTGGGCAGCTAGAGGTAGACCCCAGATTAGGGCTCTCAGGATACACTAGCATAAGAGCATCCACACCACATTAAACCAAGAGCAATACCCACTATACTTTAACCATTTTTTCCTTTCCTCTACCTAATTTTTAATATGTGTTCCTCAGCCCCCTGGGCCAGATGCTATTCTCCCTTACTGTGGTGCAAGCTGGAAGTAATTCCACTGAAGTTAGTTATACTAGAGCCAATCAAGAATAGCAGCTCCAGGGTCCGTAGCTACGCTGGGGCATAACTGCTACAATATTGGATTTTGGCACGTTTGGCAACAAGAGCAGAGGCAGGGCAAGCATTAAACTGGTCCATACAAAAACAAGCTTCAAGAAGCTAATCAATGACTGACAAATGAGGGCAATGAACATTTTCAGACATGATTACATTGGTGGGAGGAATGTATCTCCACTCCTCCATATGTAGCAGGGGTGTAGGCCCATGGCCTGGATGTACCCCAGCAATTTTATTAGTTGTTACACGGCTTAGTCCTAGAACATCTTATCATTTGGCAGGGGAGCTGTGGTCTTCCTCTCCTTGCTCAGCACTAGGTCTGGTTACATCACTTAAGCAGAGCAGGGCTTGTGACCAGCATTCGTTTTGGCTTCTGCTTCAGGTTCCAGTTCTAGATAGGCAGAGAAGAGAGAGTCACAAGCATATCAGGGTGACACTGGATCTGCTTTCCCCCTTCAGCAGAAGCTGTGTCACCTGCTCCCCACCAGCCAAGCCCTCCTAGTGCTCTGATACTCAGTCTGGCTTAGACATTTCAGAGCCACTCTTCACTGTAGGGATTGCTGTAACAGAGGGTCCTGCTAGGCTGGTACCCTTTCTCCATGAGCAGCCACTTTCTGATGTTCCATGAAGAGGCATAATTCTTGTTTTCCTTCCCACATTCATTCACTTTCATGTAACAAGGGAAGGAATTTTTTCCCAGCTCCAGCTGGCATTAGTGAGCACACATCCTAAAGCACAAAGCTGGCTAGCTCTTGGCATGTGCTTTTAATTAGTGTCAAGGAGATGCAGCATTCGTGTCATATCCATCAGCAGTACATTGCATAGCTTAACTGTACAGTGTCCCTGGTTTCCTTTTGTGTCTGACATTTCTTGCTTTTCACCACTGCAGGCCCTTTGTTCTCTTACAGGATGTTGGGATGGGGAAATGGGGGTACCTACTCTGCCCATCTTCATGATTTCACATCAAGAGAGGTACTAGGAGATCTCTTCTTGGCAACACTGACCCAGGTTTTTAGTGCTCCTGTTCCCTCCCACTCAGTTCAACCTCCCTTCTCTCTAGCCTGATTAACCTCCAGCTGATGGGTTCTCCAGCCCCTTTGGCATGTTAGAAGTGTAATAGTCCTCCCTAGCCCCCTTCACAGCTGGTCTGTGGCCTCCAGGGATCAGTCTGTACAATGGCACTAGTGTAAGGACACAGGGAATCTCTCTTTGCAGCAACTCATAGTCATGCCTGCTGCCAGTGGCATCACTGAGCCAAGGAAAGAGTGAGAATAAGACAGTGGGCAAGGAGGGGATTTGAACCTGGGTCCCTGCTACTCCAGGGTATGCCTGAACTGTTGGGCTGACATTTATAAGGGAGGCATGGCTGCTGGTAAGGGTTGGGCTGCCCTTCCAGGGTTTCTATCTCTGTGTATATCTGATGGCTGAAGCCATGCTGTACCCACAGCCAGGTAGTGGTTCTTAGCCCTCAGGCTCCCTCTGCTGTGAATCCCTCTCCAAGGGAGCAGAGGCACAGTTATTGCTTGCTGACCATCCAGGAGCTGAAGCAGTTATTGCCATGTCCACAATACGCAGCATGGCCCTGCTGCTGTTCAGCCAGAGATCTGCGGCCATCACCCAAAGAGGGATATGGTCATGCTCCACATTTTCAAAAGGTTAGACTGTGGCACAGGGGGCAGGGGAGAGACTTGCTTAAGGTCATAGGGCCAATACTGGAAAAACAAGGAAGAGAACCCAAGAGTCCTGACCATGGGGCCATATTCGAAGGACTGCACTGCCAGAGTGAGGGGGGTGGCCCATATAGTGGGGCAGCAGGACCAGCTGCTTGTGCTGAACCATGCCCCCCCCTCAAGTTCCCAGCCAGGCCAGAAGAAGTCAATTCAGGGTGGGGAGAGAACTGGGAGTGAAGCAAGAGCTGCTTTGCAAGGTGCCAGAGGACCTGGAAATCAAAGAGCTCAGCCTAGACAACAGCTGCCCCCTGGAAGTGTGGAGGGAACAAGAAGTGTGGGACCTAGCAGAGAGACACTGATTTGACTGAACTGCACAGTGTTCCCTTCCTAGATCTCCATGTGGCACCTCTGCTCTCACCATCTCTCCTTGGTGACATGCACTCCAGGCAGCTGTGTCATCAGGGTGGGCAAAAAGCTTAATGGAGCCCAGCAAGAACTCAGTTTATAGCCAAATACCTTCCAACCAGGCCTTGACCTGAGATGCTTCAGTGACCAAGGAGAAGCAGGATCACAGGGCTCCAAGCTGCTGCCCCCCGCTCTCCCCCCCCAACAGTGCCCACCTGTGGCACTCCAGTTCCAACCTGAGCCTCGCAGGCATCCTGGCTTCCAAGCTGTCAGCTCTCAAGTGGCTCAATGACACTGGTTGCTATGACAGCCACTCACCCACATACAAAATCCAGACAGTCGCAAAATCGCAGCTATGATGCAGCATTCACAACCCTCTGCGCCAACCCAAGATGGCACCCCACTATGCCCTCCATGCTCCCTTTCCTGGTAACTTCGCACTGGTCTGCTACACACAGAGATCTTCTAGGTTAATTCCTCTTGCTAAAGAAAACTTGGAGGAACATGACAAGGGCTAAGAGAGGTGGGGCAGGGAGCAGACAGGCCCCCTCCCTGCATGGATCTGGGCAGATCCTAGCAATATTCATATGGAGTTCATTTCATCTACACTTGTGCCCCTTCCCCCTTTGTGTTCTGCCAATAGCCCAAGCCACTCCTACAGCCAAAGAGCAAAGGACAACTGGAAAAGAAGTTCACACACCCCCAGCTAGTGACAGGAATCATCCAAGCAGGGAACAGACCTCTGGGACTTAGGCAGCAAACATGCAGTTGGAATTTGGGGTTCATAATGAATTGTGCAGGAATGACCTGCTGTCATCATAAATATCATCACTGTGGCAGGGCCTGGGGTACCAAAGAGAACGTGCACCTGACATAACGCCCCGTCTCCCCAGCACTTCCAACTTAAGAACCAGCAAATGAATAAATCAAAGGGGGATTTCATCAAGGACCCTTGAGAACAGCACAAGTTTCTGGCAGACCATTCACGGCACCAAAAGAAGAGTAATTCCACCATACCTGCTGTTGGCGTTAACCACTCCACCAGCTCTGCCAGCACGCACAGTGGCTTGAAGCACCAGAATCATAAGTGGGGATGGTACAGCAGGAGAGAAGTTGAAGTAATGAGAGGAAAGCAAGAATTGAGGGTGACAGTCAAGGAAAGATTAATGCCCGTAGATGCTGGAATATTCTCCCAAAGGAAGCAATAGGAGTTGTATTGCCTAAGATGTTTAGAGCTAGGCTGCAGACGATACGGATTACTCAGTTGGAAGCTCTGCCTTGGCAGGCTGGCTACCAGCTAGGTGATCAGGTAAAACTTGGTCATTTCTAACATCTAGCGGGGGGAATGGAAGTGCTTTCCCAATACTTAGATGTTGCTCCTTCATTGACTTCCTACTGACATTTCCATGCTTCCCCCTTACCTGCTGATTCACAGCAGCTCAGAGGGACAAAGGAGGGCTTCCATTCATCTCTTACCCAGCAACTCACTGCTTGGAGGAAGAGGGTCTCCACCGGCCCCCGTGACACAGGCTGAGGGTTTTGGTTTTGATGTCTCCAGGCCGGCGAGGAGGGTCATGAAATCCACCACTGTGTCAATGTGCTGCGTGCTGGCAGTGACGTTCCTCAGTGCGCACACCGCATTCAGCCTGCTGAAGGACTTGAGCTCTGAGATATTGGCCCGTAGGAACAGGAGGATGATGTTCAGGTCATTCAGAGGACAGGTCAGCATCTTCCGGCTGAGGAGGTCAAAGGCGGGCAGCATCTCATAGATGGACAGGAGGCGCTTGTCCCACTGGAGCAGCTGTAGCATGTTGTAGATGACCACAGGTGCTAGGAGGATATAGACTGCCCCGTTGGAGAGGGTGATGATCTGGAAGACGGAGAAGAAGACCAGCTTGCAGGGGATCACATCAGGGACATGGGGCTCATCCTGCAGGAGCCCTGTCTTGATGGAGCACTTGAATTCATCTTGGAAAAAGACACAGAGGTGGAAGAACCCCAGGTAGAGACAGGTGGCAGCGAGGAGGAGCAGCAGCAACAGGTTCCGCAGCAGGTAGGCGCCCACCAGAGAATGGGAGCGTTGCTTGCAGGCCAGATACCGTTCCAGTAGTGGGAACTCAAAGTACCGCTCCCTGCGAGCCCTGGGGGAGAGAAAGAAGGATAGTTGGGGCTGGGGTAAAAATCACTTTATTGAAGGCAGTTTACATCAGCAGAGGACCTAGCCCTCATCCTAGGGTTAAATCCCCATCTGCCTGATGCCAAGGGGATATAGCGCTGTTTGAATCAAAAGGCTGCCCAGTGCATTTACCAGTTACAGTAACACAGGGTTAGATTAAACTAGGAGGGGCCACTAGGATCATCCCATCTGATCCCCAATGTGACCCCCAACTCTTCCGTGATCTGATTCTGGCCACAAAGCAGTCATGAGGGCCCTGAGGGACAGGACTGGGGGGGGGGGGTAGTGAGTCAGTTCATCAGTGCTAAGAACACATTTTGATGACCTTTTTTCTTGTCCATATCCAAACATCTTTTAAGTAATTTTTTTTGTTTAAATAAGATGATCAGTTGGAAAATGCTGGGTTTGTGCATGTAACAGAATTTTAATTTCCCACCCAGATGGAACTTGACGCAAGTCACACGGAAAAAATTAACCCACCTCTACAACTAAAATATGCAGCGTTCACCAATTCCTAGCCTAATCAAAATGTCAAAAGGAAGAAGCAGAAAAAAACGTGCATGGATAAGGTGCAGCTGCCTAGTTAGCAACAAGAAATCCCAGCTTTTGGGTAAAGACTTATTGAAATCCTCATGTTGGAGTGGCAACCAGCCAATGAGAATCAACTTTCCTTTAGGAAAATAACTAAAAAGTGCAAATGCAAAGTATCATTCAAATCAATTATTTAAAATCAAGATTTCCTGCTTGCTGGTTTCCATCAGAGAAGGACCCTTCCTGGAACAGGGTGGGCCTGAGGGCAGTCACTGTGTTCATGTGGGAAGCTCCTGGTAGCAGGCTCAAATTTGAAGCTGAAGGTGGGCAAGAACCCTGGTGCAGACAGACTTCAGGGCAAAGGGCCCTTCCTGCTTGGAGCAATCCTAAGGCCAGGCTAAAAGGAGACCTCCATGGAGATTCCTCCATTCTGCCTCGCTGCAGGGGCAAGATGTCCCCAGCCTTCCCAGATCATAGAGGGAAAGGACTCAGTCAGATCCCTGGATCCCATCTGGTGAGATGAGATTTCACCAGAGACCAGAAATGTCACTTTAGAGGGACTGGAGTGTGGGACATTCCTCCCCCAAACTCAATGAGTTAAAGGGCCTTTGCATGACAGAAGGGGTAGAAGAAAAGGCTGGCTTCGTTTCTGCTGGAACATTTGCTGTGCAGCAAGAGGCTCTTGACATGATGGAGTTGCAGGACAGTGTGCACTGGGCAAGAGAGACCAGGGAACGAGGAGCTGTCAGGAGGGTCAATACTCAAGCCACAGACTCACTTCTCCAACTCCTCCCAGAAGAGCCGGGCGTCCGTGCTGGCCTGGCGGACCTTCACCATGTGCTGCACCAGGCGGATGGAGCGGTTGTAGGACTTGTCCAGCTCATCAATGATGAAGAGCAGGTCAGAGTTCAGTGCGGGTGCAGCCGTGTATCTCCATAGCAGCGACGGAAGGTACATGGCCACTGCAATGAGCAGCAGGGAGTAGGGGAAGACCTGGGCAAAGAACAACACAGAACTGAGGCCAACAAGACCAGCATGAGGCAGAGCATAATGACCAGAGATGCAGCTTTTATAACAGACTGTAACAGAGGATAACATGAGGGCATGCAAGGGTGCAACTTCAGGAAGCTGGCCAAGGCCAGGATAAGGAGCAGAAGCTGCACTCTCTGACCTAACCCCAGACAGAATGGTACCTAGCCATTCCCACCTGAGTATCACTAGTCACTTTACAATGGCCCATACTTCCCATTTTACAAAGGAGGAAACTAAGGCACAGATCTCAGCAGGGACTTGGTCAAAGGCCCACAGGAAACAGTGGCAGAACTGGGGATTGAAGCCTGTTCTCCTGAGTCCCGGCCCTGTGCCCCATCCATGAGGCCTCCTTGAGAGGAGCTGTACAGACCAAGAGAACTCAAACCCCAAAGTTCTCCAGAGCCCAGGAGGTGTGGGAGCCTTACACATCAGGGCTCTCCACTTGGACCCTGGGTGATGCTAAATGCAGGGTAAATCCAGGTGATAGGGGGTGGGGGATTTTGGGAGACAGCAGAGGTGCTTCTTGCATCTACACGGGGACTGTTTGTTTGGTAGCTCCACAGGGGCAGCTCTTGAACCCATAGAAGTTGCCCTGGGGCCCAACATCTGCCTCAGTCTCTGCCCACTGAGGTGACTGGGACCATTCCTGTCAGATCTGGACCTCGCTCCAGCAGTTGCTGTTTTGTGACACCCAGGTCAGGTCCCTGCCAGGCAGCAGCTTCCCCAGGACTTGAAATTAGGGGAGGATGTAAGGGGGTGTGGGTGTGCTCACTAAATTGGTAAACACTGTTATTAGCTGACAACTGGGGAGTGGTGTTGGGAAATTCTGGGGGGGGGTGTTAGGGAAATCCCTGCTGCCAAGGGTTCTGCACAGGCTATCCCTGAGGACCACCCAGCTGTTTCCATTGGGGCAGAAAGTTGCTGCCCAGGCAGGGGCAGAGCTGGCCACAAGGAGCATACTACAGCAGAACCATAACTGCACTGATCCCCTAGTCACTTCTGGAGCCATTTACGGTCTTGATCCCACAAGCCCCACATGGCTGGAGCCTGCGTCTCAGCTACAGGTCTCCCTGCTGCATGCCTTGGCCACGATGGAGATCAGCTGGTACTTCACCAACCAGGGATATGGACAGGGGTTTCTGCTCTGGGGAAAATTGGTCCTGCAGAGTCCTTTAGGGTGGAAGGCAACAGTCAGCTTGTCCCTCTTGCCTTTGGCTGAAAGAAAGGCAGGGAACATTTTATCTTTGCCTGAGTAGTGCACCTCACTTTGGTCCCACGTCCAGCTGAATGCCACGCCTGCCCCTGGAGCTGCTGCCTGGGAAGTTGGTTTGGGAAAATGCACAGCTCCCTGACCCATTAGTCTCACTACCTTGAGAGTCCAGAGGGATTTGGCTGTAGAGTTTCCAGCAGCATCAAACTCATAGTGGATCAAGGAATCCCAGCAAGATGCATCAACGTATGCAGCCTGCTTCCCAGTGAAGTTGACAGGAGAAAAACAGCTGATCTGGGTCCCTGGAACAGAGCATGAAGGGTTATAGCAAAAAGCAGGAGATGAAGGGCCCACTTACTCTCTGCTCCCCACTGGAATCTCAGTCTTCAGCAGCTCCTGTCCCAGCCCTTTCACCCCCAGCCTGCATCTATGTATCTGCACTGCCCCTTCCACTGTGCAGTGTGGCTAATGCCCCTTGTGGCACAGGGGCAGCCAGCAATACTATGCTGTGTGCCCCCCCCCGGGAATTGCATGGGCCCCAGTTTCAAACTAGCTGACAACAGCAATGCCTCTGCTGGCCGCTGTCAGCCTGGCCTGATTCCCTGCAGGCTGGAGCTGAGGCAGGATTCAGAGCAAGTCTACCCAGCATTTTGGATACAGACTGTGTGTTAGCCACAATCTTCCCAGTTGCCTTGGCACTGTAGCTCCTGGGATGCCCTCTCCCTCCCCATTTCACAGACAGCCCATAGGTGCACAGTGGGCTGGATACAACTCGTACTGCCTGGGCCTGAGACTGAAAGAGAATCCCTGTGCTCCAGGCCTTGGTAAAGCCAGACATGACAGGAACATGGCTCCTGGGCCTGGCCAGTACCAAGACTAGTGTGGCACAAACGGAGTGGCTCTGCTCTCATGCACTGTCTCCTGCCTGCAGCTGCACTAGGCCAGTTGCAAGGAACTCTGGGCACTTACCCACAAACCACCGGCCACTGCAGGGATGGTCTGCTCAGCCAACTAGCTCCTTTAGACAACTGGCTGAAGGGTCCCTCTCTGCCCCCCCCCCCATGCCTCCATCCTCCTGGCCACTCCACTCATGTCTTCTGACTCCAGTGGTCATGCTATGATTGGCATTGGGACCCTGCATCTCTACAGCTCCCCATCCCCACCCAGGCCTGTTAGCTTTGAAGAGGGCTGGAGGAACTGGCAGCCGAGGTGCATGGAGCAGTGGAACTCCCCACCATACTCCAACATCAACAGCTCAGCCAATGGGCCACAGAGGGCTGCTAGTCTTTGACAAACCTCCACTGGCTCACCAGCCTGAACTTTGCTGCTGGTAAACACAAGGACAGTTGCTGGCTCAGAATGTGCCAGGTAGGATGCATTTAGCTGCCCTTATCCCTCAGATCACAGGTTAGGTCTGGATGGACTATCACAGAATGAGTTTGCCTAATGAAGGCATTAGAAAGGATCCTGTCCCTGGAGATGAGGAGTTCATTCCTGTAGCACCATGTCCTGGGCTTTGCGCAGACGCACGCGTGCATGCACGCACGCACGCAGTTACCCACAGTGCTAACCCTAAATAGCCTATGGAAAGGTAAGAGGCCTGTCAGACTATTTCAGTATCAAAGGAGGTAACCACCTTGTGGAAGGAATCTCAAACTGTGCTAAAAATCAACAAACAAGCCAGTGAGAAGGCATCTATTTTATTCACTCTGAACATAGACATTAACCAACAACAAATTTCTGAGGCAGAATGGAAATTACATCTGCAGACCTCAAATTCTCTGGACAGACATACACTAAGAGCCTCACCCTTGCCCTTGTTAGTGAACAATGGTTTGCTCACAGAAATGTTAAATAATTGGTAATACAGGTAGATTCACAGACTTTAAGACCAGAAGGGATTGTTAGATCATCTAGTCTGCCTCCCTGTGTAACACAATCCAGTTTCCCCTCTCCTCAGCCTAATGACTTGTGTCTTCCAGAAAGGTATTCAATCTTGATGTGAAGACTGGCAGATTGACCACCTTCCTTCCCAGTTTGTTCCAGTGGCTGAATAGCATTAGGCCAGTTCTGATCCCTACAGAGCTCCAATGAGATACCCCTACTCAACAACAATTCACCAAAAACCATGAGATCAGTCAGTTCATTTCTTATCCACTTAAGAGCTATGTCTACACTTACAAGTTACTTCAAATTAAGGAGGCCCAATTTGAAATAACTTATTCCCTGGCCAAGGAGGCATTTTATTATTTTGAATTAAGTGCTTCCTTAATTCAAAATAAGGAACTGCTAATTCAATATAATAAAACCTCCTTTTACTTCAAAGTATCGCTTACTTCAAAATTGTTAGTTCGAATTAAGCCATTTTATGCTGTGGAATAGGCTTAATTCAAACTAAATTTCTCTATTATTTTGCCTGCCTTCCCCTATTTCAAATTAGAGAGTCTAGTGAAGACACTCTACTTCAAATTAATAAATCCCACTTTATTTTGAATTAGAGAGTCTGCACTGGACATCTAATTCAAAATTTTAAAATAGTGCTAATTTGAAATAACTGATTTAAATTCAAAGTTTTTCAAATTAACTACTTAGAATTAATTTTGTAAGTGTAGACATAGCCATTCTGTAGTCTATTGATATCATTTTTTTTAAATATTAGAATGCTGTATGGTGCTAAGCCAAACACTTTCAGAAGTCCATTACAACTAACCTGTTTAGCTGGGTCATCCTACTTGCTCTCTTTTAATAGTATCACAGCTTTAAACATTCTCCCAGGTTTCTTGAATGCCCTCAAAATCCTGAGATTTATTTAAAAAAAAAAAAAAGTCAGCAGACCAGAGAGCTTCTCAGCCAGCTCTTTTAAGACTCTTGGCTGCAAATTATCATCTGCTGATTTTAAAATGTTTATGCCTAGATTTTCTGCACTTGATACCTTCTAATTTATATCCATTGTTATACATTTGCTGTTTTCCCCCATTTGTTCTATATTGCTATCTTATTGTGCTAATTGCTGCATTTGTTTTGTCACTGAACCAGGATGGTTGGTAGCCAAAGTTGCTGTCTTTCTCAATTGTGGAATCATGGCCTTTTGGCCAGCTTCTTCTAAAATGATTTCGTTTTCACTCTCAGTTTTCTGTCTAAGTTTTTCTTTCTAATTTCACTTAATTTTCCAGAGCTTTAGGAAATGAATCCCTTGGAAACAGCAAGCATCTCTGTTGCTGGTTGGGACTGTCTTCTATTTGTGCACATTAAATAGAATCAGCTCCTGTTCACTACCCCTCAGACAACCAACTTCTGGTACAGTGACAATTCACCTTTCACCATTATAAGAAGTCCAAAATAGTTTGTGGCAGGTACATTTTTTGTGTTAGATCATCATCTATAATTATTAGAAGTGAATGATGTTCTACCACTTACTGCATGGGACCTCCAGCACCCATCTCCCAAACTGATTCTCCCTAACACCACAACTTTTCTGTCCAAGCACTACAGTCAGCCTGATCCAGAATTCACTCCCCTGGTCAAGCCAGCTTTGTAGTCTCTCTCTGATTTGTAGAAGTCAGTGTAAAATCACCATGAAAGTTAGTTACACAATAATATGCAGGTATGGAATATTTCTTCATCATCCCAGCTATGAGATGGTCAGCTTCTGTTATGATAAATGACAAATGTCTCTCCCATCAAGTCTATTGCAGATATTTCTAATCTTCAAGGAAGTGTCTAACCCTGAAACCCACTAAGCAGTTCCACAGGCTAACTAGACATTTTGTAAACAGGCATTTCCTTATCATCAGTTTTGCAACTCAACCAATAAAGATGATAATAAAACACCCTTCTCAATCCACCCGTTCACCTCTCTCAGCAATGACACAGGACATGTAGCATGGAGTAGAAAGAAACAGGCAGAAAGCAAGGATGCCAGACCAAAGCATCTGGCTGCAGAAGATGATCATCATCCAAATCCACATTTAGCTTGAGGTTAAGATACATCCTACTGTGTTATAAATGAAACTCTGTGTTATAGAGTCCCAGGCCAAGTCCTATAAACTGGGAAAAGAAGAGAATTCGAACACTGTCAGCATCCCAATACTGGCTTGGCTTGCTACCTTAGGGGCTGCAGGGACAGAGAAAAACCACAGCCTCAGAGAACATCCCAGGACAGGACAGTGAGTGAGACCACCCAAGTGGCCAGCCAGTGAGACACGATACCAACCTCATCAGCACAAGAACTGGGAACCCCAAGGAAAGGTCAGCAGCCTTTGTCGTATCATGCAAGTTGCTTTCAGTGGTTAGATGTTAGCTAAGGAATGGGCCTACCACCAGTGCCATCAGAACCCTACACAGATTGGAAGCCCTTTCAGGTAGGAAAGGCCTTTCTGTTCTCTTTGTACAGCACCTTGTACCACGGGCCATGCTAGGGCTCCAAGGTACTACTGCAACACAGATGATAAACACCGAACACCTTCCAGGAGACCACAGATTGTCCAAAGGAGCATGAGAATTACCAACTTGGATCAGATCTGAGCTTCGTCTATGCAAAGTGTCCTGGCACTGACCAGAATCAGAGATTTCAGACAAAGATGGAAAAACTTTGCAGTGGCTGTCAACACCCATTAAAGTCTCATCCCTAACCCCCTACTAGTTAGAGGCTGGACAAAGTACTAAAGTAACACAAGGTTTTATCTTCCTTCTGAAACTCCTCCCCATGCCCATAACTCTGGCTTGTTACCCATGAACATCCCCTCACTCTTTGAATCTTCCCCATTGCAGCAATGCACCAGAAACAGAAGCAGCAGAGGCAGCTGAATCCAACAGATCCATGCCGCGTACCCTGCTCCTACCTAATATTTTCTTTCCTCCTTAACACTGACTTAAAACCAGCCCTGATAACTCCCCACACCGCCCCCAACTTACCCGTGGAAAACTCCCGCGCAAACGCCAGGGACACCAGGAAAAGGGGCAGTCCCACAGTGACAAACTTCACAATGCGGTCGCTCGGTAACTCCAGGCGAAGGCCTTTAGCTCGGGAGCCGTTAGGATCTGGGAGCAAAGCATCAGAGAGCATGTACTCGGCAGCTGTATGTGCAATAGACATGATGCCAGGCGCGGCAAAGAGGTGGCTGCTGAGGTTATTTACAGTTTGATCCTGGCTCAGCAGCAACTAGCTGGGCACAAGCACTTGTGAGGCAGAAAGCTGTATTTCCCTGGCGTTATGTAGTGGGCAATTGTAAATGAGAGCCCAGGCTATGCTCTGCTAATTACAAGGGAAGCTTTTTCCACCAAGAAGTTACAAATAGCCTGCCCTCAAATAAAACCACTTGAGTTGCAGCAACAGCAGGGCAGCACTGATGCTGGGGCCCTGGTGTTCCCCACCCAGCCACAGGCATCCCCATGAAAGGCTGTGGCCCTGTGGTTTTATGTCCTTCTCTCATAAACAGATTTATTTCTAGCAGTGATTTGAAGGGGTGTGGGGCTGCTGGGCTATTTTGACATCCAGTAATGAGCAGGAGGGCTAGAAGGGAGGCCCAGTACCAGCTCCCATTCCCAGGGGCGGGGGAAAATGCACACACATCAGCTCCAACACTCATTGCAAGCTGGGGGAACCCTAGCCCTATGGACAGCCAGAAGTAGCATGATACAGAGAGGCTTTTCTATGGTCTGACATTGCCCCAGGTGGTGCAGGGCTGCAAGGCAAACATGGTAGGTATCTTGCTCTCCATCAAACACATACACTCCCCTACCTACCAGACCAGGCAGAGGGAAGGATACAGCTGTCTTGTTCAGAGACACCTCTATGGAAGGCTAGAGCTGGCAAGGTAACCTTGCTAAAGATCTGAAGGTCTGGGGCTGAAGGGCCATATTTCCAAATGGTGTTGAGGCTGCTTGCTCTCACAGATGTTCACAAATCCGGGCCTTAATGCCTGCTTCTGCCCCTCCACATACATCCTGCTCTTGAGAACCCATCTTACTCTACAGCCTTTGGGTAAGGGTTGTAGGAATACGCCAAGGGTGATTAATCTGTGAGAGCATCTCCCTCCTGCAGTCAGTGAAAAGTGGGGATCCAGACACCTGAATAATTCTGTATTTAACACAAAACACAATCGACCCCAACCCAGTAAAACAGACACCCTTCAAACTCTAGTCTGTCTGTCCATCCATTCCCCCCCACCCCCAATCCCCATCAAGAACCTCTGGCTTTGCCTTAGGCACTCATGGTCAGCAAACCTGAGCTCCACGGATTAAAGGAGAGTGTGGAGTCAGAAAGATGAGGGGTAGGATAAACAACAGAGCTAAGAGTCCTCTTGTGAGGAAACTCCCCCCACCCCACCACTGCCACAGAGCAAAGCCCTACACCCATGACAACAGCAGGGGGTTGGCCCAGGGTCTGTGCTGTATCCCTAGGCCATGGCTCTGGGCTAGGGGGAGGATTCATTGACTTTATTGCCGTGTCTACACTCAAAAAATTCTGGATAAGTCAACATACGTCAACTTACTGCCATCACTGTAAGTGCAGTGTCTGATGTCCACATTGCTCTCTCTAGGTTGGTGGAGTGCACTCTCACCGAGTGGGTGTGGGTGTGACACCAGCATTGTTGTGTCAGCAAAAACTGATTTCTCTGGATAAAACTCTCTACTGTAGGCTAAGTCTGAGATCATGTTGTCTGAGGAGTTTTAATACTCTTTAAAGGAGCAAGAACTAAATTGGGGATGAGAACATAGACAAGGGCTATGAGAGCAGCTGGCAAGAATCACCCAGGACCCTCCCTTCTCTTTGAGCTGAACTGAAGGGGTTTCCTGTTTATCTAGCATTTCATCAGTTTGCCTTAGAATGAGCTGCTGTTGTCTGATTTAAGTGGGTCTCACAGCACAGCACTGCAGGTTCCTGCTGGGCAGTTAGGAAAAACTGTTTCTAAAGGCCTAGAGGCTAGCTACCAAAGGTGAGGGAATCCCAGAGGGAGGCGAGTTAGGTGCCAAGGATGCTGTAGGCAGAGGGGAGAGAAGTCTCCAGCACACCTCCCAGATTCTGTGCAGTCCCTTGTTCAAGGCCTAACCATTGCTACATTTACACTGTGGTTTTCAAATGAACACAGAGACACTTGTGGCAATGAAAAGCTGGGATTCCAGACAAGGACCCACCCCATGGCCAAGTGTCTTGACACATCCAACAGAAAAGCAGCAAATCAGACAGCCAGCAATTCACCAAGCTCCTATTCATATTGAAGCGTTGTGCTGTCCTGCTCCATGCCAAGTGGGCCACAGTATGAGTGCTAACGGGGCTAGCATCAGGTGCAGCCCCAAATTACAGGAGAAGAGAGAAGAGGCTGAAAGACTTGTGATTTCACCCCTTGTGAAAGCAAAAGTTAGCTCTCAAGTCTGGTGTCTTTCCCAACCCCGGCTACAAGCATCTCCAGCCAGGACCACGAAAGGCGGGCAGAGCAGCCTCACAGCCTCTTTCCCATGCTTCAGACAAGAGAGCCACCAAATGCAGTCCTCGCTTGGGAAAAGGCACCTTGCTTGTGAGCCAGGAGTCCAACCTCCCATTAATGGGTTGTTCAGCCTGCATTTTGATGCCTTCAGTCCAGGGGTAAGCTGAACCCCACAGTTCAGGCCAGAAGTCAGAGTTTCTCAGCACAGTGCAATGGATCATTCTGCTACCTCTCACCGGTGACATCTCAAGGTGGGAAACCTCTGCCAGAGGCAACCTGGCTTTTTCCCAGTTTACACAACTCCTAAGAGAGCATTACCAAGTCAAACAAAATCAGACCATTTATTGTTTAGAGACAGTCATGGCTTGGGTTTGGACTCCAGGCAAGGCCCTGCCTTGCCCCTGCCAATCCCCAGCTAGTGGAACCTGATAGCTCTTCACTGATTCCAGTCCTGTTCCAGCACAGAGCCAGACCTTTGATCTAGGTCAGAACCTCCCTCCAGCAGCTGAATGGGCCAAGGTCAGTCAAGCAGGTCAATGCATACACTGTGCCCCAATAGCTGTGGTTTTCCTGGAGCAGCTGAGGGCACAAAACTCATCACACTATTCTCCCACAAGGCACATGGCATCATGTCGCAGCTGGGACCAGAGTCAGATGTCATCAGAGCAATGGCAGATGCAGAGACAGGCAGCTCCACTCTCCTCTCATTTCTCCAGTGACTCTGGAATCTCCAGCTTCAGCCACTTTACAGTTTTCCGGAAAAAGCGTGGTGGCCTGCAGACCAGCCTCAGTGGCTGGTCCCCATTGGTTCCCATGGGCAAGATGAGCTGGGAGGCATGCAGGTGAAGGGGGAGGTGACGCACTTTGGTCTGTTCCAGTCCTAGTCTCTTCAGAGTGTGCGCTGGAAGCTTCTGCTCCAAGAGACAAAGAGCAACAGAGAGAGAAAGTGAGTGAGAGCAGGTACCCAAAGTAATCACAGCAACTGCAGACATGAGCAGCACGTCAGTCTCTATTACCAGGAAGGGCCAAGGAGACAAGCCCTCCAGGGGTACAGCAAGAGACATCAACACAGCATACCACGTACCCACCTGGGGGAAGGAGCGTCATGGGAGCCTTTGGGGTTATCCCTAATTCAAAGAGCACTGGCTGGTGCAGAGATGCCACAGGACCTGCCCGCTTCCCTGGGATCTTCATGGTGACACCCTCAAACCCCCAAAAAGAGAGCTGCGCCAGGAGCTGGATGGTAGAAAGGTGACTCTCCCCATCCTCTGCCCTTCTGCACAATTCCCCCACCTCTTCCCTTGCAAGAAGTGCCATGAGATCTTCGTGGTGGTGGAGGTGATGCCTCCCCAGGAAGATGACACATGATCTGTCATTGTGGGAGGGGAACCCATCATCTCAAGGACAGGGAGAAGCCCCAGGACATGCCATGAGGACATTCCAGAGTTTTCAGTTGGCAGTCCGAGGGCCTGGTTCCTGGATTCTCCTCTGGGTTTGAGGATCTGAGAAGAGGTCTCACCTGCTGGAGGGAGCAGAGATGCCATCAAACTAATCTGAACTCTCTGTGGATGCCTAAGGAAGCACTGCCAGGGAAAGGTTAGTAGCAGGCCTCAAACCAGGCTATGAAGCCATCCCTGGAGTGTGAGCGTGCTGAGGGGACATGGACTCCCTTAATGCTCCCCTTCTGTGGGACAGCTACTCCCATCCCTCCGCACACCACATCATCTCTTACCTGGGGAGCCAACTTGCTCCAGTGTGCATATTTGTGATCCCCGAGAATTGGACACCCCAATCCATAAGCCATATGGACCCGGAGCTGGTGCTTCACTCCTGAACACACGAGTGGAGGGGTGAGAGAAAAAACAGGTGTTAGAATACAGCCAGATGTCACTTGCTCACTGCTTACCAAGACTGACTGCCAAAGGAAGAGTGGACATTGACTGGATACTGCAGGCTGTCATTAACCCCAGGAGCCAGAGGCCTGGATGTAAACAGGCAACCCTACCTACTGACTGCAGAAGCATACTCTTTGGGTCTCAGTGCAGCAGGAGCGCTCTGGATTAGCTGAAATGCAATTGTATCCAAAGGCTAGCTTCAAATGCAGAGTCCTGAGCACGCAGAGACCCACAGGCTGAGCCTGGGCCATTGTCCGTCAACTTAAGGGCACCTGCTCTCACCACAGGGACCTCTACAGAGGCAGCAAAGGAAGCACATCAGGGGCTCTGATAGCTTGCTTACCCTAACAATAAACACAGAAATGGTCATATTGGATCAGACCATTAATCCATCTAGCTCAGCTTCCTGCCTTCTGACAGTGGCCAGTGCCAAGTGCTTCGGTACCGGGTATCATCACATGAACCATCCCACCAGCCATTCTCAGCTTCCAGCAAACAGCCATCCTTGTCTAACCTGCCTAATAGTCACTGATGAACCTGTTCTCCATGAACTTAACCAGTTTTCTTTTTAACCCTGTTACAGACTTGATCTTCACAACCACCTCTGGCAAGGAGTTCCATAGGCTGACTAGGCATTGTGTGGAGAAATACTTTTTAGTTTGTTTTAAACCTGTTGCCTATTAATTACATTTGATGACCCCTAGTTTTTGTTATGAGAAGGAGTAAACAATACTTTTACTTTCTCCAAACCACTCATGATTTTACAGAATTCTGTCATATCCCCCCACACTTCTTAGTTACCTCTCTTCCAAGCTGAAGAGCCCCAGTCATATTAATCTCATATTAATCTCTCCTCATATGGCAGCTTTTCCCCACCCATGATCATTTTAGCTTGCTTTTTACTTATTTTCCAGTTTCAATATAGCTGTTTGAGGAGAGGCAACCACACCTGCACACACTATTCAAGATGTAGGCACAGCATGGATTTATAAAGAGGCAATGCTACCTGACCCTGAAGATGAGTTTATCATCTGCAGTGTGCCTCCTGCTTGATTGAAGAATATCATGTGGTCTGTTTGTTTGGGGGACTGTGTGCTGATCCTAGCGGGCCATTAGGCATTACTGAGAGCTTTATAACGAGGCTTTGCTCCCCAAGCCCTTTAGCACCCATCAGCCCTTGAACAGGCAGCAAGGCTATTCAGGGAGAACCAGGGTTTAAAAAGCCAACTCCTAAGCAGCCAGAGGAGTTAGAAACAGGAGTTTTACGAGAGGGTTTAGAGGAGAGTGGAGGGTAGATACATTTTCCAGCCACACCCCCTCCACCCCAAATGAAAAACAACAAACGATAAAAGAAAGAGGTACAGGATTAAAGAGAGAATGCAGGCAGAAGTCTCGCAATGGGCACTGTTCAGTTTATTGCACTAAGCATGGAATGTCTGATATGCTACCACCCATAGGATAGGTAATGAGTGCACTGAGTGCAAGGAGTTCCTGGCCCTCAGAAACCATGTAAGAAGACCAAGCTGGCTGAAGCGGAGGTGCTAACGGAAACAGAGAGGTCCATAGATGGGGCTTTATAGGATACAGTACAGCCCTCCCACCCCCAGTCTGGCAGCCTCCATACTATTGAGGAGGATGAAAGTCTCCAGGAAGGAGAACATCAAACTGGAATGAAGGGAAACAATCCCATAGTCGGGACCCTCCTTCCAAATGATATCATGCAGATCTCTTGAGACAGCTAGACAGATTTATGTGCAGTTGTGAGAGGAGCTGGTGGTCTCAGTAAGTGTAGGTACCAGTGGCATAGGGAAAGGTAGGAGAGAGGCCTGGAGGTCCAGTTTAGGCTACAAGGTAAGAGACCTCCATGATAGCATTCTCTGAAATGCTTCCAGTTCCACATGCCAGGCCAGACAGACAGGAAAGCAGAACTGCAGGGTCTCAATGTGTGGACCAGATGATGGTGTGTACCAGTGGTTCCCAACCTTTTCCTTTATGTGGACCACTACTATGTCTTTGAAAGTTTTTTGCGGACCACTATGCAAGCAAGCCATTTTAAACTTTTTTTAATGTGGCCTATGGCTGACGGAAGTCAAACTTGTATATCAAGGGGTATTAAAAATGCAGCTGTTTCTAATAATTTACTATGCTCACTCACCAACATATTGCACTCATCACAGTACATTTACCTTCAGTCCACCCCATGGACTACCTGCAGTGCCCTTGTGGATCACCAGTGGTCCACGGACCACAGGTTGGAAACCACCGGCGTGTGTGTATATATAAAACGCTAGAAGTCCAAATAAAATGGGTGAACTTCAGTGCCTTATATTAAATGGGAATATTGATATAATAAGCATCACAGAAATTTTGTGAAACAGGATTATCAACAGGATGCAATACCACCATGGTACAAAATATATTGGAAGGACAAAATAGGTCACATCAGGGAGGACTGGCCCTGTATCTGAAAGAAAGCAGATGAGGTAAAGTCAAAATGAAGTAAAGATTCTTAAATGAACCAAACTGTGCTCTAGAATCTCTCTGGATAGGAATTCCATGATTGAATGATAGTATATCCCTATTGGTATATTCTTATTAACCCCCTGATCAGGATGGTGACAGTGACTGTGAAACACTCAGGAAGATTAGAAAAAGTGGAGGGTTGCCACCAAGTCTCCAGAAGGAATGTACTGGATTAGAAAGGCTAACCAAAAAAAACACTCCACAGCAATGGGGGATTTCACCTGTCCCCATATTTACTGGGCACAGGGCACCTCAGGACAGGAGACAGAAAAAGTTTCTCAACACCTTAAATGACTGCCTCTTGGAGCAGCTAGCACCCACAAAAAGAGAGCAACAAGTCTTACCTGTGATTGGCTGGAGCTCCAGGAGGGAACAAGAGGAGGAGCTAGACAGAACACAGTACTGGGTCACTGCAATGTGGGCATCTCGGTTCTGGCGCACTTTCACCATCTTCCCATCTTCAGGAGACATGCGGTAGTTCGGTGCCACTGTCATCTGAGCCATGGGAAAGACCAAAGAAGACAGACTGTGTCACAAGAAATACATCTCTGGCTGGCAGTTTGGGGGCCCAGGTGGGAGGAAGCACACTCACCTTATAGTGCGATTGATGGCTCTCCACTTTCTTCTCCACAATGGGAATATCCACCAGCCCCTCCAAGGGATCTGGGACCCCCACAATGATCGTCCTGGGAAGAAAATGCACAGATCAACAGGGTCCCATCCCTCCTCTCTGCATAGGGCAGTCAGCGCTACAGGACAGTGAGATGCCATTCTCCTTTATTCCATTAGCAATTCTCCAGAGGGCCTGACCCTGCAAGAGAGCTCACTATGGGAGGCCGTCAGGTAATGACAAATATGATCAGCAATTCCAAAAAAATGTAAAAGTGCCATTAGATCTAGGTCCTCAGAAAGTGCATACAGGGCTTTGGGATGTGAGCAGTTACACAAAGGGTTTGAGCATCAGAGTCAGAGCCCTGAGGAGTGTCCTGATCACCCCTTCCCAGGCTCTGAGCCTCAGATTCACTCCTGGCTGAACGGAAAGCAAGCCCTTCCCACTCAACCTCTTCTCCTAATGGTGCACAGGAGAGAAGAGACAAGGCCAGCCTAGCTCAAGGTAGATGGAGATAGATGCTCAATGTCCAGTTGGAGCACTGCATGCACAATGAGCAGCATTCAGCTAACAGCTCAGTGTCTGACTCCCAAGCATGGTACAACTCAGTCAGAGCAGATGGCACTTCCACCATGCCTAGGTCAGAGCTGATTAACAGGGACTTTCTGCTCTAGGTCACATGTTCAAACATAGTCCAAGCAGGTGCTGAGCAAAAGCTGATGTGCTGTTTGTGGCCTATGTGAACGAGCTGGCTGGTGTCCAGTTCATTCTCAGCGCACAGATGCACTGCACTGCAGAACCACCACTGGCACAAATTCCACTCTGCACAGTCACTCTGCGCGAAGACCAAGGGCTGAATGGACTGTGGAGTCTGAGCTCCCTTCTCTCCTTAATGGGGGGTCCCTTCCAGCCCTGTGGAAAATCTGCACTCCTACTGCTCATGCAAAGGCCTTGACCTCTGCTCTACCAAGACAGAGCTCAGTTCACCGTTCAAGAGCACAGGTATCCCCCCCAAACCACACGAGCCTGCACTCCCACTCCCAGCGAGCCTCTCATACCAGTATTTCTTCTCCACCTGTCGCGTTTTGAAAAGGCCCTGGATCCGATGTGCCGTGTCTGGGTCTCGAGCCAGCACCATCACGCCTGTCGTCTCCTTGTCCAGCCGGTGACACAGATGCAAGGGTTCAGCTTTCATGCCATCCAGCATCTTGGCTAAAATGGGCAGCACCTCAGTAATGCAATTCTGGACCCCAGGGCCCCCTAGGTGGTTGAAAGAAAACAGTCCAAGCAACCAGATTAGTGACCTGAGAGACCTCCCAAGGGAAGCTGGTTTCCTGAATGCACAAGCAGCAATCAGGGCCCCATAGGAAGAGTTTGGCATTCCAATATGTTCCTTCTGAAGACTTGGTGGCAGCTTTTGAGCTTACATATATTCCCCAGAAGATGTCCCCAGATCTCTGTCTGTCAAGTAACACTCGGAACTTTCAGATTTTACCTCTTGGAGCCAGACAAGGAGCTCCCAGAGGAATGCATGATTTGTCCCAGGTGCCCACATGAAGCAGAGCAATGCCAGGTGAATTCACTCACTGACTGGCTCCTCTGCCCACAATCAGAGGGCTTTCACATGCATGTTCCAAACCAGCACATCAGGGCAGGAATCGTGCCTATCTGTGGGTGCAGCACCTAGGCCTTGATTAGAGGCCTTCAAGCATCATCACCACAAAACAAATTTCCACTCTTCCATTTGCTGTAGTGCCCAGATAAGTGCACCTCCAGCAGCAGAACGCTCCCTCCTGCCTCATTCCCCACAGCACATCCTGCCAGGAAAAGATGATTGTCTGTTTCACCCGTGATGCTGACTGCCAGAGTCCTCTCCTCAAACTGAGGTGTGACCCTCAGAAGATACATGCTGCTCCCTCCTTGGGGCCAGAGGTAGGAAGAAAAGCCCAGAGAAATTAGAGACAGATCACCACCCTACTGGCTCACTTTACCCTATCCCCCTGCTCCTCTGTGCAGCTCCCACAGTTGGCTCTTGGGGGTACAGCCTCTCTATCCCCCCAAGCCTCCATTCATGAGCACAGCATCAGTACAAGTCTATACAGTGACAAACATGTTTGTGTCTTGGCAGAGATCCGAGTGGCATTTAGAGAAATTTGGAGCTGAAATCAATTAGCATTACTTAATGCAACATCAGCCAAGATGCTTTGCTAACCAAAAGAAGGCACCTTTCAGGCTTGGTGAAGCTGCTCTCACAGTACCTAGAACTGGATGATGTGAGCTCCTAGTGTCAGCACAGGCACCACCCTGCACAGAGATGCCTCCTTCATCCCTCTCTCACCATGCACAGGGATGCCATAGGGTTTGTCAACCACCACAATCTCCTCATTCTGATACAGTATCCCGTGCTTCAGTGCCTTGGCCAGCACGTTGGGGTGAACCCGCTGCAGTTGCTGGCTGAGCTGGGCCAGTTCTCGGACCCGTCTCAATACTGGGTCTTTAGGCTCCTGTGAAGAAAAAAATGCTATCAGTGGAGAAAGGATCATCTTCTGATTAAGTAACAGGGATTCTGGAGGCCAAAATGAAATTCCTGACTCTGCCACAAACTTCCTGTGAGACACTGGACAGTTCCTCAGCTCACAGTGCTGTTCTGAGGATACCTCAAAGCCTGTGTGAGACTTTGTTACTACAGTGATAAGGCTAGTGATGGCCAACGGTTCCATCACAGGAGCTATCCACCTCAATAGAACAGACTCTCACTGGCATAACTACACCACTGAGCAATGTAGTTATACCAACCTAAGCTCTGAGCAAGCAGCACAATGTCGACGAGAGAACTTCTCCTATCAACATAGCTAACACCTGTTGCAGAGTTGGCACCCTTCCTAAAGTGCTAGAGTGGCACAGCTGCACCACTGCTGAATTGCTGCACATGTAGACATGACCTGAGTGTGCAGGCAAGAAAATCAAATTCTGAAGATCTTCAGGCCCATGGGCATTCAAAGGAAAGTGGTACTTCTTGTATCAAATTGCACTAGATTCAAGATGGCAGTGTTCTGGTTGCATGCCTGAAAAAATTTGCTAGTCTTTAAGGTGCCACAAGACGTTCATATAATTAAAAAGCGTTTTCCTTTAACACAAAGATTTGCAAACTGCTGGTGTTTGGGGCACTGGCTGCTCATATGCAGGCTCTCCTAATTTCCAGCAACTAAATCACATTCAAAATCCAGTTTAACATGCAATAAAAATTATCCAAATATGTACTGCCCTGTTGGCTAGCTTATCATCTGCCAACCTGAGGCTGCCCTCCCCTCTGGTTTTGCTTTTGCTCTCTCTTTACATCCCCCTTGGGTGTGTGAACCAGAAACTGATCTCTCTCACCTAGCTTAGTCTGAGGGGTAGTGGGCAGACAAGACAGACTTGGCATCACGACAATCCCTCATTCTCTCAAGCCTTGGGAGGCAGACCAGTCTTCACTTACAGACCGCCCTCCAGCCTTAAGCAAATACTCATGAGCAACTATACATCATACAACAGAAACACTAAACCAGGAACCTATCCCTGTAATGAACCCCACTGCCAACTATAACTACTCATGTGACAGCATCACAGGACCCAACCAAATCATCCACTCTGCCCAGGGATCATTCACCTTGCGCACCTGCCAATGGGGTATATGCCAACAATGCTCCCCTTCCATATATATTAGCCAGACTGGACTGTCTCTGTGCAAAAGAATAAATTGATAGAAATCAAGAATGTTAATATTCAAAACCCAGTGGGGGAACACTTCAACCCCACTCTGTACATTCTGTAACAGGCATGAAAGTTACCATACTTCAGAAAAAACAAAAACAAAAAAGCCCTTCAGAAACAGACTTCAAAGCAAAACTGCAGAGCTGAAACTCATATACAAACTCGACACCATCAGACTAAGTCAAGGGTGGCCAAACTTACAGATCTCAAGAGCCACACAAGTTGATTATTAAACCTTCAAGAGCCACACTGAGGCATATAACCCATATACTTTTACCTACTAAACTGATTTGCTGAAGTTCTTCCACAAGCCACACTTTTTCATTCAAGAGCCACATGTAGCTCCCGAGCCACAGTTTGGCCACACCTAGACTAAGTCATGGCTAACTCACTACAGAAGGCAATTTCCCTCTTTTAACATTCTCACCTCATCTATTGTGGTTTAAAAAGGCCCACACCCACATTGTTTGAATTAAAACAACTTGTTTGGTTTGCCAAAATAGACTAACAGATTATCCCTCTAGAACTATTTGAATTGACCTTGTAACTCACCCATCTCTGCATGTGTTCATACACCTAACATACTGCAGTTTCCATTTCATATATCTGATGAAGTGGGATTGTGCCCATGGAAGTTCATGCAATAAATAAATGTGTTAGTTTTTAAAAGTGTCACAGGACTCCTTGTTTGTTTTGTTGAAATAAATAGACTAACGCAACAACTCCTCTGGAGCTTGTCACTCCTGGGCTGGCTTCTTTGCTTCTATTGTAATATTTACTGCCAGGATCTCTGATGCCCATTCACAAGCACCTCATAAAGGAGCAGGAAGAACAGGGTCTGATCCTGAAGGATGCTCCAGCAGAAATTGCAAGCATTCATCTTCCTTCTCCTAGCTTCAGAGTGCTTAGAAAGGCTTCAGGAGCCAGTGCAACAGGAATACGACCTCACGTGGGTCCTGGCTCTAGGGGTTAGGCAGCTGAGAGCTAGGACTAGGGGATCTTTGTGTCACCCCCAAGTCACAGTAGGAGGAGCAGGACCCTCTGCTCTCTGCTCACAGCAGGGTGGGGACCAGTATTTTCCCCAGGACTTGAAATGGGGGTGGGGGGTGTAAGGGGAGATTTGGAGGAGTGCAGGGAGTGCTCACTAATTTGGTATGACACTATTACCAGCTGACAACAGGGGGGACGTTGGGAAATTCAGGGGAGGTGGTGCACAGAGGGTGTTGGGGAAATCCCTGGTGAGAACCCTGGACTCAGTGATGCCCACGCGGGAGGAGCATGGCACATGACACCTAGCATTCCCCGCCAGCCTAACAGGCGCATCGCGGGGCTTGCCGGGAGCTGTAGTCTCCAATCCCCACACGGCATGCTGGGAGTTGTAGTCACAGAAAGACATTCCAACCGCGATGGATGCCGGGAGCGGCGCCCCCTTGTCCAGCGCAGTGCACGCCGGGAACACTCACCGCTCTTTCTTCTGCCGCACGCTTCTGGGCCCTCAGTTTCTCGGCTAGCTCCTCCGCTCGCACCGCGACCGCTGCCCGCTGGCTAGCGGAGAAGGCCCGGAGGCTCTGGCTCAGGGCGGGGACAGGGCTCCAAAGACACAGCCTGAGACCCGCTAGCGCCGCCATCTTCCCGGGGTGGCCACCGCCACACCAGATCGCGGCACGCCGCCGCGCGCAAGACCCGCCACTGCCCCCCCAAAGGCGAGCCAATGAGGCGGTGGATCTGGAAGGGAGGGACGAGACTATCCAATGGGATTAGCCGACAGCCCGGATCTCTGGGACTCACCCAATAGGCAACGAGGGCGGGGCTATGGTATTGAGGAGCAACGCGTAGGAGGCGGGGCCTAAAGGGGCGGGGCTTTAAGACTAAGCGCCCAATGAACGTGCACTATGCGGCGGCCTTTACCGCGCTCGGTCCAATAGGAGCGGTGGATTTTGCGTCCTCCGGGAAGCCCGCCCCCGCGATTTAAACGGCAGCGGAGCCGGCCGTTGACGCCGCGATTTATCGGGCAGGAGCCGGCAACGGTCGCTGCGCGAGGAGAGGGCCCCACGGCGGCGCGCAGGGACGGTAAGGCGGGCGCCAGGCCCCAGCTGGCCTGACTAGCAGCCGGGTGCCGAGAGCGATGCTCCTGGGGCTGCCCCTGCTCCCTAGGGGACGTTGCTTCCCCCAAAGCAGGAGCTCACCCCTAGGCCTCCACTTACTGCGGTGTTGACAGGGCTGCGGGGCCCCGCTCTAGCCGCAAAATCGGCTGATGGCAAGTTACACCCCCTTCCCCCCCCCAAATATGTGAGCCAGTCCTGGCCTAGGTGGGGAGAAAGATTCAGCCAAGGGCTTGGCCCTGCACGCCTTTTCCCCCCTTAGGGCTCTACTGTCCCCGCCACAGGCCCCACTGGTAGGATCTCAGCCTACGAAGGGTTCCTGCTTTCAGCCTATGCGTGGTAGGAGCGGTGGTGACTCTAGGGCCAGGTATGGACTGAGGGCAGCCTCTGTGCCCTTCTGCATTCAACTGAGTGGTTTGGCAAGCTGCCTTCAGTAAAAAACAACAAGGAGTTGTGGGGCATTTTAAGACTAACAGATTTATTTTTTGCATGAGCTTTCATGGGAGAAGATCCTACTTCCTCAGATGCTTCAAAGCTAGACTGGACTAGACTAACAGGGCTATCCCTTTTGAAATTGACAAGATGCCTTCAGTCAATCTGTAGTAGAGGTCTCAAATACACGGCCCCTAACGCTATTTTCTGCAGCCTACTGTGATGCTATTGTTACCTATATTTGCAATATCATTGTATGAAAAAGTTTGTGGTGCAGCCTGCAGGCTAACACACTTGTCCTCATGGTGATTTGGGTTTGAGACCCTGATCTACAGTGTGGGACTAACTCCACCCATCCCCAACTCAAGCAGCAGTAAGTTGGTCAGATGGCATTTCTGCTCACCTGTGTGTAGCATGCACAAGAAGGTAACTGGGAGTTACTAAGGTAACAGGAGAAACACAAGGTATTTTACATACCTTCTGTATCTCCTGTGACTACTGCCAAAAAGTGTGGCAAGTGTAGACTAGGGCTTAGGCTATCTCTATGCTATTCACAGTGGCATAACCTATGTCATGCAGGGTGTATGAGTAAGCCACCCCCCTTTAGTAACATGAGACACTCACCTAAGCACTATACCCCTATGCAGTGTTGTACGGGTACAAGAACTCCTCCCACAAACACAAGTTGCCACTGCTGCTTCCAAGTGGATTGATTAATGCAGCAGGAGTCATGGAGTAGCGACAGTAGAGACTTTGCAGGGCCATTGGTGAACCCATGCAAGCTCTCTACCATAGGTATAGCCTTAGAACTTGTCCATATTTGTGGTAATGCTGACAAAGCATTCATCACTGAGGAATGAGGGGGGTAAGAGGACCCCTTGAATTACATAAATTGTGCCAGCATAAGTGCAAACATAGCTGTGTTATGTCCATGGGGGAGAGGTCTCCTAGTGACATAATAAAACAGCCTAAATGAGCAGCGGCCACTATGTCAACAGAGAACGGACTTCCACCAACACAGTGCTGTCCACTTTCATGTTTATGCTCTCAAAACTTAGGCAGAATGGTTCCCCCCCCACGCCTTTCACTTAACATTTTGCCAGATAACCAGGTTAAAATGTCAGCTGCTCTAATACATGTGAAACAGTCTCTCTTTCACTGTAGTTTCTGACACTAGTTCAGGCTGTAAGGATAAACCATCTTTTTTGCCATGTCAAGAGATGATGATCTAATTCCCAGGCATCACTGATCTTTATAGTGATTGCACTTGATTCTGAACAACAGCTCCAGCAGGTTGCTGACTTGTACTGCCTTCTTATGGAGCATAAGGCAAAGGTTTTGGCTACTTGTGGTAATTATACTGTCTCGCTCTGGACAGTAGAATCTATGAAAAGTTGAATTCACTTTTCCAAGAACTCCACAGAAACTTATTTTTAAAAATTAAATGCATGGCTTCTTCCTCCCACTTATTCACCTATCTTAACATTCAGCACAAGGTTGGAGTGCATAGGCTGCTGTATCCTCTACAAGTTACTTAATGCATGAGTACTACTGAAGTGAAACAAGTGAAAGGGTGGACTGTAAGTAGAATATGCACTTTTCTTCTTGACAGACTTGTATTGCTACACTCGTAATTTCAGACTAACCTTTAAGCACTGTTGCATTCTTGAACTTTCAAGCATTTATACTTTCCTGTATAACTGACATGCCATGCTATCAAATACTGTGATTGAATCTGGCAGGCTGTTGCCCTGTAATTATAGGAGTTATGAAACTTGGCTTTTCCATAACCAGTATAATGCTGGAGACATTTTAAGACATTCAAATTAGAGGGAAGCACTGCTCCACAAGCAGACTAATTGCAAAGAAATTCAAGACAGGCAAATCAAGTCTCCCTCTCTCTACTCAGATGCTGGTTTTCCTAGGGCAGGATCAAGCTACCTGAGGAGTTGTGGAAGAAGCTACAATTCTAATGAACATAGAAACTTAACACTGAAGTCAGGACTGACTAAGAAGTGAAGCAGACACAAAACTGTTTGCAAGACTGGTGCCTAAATTCCTAAAGACAAGAGTGAGGGCTTGTGGTAGATACCTTTTACCGTCCCCAATACCAGATATTATAGTTTGCACTAGTTCAAGGGTAGGCAACCCCCAGCATGTGTGCCAACAGGGGCACCCAAGCCCATTCAGAGCATCACAAGGCATCCTCTACAGTAACACAAATTGCCACTCCTGCCATGGAAAGCCATGCTGGGCTGCTTCCTTCAGGTGCAGCTGGCACACAGGGGGTCCAACCATGCCTATACGTCCATGTGACACAGAGAAAAGCTGCCCAGAGTGACTCCTCTCTGTAGAGTGATGCTCCCCGAAGGAGCCACTCCAGGCAGCTTCTTTCTGCAGCATGCCTGGGAACTCCTGAAAGGAGCCGCTTCTTTTCATGCACGCCTGGCGACCCTGGTCCCCAGGCACACCACCAAGTTGAGCCACTCTGGGTGATAACTTTCCATAGCATGCCTGGGAAGCGCTCCCACTCCAGCCACAACCACAGCTGAATTTTCAGGCAGCCACAACATTTTTCCCCCCCAAACAGAGGGGGCCCTCAGCACCAGCTGAGGTTCAGGGAAGAAGGACTGGCACAAGGGTCAGCAAAGTTTGCCAACCCCTGCACTAGTTATTAGCCTGACTCACTCCTTTGGGACTGTGGGCAGAAGAGTCATCCATCTCCTTCCAATTTGATTTTTCAGCAAGTTTCATCTAACATTTTAGTTCAAATTAGTGTCATGAATGCACTTTCCTTCAAAGCAAACCTGAGGGTAAAAATGGAGCATTCAGAACTCGTAAAATTCATCTGACTGCCAAATCAGTCTGAATCTCAAGTATAAAACTGCAAACTGTTTAATGATCTGATTTCAGCCATTCTACCATCCCTTTTCAATTTTTCTGTAGTACAGGCTTTTTCTTCACAAAATAGTTTCTTCAGCCTTCTCTACCTGTTCTGCTGTTCATTCCACACAGTATTTAATTGGGACTAGTGTTCCAGCTGACATCATAGCCTCATTGGTATCCAGAAAAATATGACACTTATACTTTGTCTTTCAAACATCTTTGCTCCCTAGTTTCAGGTTGGCATGTTTAAGGTACCTGGAGGTAGTCTGCATGATCAGCACTATTACGCAAAGCACAAACTTCCATGGAGGTGCATCTTAGTAGCTGCTAAGTATCATTCATGCCTTCCTCAACTAAAAGAAAAGGTTGCAGGAATGAAGGAAAGGGAACCTACAAAATCCAAGGGTTCCTCCAAAACACTTGTGTACCTGGACACCTGCCATGCTTCCCACTTTTGGGTACAGCCTGTTTGAATGCACTCTGGGCGGCAGACAGCAGGCTGGCAGCACTTTACTCAGGGAACTGGCTGAAAAGGGACTCTGACCAGGATTCTAGCCAGTTCTCTCTGCAGCTTTCCATGTACAAAGTGCTGAATGAAAGGACTAAAGAAATGGAGGGGAGGGAAGAAATAATAGTAATTCTCATGCTAGTGCCCTGCATTCTAAAATGAAGTCTGGAAGTAAGATAGCAGCTTACCCCATTAGAGTAGGGATTTTTACTTTCCAAGGCTGCACCACTGTAAGGGTGCCTTGACCATTTGTCTTCAATGACATGGGGCACTGCCTCTTCCATTCAAATCATGATTTCCTGCAGCAAATACAACAATTGCTTGCCTGGAAAAAAGTATTAGCAGCTGCTTTTAATTCATTTTTAGCAGCTGATAAAGAGGAGGCAAAACAAGTACAATATGACCTCATGGACCTGTGAACCTCTGAACAGGATCATCATACAATAGTTACTTGTACAGATCCCAGAAATTAATATTTAAAAAAGTAGGTGCAGAATTGCATCTTTAAAAGGATTACTCTTTGTGCCCTTCTGCCCCCCCCCCTCCCCCCCATGCTGCCTTTCCTAAAATCCTTGGGCACCACTTCCACCCCAGCACTGAAAGACAGTCCTGCTTTTGCCCTCAGATGACAATGTCTCATTTGGAGCTCTTGTCCACACAGACTCTCTTGGCAGCTTGTCCTGGAGTCTCACTATCTCTTTCTGCAGTGTCACCGTGTCCTCTCTTGGTTTCTAGGAACTCCTCTTTGTCTGCCCCAGTTTCTTTCTCCCTGAAGCATGGTGGCTCAATACGTCCCCTGCGCACAAAGTGATTGATCCGGGACTCCAAGCCTTCGCACTTGGGACGAGACAGCAAAGGTTTATAAGTGCGGGCTTTCACACCCTCGATGAAGCCGCTGACCTGGTTATGGACTGGGGGGTTTACCTCCTTCCAGCGGGCCATTCTGTTCTCTGGGCCTGTAACACACAAAGAAATCAGATGCTATAATACCTCAAACAACCCAAGTTACTCGAAGTTGGCCTTCCCCTTTACATGACTTTGCTGTGTCAGGTATAACCACAGAACTATTTTCCTACCTGTACATGTGGGTATAACAGCGGAGTCTAGGCCCTGCAACATGTCATACAACATGTGAGTTTTGACTGCATGATTGGCCCAGAGCTGTTGTAGGTGAGTCACATTAAACTCCTGAACTTCTTGGTCATAGATCCACTGGATGTTTTCAAACTCGCAGTCATACAGAACCAGAGGAAATTCCACTGCCATGCTGCAGAGAGGAGAGAAGATGACATTATCTAACCATGCACAGGCAGTCAGCAAGAAGCTGCAACAAATGGTGCAGTGACTTGGACACCAGACTGCAGACCTGATGTGAAGACTATCTCGCTGCTATCTTGTATACAAGCTGCTGATTTGACAGCTCTTTCATCCTATGAACAATGCTTACATTTTTACTAGGTCCTAAAGATCCAACAAGAATTACAGGTTCTTTAACTGAAAAGCCAAAGCCTAAATAGAGGCAACAGGAAATGTAGTTTCTCAAGGGCATGTTAAGTAACAGGAGGCATCTGAAAGCACTGTCTTCTGTGTTACTCTAGGCCTGATAGTGAGAGGCTGCTCAGCTGCTATTACTAGCTTGCAGAATAGAGGGACTAGCATGCATAAACTGAGGTGAAATTCTGAGGATTTCTCTTGGTAATTCTTGCCTGTACTGTGGTTTTCGAGGGTTCTTCTCTACATCCAATAGCTCGTCAATAATCTCTGGGCTCTCCATCCTCTGTCCAATTAGGAAGAGGATTGCCATCATGCAACGAACTTGATGGTAGAGGAAGGCCTGGCCCATCACTTCAAACTGGTACAATTGGAAAGGGTCCTGTGGTCCATTTTCCCCACCTCTATCCACCAGCTGCACATGTGCAGTAAGAATAGTCCTTTGGAAGTTTGTCACACCATTGGCTACATCCATCTTGCACAAGTTACGGAAGTCATGGGTTCCCACATATTTCTGTGCTGCAGCATTCATGAGGGCCACATCCAAATCTGCACGAGGAAAAAAATAGCGGTAGGTCCTCTTGAGGCAGCTGAATCTGGCGCTGAAGTCTGGCTCTACAGGGGCCCATGCCAACACACGTATGTCAGGAGGGAGCACCCGATTCAGGATGTGAGTGTAGCGGATTTCATTAGCAGAACTGCTGTCTTTGTCTTCTAAGTCAACCTCATGACCGTTCACTTTCTTTCCCTTTGAAAGGTTTGAGCGAAGGTCCAGGGAAATGACCTGTAGGATTGGAAAAAGAGGATTACACTCTGACTCCCTCAAGATAGGCTAAGTGAGCTTTCAGTTACATTTGTCTTCTGTTTTAAAATAAACTCAAGACCTCTGGAAGAGACATTGATCCTCAGGTTTGTTTAATAAGACCTAGCTGTAGTACCAGTTGAAGTGTATAGTTGCAGCTGCTGGAGGTGGTTGGAATGAGTTAAGTTTGCTACAGCATTACAGTATTGATTTGGCGAGAGATTAACAGCAACTATGACCTAGAGAAAAAACTCACAAATGACAAGTTAACTCAGTGCCATGGCTAACTTCCTTCTTTACCTTGACAAGGGTGCCAATTTGTGGTGTTTTATATAGACAATAGCCCACTAAGCACTGGAGCCAAATCAGTATAATGGCAGGTGGCCATTAGTCTACCTGCAAACAGTAACTGCTTTTGGCCCTTATTGAAAAGGTTTAGTTTCAGACTCCTGACAGAAGTGAGGTTTTTCCCCATTGACATAAGTGTCCTGTTGTGTTCTGACTGCAGTGTGTAATGGGGGACACTGGCCGTGTCTAAACACTGGTGCTGTCATCCCAGCATTGATGTAATCATGTTGGTATAAAAATGCTTGCTTACTTTCTCTGCCAGAACAGCTATATAGGTAAAACTGCATTCACAATAGCAGTTAGGCTGATTTTACTAGTAAAAAATAATACCCTCCCTCCAATATAGTTAACTGGTACAAGAGTAGTATGTAGACAAGACCCAAATCAACTGGGAAAAATTCTGCCTAGTTTAAAAAAAAAATTAAAGGACTAAGAATGTAACCAACACAACAACTTAGCTAATGACTGGGACACTTGGTGTAGTTATTTTACTTAGCATTGTTCATAATTTCACACTAACTCAAGGGGAGGCAACCCCTGGCACGTGTGCTGACACTGGCACTCAAGCCCATTCAGAGTGGCACACAGCATCCTCTGCGGTATCACAGAAATTACCACTCCTGCCACTGAAAGCCACTCTGGGCTGCTTCCTTTGGGTGCAGCTGGCATGCAAGGGGTCCAATCATGCCTATGCCTCCACATGACACAGAAAAAACAGCCTGGAGTGGCTTCTCTCTGTAGTGTGATGCTCCCTGAAGGAGCCACTCCAGGCAGCTTCTTTCTGCAGCATGCGTGGGAACCCCTGAAAGGAGCCACTTCTTTTCATGCATGCCTTGGAACTCCAGTCCCCAGGCACATGACCAAGATCAGCCATGCTGGGTGACAACTTTCCATGGCATGCCTGGGAAGCGTTCTCACTCCAGCTGTGACCACTGCTTAATTTTCAGGGAGCCACCACATTTCTTCAGCACAAGGGGCCGCTGGCACCAGCTGAGGTTTGGGGAAGAAGGACCGGCACGGGGGTCAGCAAAGGTTGCCAACCCCTGCACTACCTGCTTGTCTATATGGCGACATAGTCCAGAATAGCTATTGTGCCATAGCTTCCTGCATGGATACTCTTATTCCACACTAACAGTGCCTTTGTACTGAATGAGTGTCAGTGGGAGTGTTGGTACAAAGTAGCTACTGCTCTTTAAATTCACGCCCTTGCATATTTCCTCAAGGCTTATCTACAAAGAAAAAAAAAATATATCTATTAAGTGTCTTCCATCCTGTCCATGGTGAACTGTAACTGCATTGCTGAGAACCAAATTAACAAGGGGCTCTCTGCTGAGTGTCCTTTTTACATACTAGAAATGCTTATACCATGTCCATTTTCGGATCATCTTAAAAACTGATCCACTATTATCCCCTATGCCAGTGGTTCCCCACCTATTCTCTCCCGTGGCAAGCTTTGATACCATTAAGTATTTTGAGGCGCACCACAATACAGAATCTAAAACTCATGAATATTCATGAGCCAAATTCCACAGCACACCTGCTCAGGCCTCATGGCACACTTGTGTGCTGTAGCACACTGGTTGGGAACCACTGCCCTATGCTTTCAATACT
This sequence comes from Podocnemis expansa, assembly GCA_007922195.1. Lineage (NCBI taxonomy): Eukaryota > Metazoa > Chordata > Testudines > Podocnemididae > Podocnemis > Podocnemis expansa. Next base: position 10,654,197 of record ML682025.1, read on the forward strand.
GATTCATTGTCCCTGTTGAGTTATCTTGAAGGACTATACCCCCTCCACTCAGAGTTCACAGCATAACTAAGGTAGAATATCCCTCATCTTCAAGAGCTAGAAGAACATAGCTGCCTGGGATACTGACCTGTCCAAATGCACTGACCCCTTTGTCTGTCCGTCCACAGCGGTGATAGTTAGAAGTCTGCCTGTTAGCTACCAGCCGGGTCTTGCTTAGTGCCTCAAACAACTTCTCTTCAATGGTGTTGTTGGTGTTCTCCTGGCTGGCAAAGCCCTGATATCCCCAGCCCAGGTAGGCAATCTTCAGTGCCACATGTCTCTGGCCATAGGCACTAAAATCAAAAGGCCGCTGCTGGCGTTTCTTAGTTTTCCCCAATGCTGAAGGGCTACTTTTTATGTCAGTGCCTTCCTTGTCTTCTAAGAGTTTCTCTTGTAGTCTCTTCACTTCCTCCTCCAGTTCCTGTACCCTTTTCAATAGTCCCTCTACTTGACCCGTCTCCACACGCAGTTCTGCCATACTGGGAATTCCTATGCACTATCTGAGCTGGAAAATGTTCATAGCATCTCAATGTCTGCAAAAAAAAAAAAAAAAAATAAGCAGGTCTAAGCGGTTCTTTATTTCTTAGTAGATACAGTATGAATTGCCTCTGTAGTTTATGCAACTGAGAATCTACTTTAAATACTGTGTTTGGTCTTCTGACTTGCTACCATGCTCAGCATGGTCCCTGTTCTGACCTAGTGTAACAGCTTTTCAATTCAGTCATTAATCCATTCAATACTTTTCATGTCCCTGGTTCCATTTACTTTTCTAACATTAGATCTACTGCATAAGCCCAGTCACAGCTATATCAGGCTTCCATTCGGTCTTTTGAGAGCTGTCAAGCAACACGCCTCATTTTCACCATGAGCTGCTCCACTAGTATCAACACGGGAGACAGCTTGCTAATGCCTGTTTGTCTTTTAGAACCATCTGTTGGAACATTTTCTTTCCTTCAAAATAGCTTCTGAGACATGATTTAAGGCTCAGATTTTCAAAGGTGTCTAATTGATTCACTGCCCAGTCACTGTTAGAATTAAATTTGAATTAGGTATCCAAATCCCATAAGTGACTGAATCTTAAGCTAAATATTCCCCAGCTTAGTTCCTACCACAGACTGGACTCTTACATGGTATGCAATTCAGCTGGAGTCTCCAGCTGTTCCTTGGGTATGATTCTCTGGTATTTAGATGGGTGCCCATGGATGGGCCTTTCCATTATCTGCCCTAGTCAACTAAGGCGGTTGTTCCAAATCTTCTCTGCCGCAGCACACTATACTGTGCTGTTGCTGATCACCCCAGACCCTGCTGCCACAGGCATCCCCAGCCAGGGCTGGATCCTGGTGGCCCCCAGACCCTGGCCAGGGCCGAGTCCAGCCACGGCTGGCGGCATGCTTAAGGGGTTGCTGCAGCCCACCGGTGTGCCGCGGCACAGTGGTTAGGAACCACTGAATTAAGGTACCTCCTCAGAGTAAGCACAGCTAGCTAACACATTATTAAACTGTCCCGGTTCACACAAAGCAGAATCACATTAGAAAGTGTTGCAAATGCTTTCCCTGCCCCCATTTTAGACAAAACGGAAGAGTGACTCTTATTCTGCCTCATACTTCGCTATTACCTTAAGAACTGTCTCTTGTGCTAAGATAACTAACCCACATCAATTAACCCCATAGCTGTTTGAACACCACAGCAAAGCCTTACACTGCACTGTTCTAATATCCACTTCAAAAGGGACAGTGGGGTATAAGACCGCACTAGATGTGCCATTTGTCTAGATCTGGCATCTGTTGGGAAGCATCACTAAGTGAGAGGTAAATTTGAGGACCCATAAAGCATTCTGATTGCACTACGCAATTTCATTAGCTCTTACTCATTTGTCTTACTCAAAATCCTTTTCAACATTTCAGTGGTAGGGGGCCTATAGTCTGATTTAATATTCACAAAAGATATTTTGTATGTCAGTTCAGATGTGCTCACTGTGAACTTAATTACTATTGACTTTTACAGAGTAAGAGTGATGAAAATCAAGCTAGCCCAGGTGAAATCATGGCGGCACTGATAGGACCAGATCGGTACAGATGGGCCACAATGAACCATGAAGAGAGGATGGCAGCAGCTGCTATGGCCTTTACCAAACTCTGTGCAGAGCAAGGAGATGGAGATACCCTGAAAGGAACTTGTACATCAACCCAGTATGACCCCTACAGTAAAGCATCTGTGACTTCTGGGATCAAGCCATCTCTTCAACTGCTGATGCAGCAGCACCAGGCAAAACAAAGTGTGCAACCAGAGACTCTCTTAGAGGAACCCAGAGGACCCAGGAAGCCAGTGATGAAGAGGAAAGTTCTCAGGCGGCTGCCTGATGGAGCAGTACAAGTGTCTGACGAGTCAGTCATCAGTGAACAAGAATCCAGCACTGAAAGTGAACCTGAGATGTCAGACCTGAGACAGAGACTGCTCCATCTACACACCCACCAGGAGGATGATGTGTCAGAGACAGAAAGCGAGCCAAACCACAGTTCCCATGGAAGGTTTTACCTGGATCTTCCGCGTCGCAGTGGCTCTCATGGAGACCCCCCACTTCTTCCCAGGGGTTGCCGAGGCTTTCCAACTTATGATCAAGACTTGATTATGACTGGACAACCAAAATCCTTCATTCCTCCACGATTAGAGCAGCAAGGCCGTAATCGTGGGAAGATTGACCGGGTAGCCCGGTACTTTGAGTATAAGCGGGACTGGGAGTCATTCCGAATACCAGGGGAGGATCAGAGGAAGGAATTGCGCTGGGGCATCCGGGAACAAATGCTCTACAAGCCTGACCTGCCAACCAGATCTCACCATGTCTATGTCCCAAACAACTATCTAGTGCCTACAGAAAAGAAAAGATCTGCCCTGCGCTGGGGAGTGCGCTGTGACCTGGCAAATGGTCTCATTCCCAGGAAAAGCTCCTTTCCTTCATAGCTATGTAGAGTCTCTGCAATGTCCATCCACAGGACTGTCCATCACTTAGTGCCAACAAAGAGATCTAGCTACTCTGCACCGGCACTTTGCATCATTCTTAGCTATATGTTCCTTCTCCTAGAGATCCTGAGTAAGTTGACCATCATCTCCTGTGTGCTTCTAGACCAAGCAGGCTGATTGTGGCAGAAAAAGGCTTTACTGTCCAGCTCCCTGAATATTTGCATTGAATAGTGTCAGGTGCATGCCAGGTGCCTTCCTATTAGCAAGGCACACAAAGCTTTTCCTCCAGGATACTATTGCAGCAGAAGCTGCTCAAAGTGGATATAATGAAAATAGTCAAAACCTACAGGAATCTTCTATGCTCAGGGGAATAACCAATATCACTAGCTCTGGTTTTTGCCTTTTTATTTGCTCTTGCTCCTGTGGATAAATTATGGTGATGCTATTGATGGTGTTTTATTTATGACTGAGTGATGTATTTCTTTTAATAAAGTGTGCGGAAAGGATCTGGTGTAGTTCTGTGGGTTAATTAGAAACATTTCTCATTAGGTTAAGGCAGAACTCTTCTTAACAAGTTTATGGCAAATAACTATTCCATGCATTTGTCCATGCCTGTGCATACTTGGGTCACTCTAATTGACTTACTTTCGCCTAATCCACATCACTTTACGGTAAAAAAAGTCCTGATCTGCTTGATGTACGTATCTAGCCCTCCTGATAAATTTAGGATACACGGGTAAATATTTTTAGGCCTTATGATTACAAAAGACCTCCAAAGCGTGAGACAGATGATATTGTCAGTAGCTTTGTTCACTTCTGTAGTGTGTTTAATTCGGAGGTCTGCCACTAAGAATTGGTATTTAGGCTAATTTTGCATAGAAGTGCATGTCCAAATGCTTGATTAGAGGCACAAAATGGTCAAAACCCAGGACAGTAGGTTGCAGGAGTGTCCTGCAGCATCTATTAACAATGCTCCCCCTCCCCCTACTAGTTATGCTGTATTTAACGGCTGTGCTTCTCTTTCAGCAACAGGGATCACATACATTCCTAGGTAAAGTTTAGTAATACATAGGCTTGTACAGACATCAAGTGGATATAAAGGTCCATCAATAACCTATGCATTGAGTGAGTCTTTGGTTCTAAAACTGTAGTTAATAGCTATAGATTTTAACTAGAATGATTAACCGCTTATTTCTACAAGGATGAACTTTCCTCCTCCTAGTTCTTCCCTTTCCTAACATCTCTCTCTCTGGAATTCACTTTTAATATGAGCTGTAGCTGCACAAAGTTATCATCAAGTCTCAGCTCTCCCTTCCTGCCTGTGTTAGCTCCTAGATTATTTACTGTCCAGGACATGAGAAGGCTTTGGAGTGACAAAGATGAACAATATACTACTACTGTATAGGCTTCGTGGTAATAGATTAGATTTTGGATTTGTTCTAGGTCAATTTTATTATAACTGATGTGGCACATTACATTACTTCTAGCCAGTAAACTATTAAAAATTAATACAGGGCCTGCACTACAGGATTTTATTACAAATAGTGCTATACACCTGAATGTAAAAATAATGGTGACTGACTTAACATGCCTCAGGGCAAGTCACTGTTTTACAGGAAATAAAAAATATGCATTACCCTTAATAGACAAGGCTGTTTAGGACAGTCTAGACAGCTAAGCTGGGCTGAAGTCAGGTTTGTCTGACAACTGCACATAGAATCATACTTTGCAAAACTGTCAAGGAAAATAGCTCAAATTTTCTTGCACATTCTTCAGTGTTTTTGTTCTTCACCTTCTCCCTGTCTCCAAAATGGAGCAGATGATCAATATCACTTCCTTTGTCAGTCCTCTTAAGTATTTGTGTTTTGATCCACCTTTCAATGAGACTACATGCAGCTTGGGTTCAGCATCCACTGGGGTTTGGGCTGCAAGTGCTCTTAGGACTGAGCCCAGCCTTGAAGAAGAGAAGCTTGGACCAGTGCAGGTGCTGGCTGTATTATATACAGAGACAGAAAGCAGGCACGGTCCCATAGCCACTTGCTGTTTGATGGTGTTTTCACAGTCAAGTCTAGCACCTTTCTCCTTTTAACATGAGCTGTTCTAAGACTAGCTATGACTGCCCTCTGCTCACTCAACCTTTGCTGTCTTCCTAAACAAGCATCTTCACAAGAAACCCTGCTCCTATTCTGCAACACACACACACTTCTGAAGAGTTTAATCCTTTTCCAGTAACTCCAGAGCAGACCTAACATTAGCTTATGCATAAATCAGCAACCAACCAGGAAGCCGTTTATGGAGAGATGCAATAGTGACACCAATAATAAAACAGTATCTCCAGCTGCACTGCCACCCAAACAGTTATCCTCTTTCATTATTGCATTAAAAAGTCAAACTTCAGAGCTAAATGCAACCATGTTATGGTCCTGTATGAGCATTTCAGGCCTTTCAGTTATTGCACAGGCCTGGGTTTTAGAAAGAGTAGGTTTCTAGACTAGGTTACTCTGCAAATGAAGCGCACACATGCTGTATAATAAAGTAGCTGATTTGATTAGTCAGCACTGGAAAGGAGGCATTCAAGAAGCAGCTATGGATACCTACACACATCTCTAAGGCAGGTATCAGTTGCCAACAACCTTCCAGGGCTCTGGCTCTGCTCCCAGGGCTGAGCTCTGTGCAGCTCCAGGATCCTGTTTAGTGCTTTGGAGACCTAAAAGGGAGGAGTGGTCAGTTCTCAGCCTTGCTCCTCATTGGAAGGAGTGGCACTGGGTCACCATTTGAAGTCCACAGCCATTCTGTTTCCCTGTCTTTCCAATAAAGTAAAAGAGTAGGGCAGATTTTTGAGGCTAACCTAATCACACAATTAGTGCTTCACCTGACTGCATCAACATTTGGTCAGAAAAGAAGAGAGAGACTGAGGATTTGTCAGCATTGAAAAGTTACAGTGGTATAAACCAAGAGGACATTTTTTCCAGTACAAAATAGGTCTTTCCTCAATTTAGAATATGTCAGTTGCAAAGGGGTTTAACCACCAAAAAAGCCATTCTTTGCCAGGATACAAAAGTGTCCACATGAGGCAGTCATATTGGTATAACCAGTCAAAATTTTCCTGTGTAGGCAAGCCCTCATTAACAGAAGAAAGAGCAGTAGGGACTGGAGAAAGGAGACAGAATGAGTAAAGGAGCTGATGGTTAGAAGGATATGTGGTTAGTGTTATGAGGGTAGGAGGTATCAAACAATACAGACATGAAAGATGGAGGAAGAAGAAGATAAAAAAAATAGAGGGAATGGGCAAACAAGGCAAATGCTTCAAGCTACATAATAGTAATAACATTCTGAATAGATTCAGTAAAATACATGGAAATAACTAGTCTGTGTGAAATTGTACTTCAGAATGCAAATAATACATAGTGTTCCAATTAGTAAGTAATGAAGATTTCCCTGCCCTGACTGGAGAAAAACCATCACTTTCTCTGGATACTGCAAACCATCCTTCCCAACAGTGACTTGCATCCCTTCTGAAGAATTATTTATTGCCTTTGGCTGCACCAAGCAGCCTTCATCACTTTTCCACACAGCCCCCTTTCACATAAAGCAGTTTTTCATAGGCCTGTCAAAAGATACAGTCAACATCACATGGCATCTGCTAACATTCCACTGAAAGTAGCCAAGTCCAAACCCATGTCCATAGCAACAGCATCAGCAATAAGGGAGGGTCAACTCTGATTAAAATTAATAGATATGCTTGAGTGGAGGTCATAAATTTTGCTTCCTGCTAGCCAGGGTCTAGGCAGACAGAGACTTGAGACTAAGGATGGTAAGAAGAGGCGGCAGTGGCAAGAGTAAGGGGGAATGCACCAAAATGCCATCCCAGGGCCCCTAAAATAGAATTATGGGGCAGAACACAGTGTTCCCCCTTACTACCCCTGCACAATTTTAAAAGCTCCCAACCTAGGGGAAGCGCCCTGCCAGCTGGAAGACCATGTCTTCTGGCCAGGTAGGGGCCACAGCTGCTACGCAGAGATCTTCCCCCAGACAGGGAGCTTTTAAAACTCCCACTCTGCTCAAAGCATGCTCAGGGCAGGAGGCCCCGGGCACAGGCCTAGACCAGATCTGGAGAAGCAGGAGCCAGTCCTGCAGCAGCCACTGGGGCCAGTAGTGCAGGGCCAAGGCTGCTCCAGCTCCACAGGCCCCAGAGCAGCAAGGTGGGCCAGGGCCGGGAATGCTGCGCTGGGGCTGCTCCAGCTCCGCAGTCAGCAAGGCGGGCTGGGCTGGCGCAGGGAGTGGTGGCCAAGACTCTCTCCTGCCAGGCCGGCCCCAATCAGGGTCCCCAAGCTCCCCGCGGCCGCAGAGGGGCACTGGCTGGACAAGCAGCCCAGTGTCCCCTTCACGTATAGACCCAGGCCCCCAAATACCCTGCTCCAACCCTTCTCTGCCCCCACCTCCTTCCCCTGTCCCCCTTCACCAGCCCCACTTCCTGCCTCTGCCTCCTGCCACCATCCACCTCTTCTCTGTCTCCATCTCCTGCCCATGCCCCTTCCACCACCCTGATACCGCCTGACTCCCACTCTCCCCATCACCTGCCCCTGCTCCATTCCTCCACATCCCATGCCTTCATAGTACCTGGGCTGGGGGCTGCACACGTATGAAGGCCCATCAAATTATACTTTAACCACTGGGCAAGAGGAGTTACACAGGCCACAGATCAGAAGTCTGATGAACACTGGAAAGGTGTGCACAGGTTTCCCCAGCAGCTTTCTTTTGCCAAAACACCAAACAACAAAGTCCTCCTATGCTGGAGGGCATTTCCACTATACCTTGACTTACAAGAGGATTCCTGGGTTTACTTATTCAATTAGAAATACCTTTTTCTGTTCCATTAACCCCAAAACACTCTAATAAAAGCCCTTTGATAGTCTACACAGGTGTGACCACCAAAAATAAATGTGTTCCGTAGGTCAAATTCTGCCACCAGTGACACTTGTACAATGCTGTAGCCCTACAGCAGGAGTTATGCAAATATGACCATGGGTCAAAGCATAATTTGGCAGGCCCCAGAACCCTCCTAAGTTTCCAGGCCCCCTTCATGCACCCCAGCTACTGCCCCCTAAACACCTGCCCCCCCATCAGACCCCTCTCACCCCACATCCTCCTCAACCCCAATCCCGATTTCCCAAATCCCCCACCCTGCCGCCAGCCCTCCACGTTTCCCCAAGACACCCCAACCCCCTCCCTGCCACCCGACCTCAACCCCCTCCCTAACCTCCCTGCCCTGCTGCCCACTTCCTCTGCTCCTCTTGGACAGCCCAACACCCTCCCTAAACCCCCTTTCCCTAGCTGCCCATGCCCGACCCACCCAGGGTCCTCCCACCCCCTTACCTCACTGCCAGAAAGCTGATTTCTGGCTAAGCCACGGGCTGCTGCTACTACCCTGAGCATGCTCAGGGCAGGACATTTTAAACCTCCCAGCCTGATACAGTTCCCTGCCTGTAGGGGCTGGGGCTGCCGGCTGGCCACGGTGCCTGCAAGGGTGAGAGCCGGTGGCTGCACGCCCACACTCCTTAGAGGGAACATTGGGCTGCTGGGCACCCTAAAAATAGACCCAGTGTTCTGAGGCTCCTAAATACAGAAAATGGAGCCAGAACGCTGCATTCCTGGACCCACTATTTCAAATGGTGGGCCCCTCGATGCCACATTCTGGCTCCATTTTCTATTTTTAGGAGCCTGGAACGCTGTCCCCCTAAAAACAGTGGGCCCCAGAACAGCATTCCAGGCCGTTCTGACTTACTTTAACCTCTGGATATGACTATCAGAATGTGAATAAACAATATCAATCCCTTTGTAAAACTGGAGCCCGACCACTGCTCTCCAAAGCAAAGAAAACCCATGTCCGAACGCCTCTCTAGCTCCACTCACAAAGCCCAGCACTAAAAGAACCTCTTCTTTTTACTGGCTGTACACAAAACCCAGCAGCACTTCACTACCTGGAAAGGTTGGGAACCAGTAGCAAACAAGCAAGTTGCATCAGAGAAACAGACTGGGGACAGGGAAGGCAGAACACGATTCACGGCATCCTAGATTCCAAAACTGGTTCTAATGCTTAGCAGCCAAAGCATCTCCTTCCCCAAAGCAGTCTGCATCCCACACCTTTGGAAATTAACAGGCTTCCTCACAAAATCCACCTGGAATGACAGCATCAGATTTGTGAGGCTGAGGCAGGACCTGCCAGATATTAACTCCCTAGAAATTGATGTGACGTTCAGGGCAAATTTGGGTGTAACAGGTAGGTTTTAACAGGTACTAGTTTAATGCTGCTATTAGATTCTTATCCGCCCACACCCCCAATGCTAATGGGCCTGATGCCCCTCAGAGTCACCATTTATGTTTCTCAACCCCCTATACTGTACTCATTGCTGAAAAACGTCTAATGCCAAAGCCTGCTCTGCACTTTGTTAGGAAAAGCTTTCAGTGGCCTAGTTACACTGTAAAATACAAGATAGACACAGGGCCAGCTCTACTGTGAGGCAAGAGACAGACATGGCTTCAGGTGACAGTTCTTAGGGGCACCTAGTCCCCCTAAAGATCAGGCTGGCTCCCGCCTCTTCAACTCTTTCCTAGCAGCTCAGGCACCATTAGTCAACCTGCAGCTTAAATCATGTAGGCAGAGTGCACTTTAAATCCCTTTGCAGGCAGATGCTGGAGATTTATGCACTTTGGAAAACCATTTTCAACCTCCATGAACAAGATGGAGGTGGTGCCAAATCAAAATTTGGCTTGGGGTGCCACAACCCCTTGAGCCAGCCCTGGATGGACATTAAATACTAGCTTCAAAGGCAACTCTCAAATAATTCCACACACAAAGTAGTTTCCCAAATTTCTTCCAACAGATTAACACTCTGCATGGCCACACAAGTCCTGGCAGTGCATCTTAAATCCTCAGCGCAACTTTTATGTTGCATTTTTAAGAGTCAGGTGTCTGCCACTTTAAGTGCTTCTGTCTGCAAATGGAAGCATTTGCCATGGTGTCCTTGGGCAGCCCAGGACCAAAATAATTTGTCTCAGCCTATACACCTCTTTAAGCTCCTCCGCGAGGGAAACAGTTCAAACTCGGCTATAGCATTTCTTTCATTGTGTAACCTGCATCTACCCAATGCTCTGGGGTGGGAGCAGCACGATTCACAGGCTGGAAAGACAATATGCGAGAAATGAGATACTGTTCCTAGCTCTGCCATTGATTGGCTGAGTGACTCTGGGCCTCTCTTTCCCCATCTGTTACTCAGGGATTCAGAGTCTCACACTACCCTGCTTAGCAAGCCCAGACCGAGGAGGGCGGCAGACCTGTGTGTTATTCAGGAGAAGCTGACTTGTGCAAAAAGCATAGTCACCCCTGTTCTCCGACCCAGCAAAGAGCAACGTCCCTCCACTAACCACCCCACAGCAGGAAAAGGCCTCTCGATCCAGCAACACCTTGACTTGCATAGAGCAGCACGGAAGAGAAGAGCTGGAAGGAACCGCGTCCTCAGATCATCTAGCGCCACCCACCAAGCGACTCTCTCCAGGCCAGCAGGGGATTCTCCCCCATGGAAGATCGCTGGCAAAAGCCCCCTGGCCGGCGAGTTAACCCTACAGTGCCCCCCACCCACCTACCTCTGCCTGCTGCAGTGCAGTGCAGTGCAGCCCAGGCTGGGGACCCCGGGCACGCTACGCGCGCGGACCACTGCTGGAAGGGCCAACCAAGCGCGTGCCGCTTTTCTGCAGGAAATGACCTTTCTAGGGCTCGCCCGGCCCCGCAAGTGCTCATGGGAAATGTAGTTCTAATCTGGCGCCACGTGGCCCTGAGCTACAGTTCTACCCTTCTGAAGACTTGGGGAGCAGGGCCCATGGGTAGGGTTAGCAGCTGTTAGGCAAAAGGAGGACATGTCTTTTTTACCTTCACAGCTTCTGCCTGGCAGGTGTTTTAAAATACATGATTTTGTCTGGCTTTTTACTTACATGGGTTAAAATATGCTGGAACACCCTGGAACGCCTTATTTTTAGGGGGAAGCGTTCCAGGGCCCCCTAAACACAGTAGGCTATTACATTAATATTACATTTTCTCCATGTGTCCTCCAATGTCCTCCTTTTTGTACTTACCTGTCCTCCTTTCCAGGCTTTGGCATCTGGTAGCCCTACCCATGGGCCAGTGTGAAATCCTTCAGAGGGCTCCTGGGCAGTGGCATCACTAGCGCTGGGCACACGGGGCACGTGCCCCGGGTCCCAACACCGGTGCCCCGGGTCTCCGGCCCAATCAGGCTGGGGATCCGGGACCCGATCCCTGGCGGTCCGCAGCCACGGCAGCCGCGTCTCCGGCCAGGGATCCGGGGCCTATCTGGCCGCCTGGCAGGCCCCGCCCCCTGACCCGGGATAGGACCAGGGGGTGGCCACGCCGCTGCCGCCAGCTAGCCCTCGCTGCCATGCGGTGCGGCTCAGCCTAGCCTGGCCTGGTGCAGCCGGAAGTGGCCGCTGGAGGCCAGGCCCGCGGCCGCAGCCCTGGATCCCCAGCAGGGGATGGGGCCGCTGCAGCCGCGGGCTGCCGGCCGGGTCCCGGATCCCCAGCCAGGGACGGGGTCGCCGCAGCCACCGGCGGCCAGGCCAGGGATCCGGGGCCCGGCTGGCCGCCCGCGGCGGCCCCGTCCCCTGCTGGGGATCTGGGGCCTGGCTGCGGCTGCGGCAGCCCCGTCCCCGGCCGGGGATCCAGGGCTGCGGCCGCAGGCCCGGCCTCCAGTGGCCGCTTCCAGCCGCACCGGGCCAGGCCAGGCTAGGCTAGGCTGAGCCACGCCCACAGCAGCGCGGCCCAGCTGGCGGCGGCGGCGCCGCCGCGGCCTCC